>SRSE01001121.1:0-66637 GCA_005024645.1 Planiliza haematocheilus | reverse complement strand
AATAAACTGCTGAGAGTCCTGAACGCTTCATTACTGCACCAACACTTTAGTGATGGATTTACTGCTGCTCCATTTAAACAAAGATCAGCTGACTAATAAACATGGAGGCTGTCATTGAAGAGATCTGATCAAACTAATGACACATGTGATGACTCTGCTCATGGTTACTAAATGTAATGCTGCTTCTGTGATGTGCAGGCTTCAGTCAGACTGATCTCAGAGCTGTGATCAGTTGTTCATCACATTTGATGAATGTCCACCACTGTCTCTATACATCTTGGAAGGCTGTCAGCTGGAATCCAGCTTTATTTCCTGGACACATCAACACAACAACAACAGTCGTCTTCACATCAACTCAAACACATGATCACAACAAGCTTCTGGCTCATCTGATTGGCTGACTGTTGTCTCTCTCTCTGTCTTTCTGTCCAATCCTGAAGCCTGTCTCCATTCTCCTCTCACAGCTTCACTGAGAAGCTGCAGGTTTACAGGAAACACGGGATCTTTGATACTAACTGTGTTTAGGACAATACTGATGAAAGCAGCATGGACTGACTGGAACCCTCTACTCACACAGAGTTCTCCAGTTTATAGTCTGGACTCTTCACAAGATCAAGAAGCTGCTTCACATCTGAATCCTTCAGGTTGTTGAATCTCAGGTCCAGTCTTTCAGATGGGAGGGGTTGACTTCAGAGCTGAGACCAGAGAATCACAGCTGATCTCTGACAAACTGCAGCTCCACAATCTGAATAAGAATAAAAGATGAAATGATTGATGATCAATCAGATGTGTTGAGGTTTTAAATGTGTCCTCATCAATGTGTGTGTTGACCAGAATGAAGCTAAACATTATACAGTTATTTAAATGAGTTTGTATTTGTCTTCATTTTGAGGAACAATAAAGTTTTACATCAAATACATAAATTCACTTGGTGATTCAAATTTCTGTTAGATCGTTGACTGGTCGTTCATTTCTAAATGGATCTGAATCTGCTACCTGTTTACCTGAGATTGTGTTTACTTAAGCTCAATTAAATGCACTTTCATAACTGCATTCAGGTTAAAACAAATTCAGGAGTTTCCTAATCTAGTTAGGTGCTCATATATAGGCTACCTGGGCTGGGTAGGTGTATATGAGTACCAAACAAAATGAAACTCCTGAATTTTGATCATATGTTCTAACTGATCAAAATAATTGATGAATAAAACGCTATGTGGCATATTGCTGACTGTCTGTCCTGGTATTGTTATCCTGCAGAGTTCATTTGGTTGGATGACTGACGTTATTCATTGTCAGGACTTCTCTGTGCATTTAAAGGAGGCTGTGTGTCTGTGTCGCTGAGTTGCAGCATGTGAGAGGCTCTGCAAACGGCTTTTAATGTTTGGTAACGCATGAGTACTCTGACGCGTTACTTTTATTCATAGGTAACGCTGTAACGTAACGCACACAGACAGGGGTGGACAGTAACGGAGTAAATTTACTTAAGTACAGAGTCTGAGGATTTGTACTTTACTCAAATACTAGAATTCTTTGATACTTATTACTCTTACTCGAATACATTTCCAAGGCAAAGATTTTTACTTTTACTCGAGTTAATTTCTGAGAAGGCTCATGAATACTCGTTACTTTTAGGTTTGCCTGTTTTTTTGTTGTCGTTTTTTTCCCTAAAATGTGATTGGCCACACGCAGTGTCGGTCAAAGAAGGAAACCTATCACAGTACACCTTCTTAACTGGGATTTACGTCAAAGCGGAAATACGTCATCCCCTACCCAAGCAGCTCAAAACAAGACCGCGGTGGCAATGGCGACTGTTGAAGAAATCTCCGATGAATCCAAGTCTGAACATGATGAGCCGGAGTTTTATGAGGCGGAGGAAGAAAACCCATGGCCTTATCTTAAAGCTATGTTCGACTTTGTCGGAGTGAAAAAGGGCAACGCGGAGCCCGAAAAGAAAAGTACATTTTCAAATGCTGTGTGGAAGGGGAGAAATTGTTTAATAAAATGTGAAAATGACATCATTGTCGTCTTTGATGATTCCATTCATTTTCTTTCCATTTTTATAGATTTTGGGGAAGGCTTGGTACAGTATAACAGAATGGTTCTACAGGCAAGCACATCAGTGCAGGTGTTTCAAAGAGTTTTCCCTGAAACAAGAGATACAAGGTAGTATATAAAATTGTAAAATGACTAATTCAGTCAAGTCCATTCTCGTCAAAGATTAAAAGAAATAGGAAAATAGGAATTTACTCTTACTCTTACTTTTACTCTAAGTACATTTAAAAGCATTTACTCTTGAATACTTAAGTACATTTAAAAGCAAGTACTTTCTTACTCTTACTCAAGTAATGTATTGACTGGGCTACTCTTACTTGTAGCGGAGTAAGTTTTGACCAAGAGTATTTGTACTCTTACTCAAGTGCTGGGATCCAGTACTCTGTCCATCTCTGCACACAGATAAACCCGGTTATTCATATCCCCGTATACATGATAAATAACAGTATCCTGTTTTCCGATCGCTGCATCCTATCTGCTCATGCGTGTTTTACGTCTTTTTGAACGTTTTCCAACGGGACCTAACTTGTTCAGCAGAGCGAGGTGGAAAACCAGCGTCACGTAGCTTTTCCGCAACAGATTTTAATACATCAGCATTTCTGTGTTTTCTGCATCTAAACACGTCGTTATGTTTAGTTCTTTCATAACTTTAAGGGTAAATTCAGTCTCTCCGTCGCTCCAAAAGTGAGAAGTTCTCGTTGCCGCCATGTTGTTTGTATTTCTAGTGCGTCGCTTGGCGTCACTCGCGCATGCGCAGACAGTGGGCAGACGTCAGATATCGGGATAAGGGCTGTGTCCAAAATCACTCACTCATTCCCTACTCCCTACATAGGAGAAATAAATGTAGTGCACTACATAGTGAGCTCAACGGAAAAAAAATTCAGACACTTTCGGACACTTCTCTTGGCGCCAGTAATTACGTCATCGCTGTCGCTTAATTAAAACGTACCACATTAACGTCGTCTCACATAATACTTGTCCATTTACTACTGCATTTTTATTAAATTAGAGTCTTTTGTTTCAAAATATTTAATAAAATAAACTATAGAATAATGACATTTGTACACAGTCTCCCGTCCGTCTGTCGTATTTAATTTACTTTCCGCGCCAAGAGAACCTCTGGCAATGCATGATGGGATATCTTGCTCCGGTTAGTGACCATCGGATGGTCACTACATGTCGCGGTGAATTGTGGGATACATGCCGTTCACTATATAGTGGACACTAAACATTCGGACACCACTACAAAATGGAGTGGTCACTATATAGTGGTTAGGGAGTGGTTTCAGACACAGTCAAGGTCTTTACATGCTCCAGTATCCCGGCTTCTATCGTTCTCCAGGTAGCAAAGCCGGGTTTCTTGAAATCGGGATGTGAGCATATCCCGATTTCTAAATTCGGGATATGGTGTTTACATGGACAAACACAAAGCCGGGATACTTCAATATCCCGATCAAAATCAGGATACTAAAGAACATGTAAACGTGGTCACTGTCACCCAGCCCTAATATCAGATCTACAACAGTAACAGACAGTGAACTCACTCCAGTTTCTCCAGTCTACAGTCTGGACTCTCCAGAAAACCACACAGCTGCTTCACTCCTGAATCCTTCAGGTTGTTGTCACTCAGGTTCAGATGTTTCAGATGGGAGGGGTTGGACTTCAGAGCTGAGACCAGAGAATCACAGCTGATCTCTGACAAACTGCAGCCCCACAATCTGAATAAAGAATAAAAGATGAAATGATTGATGATCAATCAGATGTGTTGAGGTTTTAAATGTGTCCTCATCAATGTGTGTGTTGACCAGGAATGAAGCTCAACATTATACAGTTATTTAAATGAGTTTGTATTTGTCTTCATTTTGAGGAACAATAAAGTTTTACATCAAATACATTAAATTCACTTGGTGATTAAACATATCAGATAGGGCTGGGTGATATATCACATTAATAAATATATGGATCTATGTTTTAATGTGATACGGTATTTAAACTATATCTGGTTTATGGATATAGTTCAAATTAGCGCTGTGATCCTTGCTCCATCAAGCTGCTGACCCGGAGCTCTCTGCACTGCTCCCCCCGTCCCTCCTCCTTGTCTTGGTCTTGGTTTAGGTGGTCTTGACTACAAGTCTACCACAGGCTCCAGGGTGAAACTAATGATGATTTCATATTGCAAGCCATTATTCAGTCAGCTGCCTTCAAGGCTGACAAAAATATCTTTCAGAAACCTCAAATCCATCTCCCCTTCAGCCCTTTCTGCCTCTTTCCAGTAAAATATCTGCTCCCCCTCCGTTAACTGACAATCCCTCTGACGTCACCAAATTCTACAACCAAACACTCTCCTCCTGTCTCAACCAGCTAGCCCCCATCAAAACTAGAACTGTCTCCTTCACCCACTCTGCCCCCTGGTACACTCCTGAACTACACAAAATGAAGAAAACCGGTTTAACTGTCCATCTACAAGCCTATACGGATTACCTTCAGCAGTACAAGGATGCTCTCAGTACTGCCCGCTCCACCTACTACTCTCACCTCATTCACTCTGGCTCCACCAACCCCAAGGCTCTGTTTTCTACAGTAAATAAACTCCTCAAGCCCAGCGACAATACCTCCAACTCATTCACCTCTGACAAATGCAACTCCTTTCTCTCATTCTTCCAAACACAAATCCACACCATTTATAACAACTTGTCCTCCTCTCCTGCCCCCACGGCCTGCACTCCCACTCCCTCACCTGCTCCTCCCCTCCTCACCTCTCAGCCTCTGTCTCAGTTCTCCCCTGTGTCACCAGGGACCTGCCCAGAATCATGATAGGCATGAAAACCTCTACATGTGTCCTGGATCCCATCCCATCTCACCTCATTAAGGACTCTTTACCAGCCATCTCCACACTCATCACAGAAATCATCAGCTCCTCCTTCAGGTCTGGCTCAGTCCCCCCTTCACTCAAACTGGCTGCTATCACCCCCATCCTCAAAAACCTGGACTCAACTCTGACATCTTGATGAACTTCCGGCCCATCTCCAATCTCCCCTTTCTGTCCAAAATACTGGAGCGTATTGTCGCCACACAACTCAAAGCCCACCTCTGCTCAAATGACCTGTTTGAACCGTTTCAATCCGGTTTCCGTTCCCAACACAGCACAGAAACAGCCCTCCTGAAAGTCACCAATGACATCCTCCTCTCTGCAGACTTCATCACTTCCAGAATTGACTCCTGCAGCAGCATCCTCTACGGCACACCATCCAAAACTTTAAATAAGCTTCAGTACATCCAAGATTCTGCTGCACGTCTGCTCACCCTCACCTGCTCCCGTGATCACATCACTCCTGTCCTCCAGAAACTCCACTGGCTCCCAGTTCCACAGCGTATTCACTTCAAAGCCCTCCATAACCAGGCCCCTTCCTATCTCACTGACCTGCTCCATCACCACAATCCATCCCACAGCCTCCGTTCATGTGACGCAAACCTCCTTACTCCACCACTCAAGACCAAGCATCCAACCTGGGGCGACAGAGCCTTCTCTGCAGCTGCCCCCTCCCTCTGGAACTCTCTCCCCAAACACATCCTCCACTGTACCGACCTTCCTACCTTCAAATCTCTGACAAAAACTTTTTAAAGCTGCTTTTAATGTTTAGCTCAGTCTATTGTGTTTTTAACGTTATATTTCACATTGTTTTGTTCTTTTTATGTAAAGTGTCTTTGAGTACCTTGAAAAGCGCTTTTAAATAAAATGTATTATTATTATTATTATTATTATTATTGTTATTAATGGGTCTGGGTGTTTCCACTGGTCACGTGGGACCGTGAGCAGAGCGTGGCTCTCATTGGCCAGCCCTCAACGTGTGTTCCTTCCTACACTGTCATTGGTTAAACCTACTTAAGCCCACGAAAAGAACCGGTTTGAGCTGGAGAGGAGCAGGAGCTGAGAGAAGAGAAGAGGAATGGAGGGAAATAAAAAAGAGGTATGTTCCCAGTTTAATATTATTTATTATGTATTTTCCTGTAGATTTGGATACCTAAAGAAAATAAACTGAAACGGCCTCATTTCCAAATCTGCGGTGCAGGTCTTCTGTAATAATTTGATCAGTTTAATGTGTCAGAAATGTTAGTACCGTTGCTAATCCTCATCATCCAATATCCCAGTGTGTTACAAAATGAAACTAGAAAATTCCTGCAGAAATTTGCCAATGATGCTGCTGCCAACAGTGACCGCACCGCAGTGAAGTTAGTTTTGAGTTGGATATTCCACAGACATTGGGTAAATCTCTTTTTCGCTGTGGGTACGGTGCGACTCCGAGCAAGCCACTCCAACATTTCAAGTGTACTCTTACTGCAGACTACACAGTAAACACACGGAGATACTGTACCCTAGCAAAAGAGGTTTACCCAGAGCCAAGGTCTGTCGGATCTTCAAACTAACTTCACTGCGGTGGTTTCAGAGACGACATGGTCAAGGTCAGAAGACACCATCCGGGGAATGATGATAACAGGTAACTCTGGACTCAACGGGGAATAGCACTGGCCTATCAGAACTAAATATTGGTGAAATGAAGGAGTTTCACGGCAGATAATGTTATTTAGAGGCTGCGTCTCGGTGCCTGGGCGCCCGCTACACGCTGATCTAAAGATCTTCTGAACAAGTGCAAATGAAAGTGATGTTGGTGAGTAAACCATGATATTTATGCTAGAAATAAGGTCCAGGTTGTAAAAAAACAGTAGTTCCCCTTTAATGTAAATGTTCATTGTCTTATCAATTGTGTTGTTAAAAATGTTTTTCTGTGTCATTGCAGCTGCAGTGAAAAAATGGAACAACAAGCAACAGAGCATGAGATTTCTCATGCCTTGGTTGAGCACCTCACACAGTCCTTCTCAGTGTCTCTCTCTCAGCCAGGCCTACTGCATCCTCGTCATCCTGCTCCTTTGGTTTGTTGAACCCTCCAACATGCATGACATCAAACTCACACCCATCCAGTCACTTTGTTGCCGGGTTGATGATGTTTTTCCTTCAAAAATGATTTACCACGCACACTTGAAACTGGACGGCAGCATCATCAGCACAGTCAAACTTTCTGCAGGAATTTTCTACTTTATCTTTTATAGCTACTCTTTTTGCTCTTATTTTTTATTCTGTCTTTTCTCTAAGCTGTTGTAAACTGTAATTTCCCTATTGTGGGACTAATAAAGTTGTTTTGTTTTTCTTATATATCGTACATCGATATTCAGCCTAAATATATCAGGATATGACTTTTGGTCCATGTCACCCAGCCCTAATATCAGATCTACAACAGTAACAGACAGTGAACTCACCTCAGAGTCTCCAGTCTACAGTCTGGACTCTCCAGAAAACCACACAGCTGCTTCACTCCTGAATCCTTCAGGTTGTTTCCTCTCAGGTTCAGATGTTTCAGATGGGAGGGGTTGGACTTCAGAGCTGAGACCAGAGAATCACAGCTGATCTCTGACAAACTGCAGCAATACAATCTGAATAAAGAATAAAAGATGAAATGATTGATGATCAATCAGATGTGTTGAGGTTTTAAATGTGTCCTCATCAATGTGTGTGTTGACCAGGAATGAATATGGAGTGAAATTAGTCTCAAAATGGTCACAAATGCATGTTCCATGATCCACACGTGAAACATGACATTCACAAATGCGTACCTAGCTGTCTGAACGTGTGTGATTGTTTTGCAAATTCACAAATCAGATGGTTCAACTTCACAAAGCTCATTCTTTTCGTTTTCTAAAGACTTCCTGGCTTACGAGTGTCTAAGCCTACGCATACGGATCAGCAGATACGGACAGATCAGGTATATAAATGTAACGACTATCAATGCTAACGCTAATTATGTTATGTCACAGTTAATGTAGAGCTACTATGTAGGTCTGTAAGAACATGTTAAGTACATCCCTTTGTCTAGGGTTTTGGCTCTGACCAAACTTTCTCTTCCGTTGTGTCCATTTTTGTTTCTCTTCAGAGGAAAATAAATAAAAATAGTATCAGCAAAATATTTACAGAATTAATATATGAACAAATGTACAAAAACTAGAGATGGAAGAATATATATTATATACATAGGAATGATAATAAGGTGATTATACAATATATATGGTTCTTTGGAACAAAAGGATTCATATTGATTCATCAGTTGTTGTTACATTTACCCATGAATGGAATCAGCAGCATTAGATACCGCCATCTATCCAAAACATTATCACAGAGTTTAGAACAAAGTATTAGTTTGCATTATTTACATTTATATTTGATTTATAAACTCACTTCAGACCAACTAGTCAGGGGTCCTGGTACTGTCTGTGGTTACACACTAACCGCTTTTAGCCTGTACCAAAGACTTATTGGACCAAAGATGTTTAAATGTTTAAAATAATTTGAAATTAAAAAGTAAATCAATCTGAATAAAGAATAAAAGATGAAATGATTGATGATCAATCAGATGTGTTGAGGTCTGAAATGTGTCCTGATCAATGAGCTGTTCTCTAAAATGACTAGAGTGACTTTGTCCTTGTGTTATTGTGGATCTTCATCATGTCAGCCTTCTACAGACATCATCCAAACGTCAGCACAACATTCAGACAACTATTCATGTCAACACAGATCAATAAGATGCTGCTGACCTCATTACAGGATCAATATCTCCTCCTCACACATGTTGGACTACAAACTGTTGATTAGTTCTTTGATTCCAGGACCTTCTTCTTCCTGGATTTGGTGTCTCAGGAGGTTTGTGTCATTCAAATGTTAAAGGACAAGTTGACATGTTCAAGTGTGTCTTCCAACAAGTCACATGTCATGTCAACTATTTTCTATGTCACTTTTATAACGTATGTAACTCTAACAATATAGGTTACTTTAATAAATGACCACAGCTCTACTTTAAATGCAATAATCCTCCTCCTCAGGTATTTATTTACAAAATGAAATAAAATGTAAAGGTTTTGATTGTCCAGTAAAAATAAAATGAGAGGTCAGTGTCAGAAACTGGTAGTGGTGCAACGGATCATCATTGATCCGTGATCCGTTCGGATCGATGTCATCAGTTCAGGACACACGCGGATTGATTCCAGGGGGGAACAAAAACAGTTGTGCTCCGTCCGCATACAGCTTGCAGCCAGTGGAGAAAGTAGGAGGAGAGCAGACATGGCGAGCGTAGGAAAGGAGGAGCTTGAACGCCCCGCGACACTTAAATCCCCTGTATGGGAGCATTTTGGCTTCCCTGTCAACTATGATGACGAAGGAAAGAGGTCAGTGGACAAAACTGCTACTGTGTGTAGGCATTGTGGCACAAGAAAGCCATATGACAGTGGAAACACATCGAGCATGTTCACTCATTTGAAGCGACATCACCCGGGTGTTTGACTGGTCGAAAACGAAAGCTGGCCAACAACCGCTCATCACCTCAGCATTTAAGCATCCTCTCCCTGCGCAATCCGACCGGGCTAAAGCTATCACAAACGCTATCGGCGTGTTTATAGCTACAGACATGAGGCCATATTCAGTTGTGCAAAACGAGGGCTTTAAAAACATGCAGAAAGTGCTTGAGCCGCGTTACGACATCCCATCGCACACACACTTCAGTGAGAAGGTAGTGCCAGATCTCTACGAGCGGGAGAAGAAAAAAGTTGTGGATGAACTATCCCGAGCGTCGGCTGTTGCGCTCACAACAGACGGGTGGACGTCCAGGGGAACGGAGAGCTACGTGACGATAACGGCTCACTTCATCACTGAAGGCTGGGAGATGAGAAGTCTAGTGCTGCAGACACGCCCCCTCTACGAGAGTCACACAGGCACTCATCTTGTTCAGGTACTGACACAAGCAGTTGAAGAATGGAAGTTAAGGAGGCCCAGTACTAATATTCCAGTAACAACTGATAATGCAAAAAATCAGATAAATGCAGTGAATATGGCAGGACTGGGCCCACAGATAGGGATCTTCAGTACCATCAGAGAGAGTGTTCTCAACAGCAGGGGACATAGTGACAGCTAAGAGGTCCACACTCTCTCCCGACAATGTTGACATCCTGTCAACACCAGGAAAGCAGCTGGACCAGACGGGACTAGTGGGCGTGTCCTCAAAACCTGCGCTGATCAGCTGGCTCCTCTGTTCACAGTGATATTCAACCTCTCACTCAGACAGTGTGTGATCCCAACCTGCTTCAAGAAGTCCACAATAGTCCCTGTCCCAAAGAAACCACACCCCAGCAGCTCCAATGACTTCAGGCCCATAGCCCTCACATCTGTGCTGATGAAATGTTTGGAGAGACTCATCAAGACATTCATCACCTCCACACTGTCCACCACCCTGGATCCACTACAGTTTTCATACCGGCCGGACAGATCCACAGATGACGCCATAAACCTCCTCCTCTACAAGACCCTCTCCCACGTGGACACTGGTAAGAGAAACTATGTGAGAGTGCTGTTTGTTGACTTCAGCTCAGCATTCAATACCATAGTTCCCTCCAGACTGGCTGCTAAGCTGCATGGCCTGGGCCTGGACTCCTCGTTGCAGGTTAAAGGCCAAGAAGATCCTGAAACAGTCCAGTCACCCCGGACACTCTCTCTTCTCTCTACTGCCATCAGGCCGGAGTTTCTGATGCCTGAGGACAAAGACTGAGAGGCTGAAGAAGAGTTTCTATCCACACGCCATCCGCCTGCTCAACTCTGAGCCTTAACTGGACTCAATATCACTGCACTTTATTCATGGAGCTGATAAACACTGTAAATTGATGGACATATACAACTACACCCCCTTGTACACCCAGTTTACAAGCCTCCAGTCACTAGGTGGCAGCAGAGCTCAAACTGATCAACAGCTGTGTTGCCAGATCTCACGAGACAAATAATCAGGTTATCAACTAATTTCTGCTCAGAATTATATTTCTTATACTCAAATGCAACCTATAATAACTGTATTATGAGATATATAAAAAACCTCAAGTCTCCATTAATGTGAGTCTTTTACAGTATTAAATGAACCATGTTGCATAAATCATTATCTCTTATCTGTATCATAGTGTTCATCATCTCATCATATCGTGTTTCAACCATCTCAAAAAATGAACTTAACACAGTGTTTACATTAGTAAATATATCATAAACCTTAGCGGACAATTTACACTCATCAACCTTGAACATGGCGTCTAAAAAAATGGCGCAGTGCAAATTACGGTCGTCATGTGAACAATTACATTTACAACTCAACTCAGCATATTACCCATTGAAACATGTTTGCAACATTTATTTTTAACAACGTTCAATATTAACATCCACAATGACTGAAAATGTGCTTATCGACTAGCATATTAGCACATAGCATACAACCAGACAACTCACCGGAGTCCTCAGTAAAGAAAACAATCACAGCAATTTCTCCGGTCGCAGTCGTCCTGGAACTCTCATAAACACTCAAAAAACAACTTGCAACTCGTGTCCATGAAAATAAAACAATATTCCTCCCATAAACGTTCATAGTCTCGCTCCTAAAACATCGCTGTGGCTTCGGTGTCGGGCTTGACTAGCATCTAGCTCCCAGCATGCAAAGCGCACCTTCACTGAATTTCCCGTATCGACTATACATGAAGCACCACCTTGTGGCTACTCAAAGCAACTACAGTCTCGACACAGCTCTCTTAAGGAACTCACACTTAATGAAATTAGTGGCTCCAGCCAACAATAAAATACATGCAATAAACCCAACTGTAATTTTCAAGGGGTTACATCTGCTTGACAACTTATTATGGATCTGGGAACAAGCCCAAATAAGCAACTACACTTTAGAAACGAGCCCCAAAAAAACGTGACCCGTGACGACCAATATTTGTAAGAGACTTTACAGGAAAACAAGCCCAAAGTCACTTATAATAAGCTGACTTGGCAACGCTGTCAACAGGCTGCCTGTTCAACCCAGTAGAAGAAGAAGACAGGAACACAGGTGTAGAGCTGATGGAGGGTATCAGAGGGTATTTATCTTTACAACTGTGTTCATGTGCATAGATCACCTTTTTACTAAATATGAAGCCACTGGTCTAATTCTAGGCTCAGTTTGTCAGTCCCCTGTCAATTTCCATGGATTGATAACAGGCACCTTCAGCATCAGCATCAGGTCAACAGGTATCACCAACAGGCCGCTCATTTTATGAGCACATCATTGACTTTCCTTCTCTAGTCCCATGCTCTAGTCATGTCCCATCATGTCACGTCTTTTACGTCTTGTCATCCGTGGAGGTTAAAAAAGGAACCAGCCTGTTTTTACAATGTAAGGAGTAGAAAGTACACATATTTGTGTACAAATGTAGTAAAAGTAAAAAGTCGTCAGAAAAAGAAATACTCAAGTAAAGTAGAGATACCTGAAAAATCTACTTAAGTACAGTAACAAAGTATTTGTACTTGGTTACTTCCCACCTCTGGTGATCACGTTATCACTTCCTGTTCAACCACAGGAACAAGCTGTTCCAGCTGATGAATGAATGAATGAACACTTCTACTTTACCAGTTATGGGCTCATTGTATTGATGGAGACACAACAGCAAATAAAAAGGCACTCTCTCCAGAGGGGCAGCTCAGCTACTAAGGGCAAACGGGCTGTTTCCAGAGCAACAATAGCCCGTACCTGTGCACGTCTGATGACTGAGGAGATACCTGCTGATGTTCAGGAACATGATGCTCCTTCATTTAAACTCTTTGAGCTCCTTTTCTATCTGACAGTCCTGACAAGAGAACTCATCTAAACTGGATCTCCATTCTTCAGAAGCCTGAGAAGAAAATAAATGAAAACTCACCTCAGAGTCTCCAGTTTACAGTTTGGACTCTCCAGTCCAGCAGACAGATGCTTCACTCCTGAATCCCGCAGAAGGTAGTTTCCACTCAGGTCCAGATGTTTCAGATGGGAGGGGTTGGACTTCAGAGCTGAGGCCACGACTTCACAGTGACTCTCTGAGAGTCCACAGCTATAAAGTCTGTCATGAGACAAATAAATAAAATCTGTTATAATGGAAGAAGACATTTCTATGAACATGATGGGTTTGATGAGTGGACAGTTGGACACATCCTGTTGGACATTTTGTCTCCACATCAGTGGTTCAGCTCATCTTCTCTGACTGTGTTTGACAGGAAACAATCATTCTCATCATCTCTCTCAGACCTTTGTTTAGTTGAATGTGCAGATGAACAGAATAAAACAGAAACCTGTCCTGCTGAACTTAAAACTGTAGAAATTAATAGAAAACAATAGAAAGCAGAACATTCCTCTTGTAATAGTGCAATAAGAAAAGTGCAAACAGAAAGTGTGAGGAAAAGTTGTTGCTTTGTTGTCTTTTGGTATCTTCTTCTCAAGCAACAGTACCTCGACCAATGAGATGAGAGGGATTCCTGCTGTCAGCTCATTGGTCACAGAGCAGGAGACGGCCTGGGAATAAGTTTACCGTAAATGTTCATATAAAGCGTCCTGTTATTCATTCATTCCATTGACATTTGACACTCAGGGTTTTATCTGTCAAACTAAACTCTGACCTTTGTGTGTTTCACATCTCTTTAACAAGTCAGACTTCTACCGTTCTGCTCTTATATATTTAGACCTCTGAGCATTTCCTGCTTCAACTCTTCTCTACAGCAACAAGACAGGAAACAAATAGAAAGAAAGACGTAAAAACAAGACCATGTGAATGGACTTCTCTCCTTCAAATGAAACGTTGAACTCAGTCAATAAAATGCTCCATTGATGGGTCAGTCTCTGTGTGGGATGATCAGTAGTTTACGGTGGTTCATGTTGATCTTAACAAGCTTTAGATAGATGTTGATGTGGAGCCACTTCACTGACTTCAGGATTATTCTGTACTCTAGAAACAGCCTTCAATATCCTCTCATCATTGTAACGTGAGGCCTCAGAGGCTGCTTCAGCTAAACTAACTTACTGATGGAGAGAATAATAAGACAGAGAAATAGAAAGAAAAGAGTCAATAACTAGAAGAACAGCTTTAAACAGCTGGAGAACATCTGGGACTAAATACAACTGACTGTGATGTTTGCAGTCAACAAGTGGAACACTGTTAGAAGAAGAATGAGAACGTCTGAAGAACTAAACTACTAATCTCCACTGATTGATTCTGTTAATGATCACATCAGGACTCACACAGCCTTTCTGCAGTTCCTCACAGCTGGGATCAGTCTCCGTTTTCCCTCCATTGATGTTTTGTAATTATACAGGTTCAACTCCTCCAGAACCTCCTCTGACATCTGCAGCATGTAGGCCAGAGCTGAGCAGTGGATCTCAGAGAGTTTCTTCTCTGATCTGTTCTCTGACTTCAGGAACTCTTGGATCTCCTGATGAACTGAGAGGTCGTTCATCTCCATCAGACAGTGGAAGATGTTGATGCTTCTGTCAGGAGAGATTTTATCAGTGTTCATCTTCTTCAGGTTGTTGATGGTTCTCTGGATGATTTCTGGACTGTTCTCTGTCTGACCCAGCAGACCTCCTAAGAGTCTCTGGTTGGACTCCAGAGAGAGGCCATGTAGGAAGCGAACTAACAGGTCCAGGTGACCATTTTTACTCTCCAGGATTTAATCATGACTCTGTTCAGAAATTCATCCAGAGGTGAGTTATTGTAGTTTCCTCCCAGGAAGTCCTCCAGCACCTCTGTCTTCCTGTTGGTGTAACAGTGGATCATGTAGACTGCAGCCAGAAACTCCTGAACGCTCAGATGGACGAAGCAGAACACCTGGTCCTGGTACAGTCCTCTCTCCTCTTTAAAGATCTGTGTCAACACTCCTGAGTACACTGAGGCTGCTCTGATATGGATGCCACACTCTGTCAGGTCTGATTCATAGAAGATCAGGTTTCCTTTCAGCAGCTGATCAAAAGCCAGTTTTCCCAGAGACTCAATCATCTTCCTGCTCTCTGGACTCCAGTGTGGATCTGTCTCAGCTCCTCCATCATACTTGACCTTCTTGACTTTGGTCTGAACCACCAGGAAGTGGATGTACATCTCAGTCAGGGTCTTGGGCAGCTCTCTTCTCTTTCTGGTTTTCAACACATCCTCCAGAACTGTAGCAGTGATCCAGCAGAAGACTGGGATGTGACACATGATGTGGAGGCTTCGTGATGTCTTGATGTGGGAGATGATCCTGCTGGCCTGCTCCTCATCTCTCAATCTCTTCCTGAAGTACTCCTCCTTCTGGGGGTCAGTGAACCCTCTGACCTCTGTCACCATGTCAACACACTCAGGAGGGATCTGATTGGCTGCTGCAGGTCGTGTGGTTATCCAGAGGCGAGCAGAGGGAAGCAGTTTCCCCCTGATGAGGTTTGTCAGCAGCACATCCACTGAGGTGGACTCTGTAACATCAGTCAGGATCTCAGTCTTGTGGAAGTCCAGAGGAAGTCGACACTCATCCAGACCATCAAAGATGAACACAACCTTGAACTCTTCAAAGCTGCAGATTCCTGCTTCTTTGGTTTCAGGAAAGAAGTGATGAACAAGTTCCACCAAGCTGAACTTTCTCTCTTTCATCACATTCAGCTCTCTGAAAGTCAGTGGAAATATGAAGAGGATGTCCTGGTTGGCTTTGTCTTCAGCCCAGTCCAGAGTGAACTTCTGTGTTAAGACTGTTTTCCCAATGCCAGCCACTCCCTTTGTCATCACTCTTCTGATTGGTCCATGTCTTCCAGGTGAGGCTTTAAAGAGGTCTTCTTGTCTGATGCTTGTTTCTGGTCTGTGTGCTTTCCTGGATGCTGCTTCAATCTGTCTGACCTCATGTTCATCATTGACCTCTGCAGTCCCTCCCTCTGTGATGTAGAGCTCTGTGTAGATCTCATTCAGAAGGCTTGAGTTTCCTGCTTTAGCAATCCCCTCAAACACACGCTGGAACTTCTCCTTCAGAGCACATTTAACTTTACGTCCACAAACTGCAGCTTCAAGTCCTGAATGAAGAAACAAGAAATAAGATGAATGAATAAACTTTCCAGTAAACATTCCAACATGTCATTGCTCTAAAGAATGAGTGTGTGAATATATCTTGGTTCATCTCTGGAGACATTAGTAAATGTCCCATTTCTCCAGCAGCTTCAATGTTTAGAGAAATCCTCTTACTGCTCTGCAGACAGTCAGCCAGCTCCTCGTGCTTCATTCTCCTCAGGAAGTTCATTGTGATCTTCACAAATAAATCTCTGCTGCTCCTCCTCTGCTCTTCATCCTCACCCTCCAACACCTCCTCATCCTCCCTCTGACTCCCTGAGCATTCTGGGTAATCTGGACTCAGAACCTTCTGGATCTTCTTCAGCTCGTTCTTCACAAAAGTCATGATGTTGTCCTCCAGCAGCTGGAACAGAATACCATATGAATGACACAAGCAGACTGAAATCATGGAGACAAACATCAGATCCATGTTGGACACAATGACAATCCACTGGTCTACAAAGTGCAGCATGGAGATGATGGAAAGTAGTTGTTGTACATGTACAGACCAGAAAGATGGAGTCCAGCTGTGTCTGATGCTGCTGGGCAGACTGACCACTGAGAACCTCTGAGCTCTGCTGGTGGACTCTGTGGACCAATCATCAACAATTAGCTCTCATCATGTCTGTCCACACAGAGACAAAGACAAGGTAAATGTCCCTGGAGTGATACGTGGATGTGAAGAGTGAATCAGATGAGTCTCTGTAGTGGTAAAGGTTTACTAGTCCTGCTGATCACACTGACCATCAACAGCTCAGTCTGCAGCTGTTTCATAAAGCTTTGCCTCCCTGATCAATCAGCTGGAGAAGGAACCCAGAGCCAGAGACTGAAGACTGTAAAACGTCCACCAGTCCACAGTGAGTGACTGACAGGCCATTATCAGCCACACAGAAAACAAAACAGACAGAAACATTAAGAAACCTCAGACTCTCTGACTGATCATGTTAGAGATGATAATCCTAGCGAGGCACATGTTCTTCACCTCAGAGCCATCAGCTGTTTCTTTGTCTCCTCAAACATATTTCACTATTTGAACGTTGGACACTTACAAAGCGTCTACACTAAATAGCCTGGATGTCCTTCCCCCCAACTCATCCTGAGTTTATCTCCTCTACGACTCAAACAAGGTCTTCAGGTCAGGACTCTGCTGTCCACCTACACCTGAAGGACAAGGGACAACAAAGTCCACATGTTCTGAACATCTGAGGAGTCTCTGGACATTAATGGATCATCAGAGAACCACCAGGTTCATCAGAACAGGTTCCTCCAGGTCCAGGTCCAGGTCCATGTGAGTATCAGGTCATTAACAGACTCTAGTCATGTGACCTTCAGGTGATAAAAACCTAAACTCCCCACCAGTCATTTAGAGCTGAACACTTGGAGGAAACGTCTTCTAGTCCAGACGTCTTTGTCTCAGTTTAGTTTCTGGACATAACAATGTTGACTCTTCCAGGAATAAACCAAAGGTCACGAGTGTCCATGAAGACTAGAACGTAGATGAACCAGGAGTTTTTCTTCTCCAGCTCCACTTCCTCTGCAGCGTTACAGCTGATGACTTTCATCTGAGTCTCTACCATGAAGAAGACCTGCAGGCCGAGGCCTCAGACGTGGAGCTGCTGACTCTCTTCCTCAATGTTTCATACTAATGTGCAGACTGTGTCTATATGAACTCTGCTTAGCTTAGCATTAGTTTAGCTCCTCCTCTCCTCAGACACATCTCATCTTCTCTCTCTCTGGTCCACAGTCAAACACAATGAAGACTTGTCTCCATGGAAACAGACTGAACAGCTGATTAAAGACTGAAGACACTACTCTGCTTCAAAGATCAGTCTCTTATCTGTCTCCTCCTCTAAGGCCTGACACTTACTGTGTCGGCCATTTTAGAAGATCTTTGGAAAAGAAGCAAGAATTCAGCGAGTTCCTCAAACCATGTGACTTGTAGAAAGTTAGTGATTGTTCTACTGTAGATCTATATGTTGTCTATCTTCTTCTTCCAGTGTGTCTGTGTTGTTTTAGATCTTCTGAGGAAACATCTACAACATCTAAGCAGCAGAGATGAAACAGACATGAGCAAGTCAACGTTTATTTATCCTCAGCTCCTCAAGTCAGACAGATTTACTGACACTTTACCTCTCTGGACCAGAAGCACCTCCTCCTTTAAATTGAACAATACAATCCTTGGACCAGTCGCTCTTCAAGGACACACAGCTGGCTCCAGATCGAGGTTCAGATCGAGGTCCAGGTCCAGGTCCAAGTCCAGGAGAGTCTGGTCTCTCCTGCTGGATCCTGAAACTAAACCACCACAGATAAATGTGCATGTTGGATAAAAACTGATGAGAATAAATTCAAAGCAGAGACGTCAGAAGTAAAAGGATGAAACAAACGTGTCGTATAAACTCAGTGACGCAAGAGTGATGAAGCAGCTTTAACCCAAAGAGGAAGAGAGATGAAAGACCACCAGAAGAGACTCTCAGGGGGTGTCAGCAATGGCAATACCTCCTTAAGAAACTCAGAAACATTCTCCAGACTTTTTATTCCAGTTTCATTGAGAGCATGGTCACTTTCTCCATAACCTGCTGGTTCCACTCCATCAGCCTCCAGAACAGAAAGCGACTGCAGAGCACTGTCTGGGTTTGCTCTAAGATCATTGGCCTGTCTGTCAGAACTCTATCACACATACACCACCAACAGACACTCATCTTAGCAGGAAACATAAAGAGCCCTCACACGTCCTCCACTCAGCATTTGAGTGCTAATGAGTTGCTGTTCTGGCATCCTGGTCGGTGCAGGGTGCAAGTACACCGTCACCCTGCACCAGCAATCACAACACCACCATATTGGCAGGAAAGCTTTTCTAATTACTGTTCAGTTGACCACTGCAGCAACTAACTAACTTGTCCTTGTACCAGTTCCATCCAAAATGGTGGACAGCTGTTGTGTCCCAGGATGCCAGAATAGTCAGGGAGAAGCAAAGAGGAAATCGTTTTCTAGGATTCCCAAAGATCCCTCAAGACGTCAGATGTGGTTTACTGCAATAAAACGCTCAAGAAGCAGGAAGGAGAAAACGGAGCGGTGGGATCCCTCAAGAAACGGGTTTGTCTTGTGTAGAGATCACTTTCTATCAGGTACAGAATCCAGCGTTCTCCAAGTGTAATGTCTTGTTTATTTATCATGTTTTTAACATCATGTCCAACAGATTTCTTTTCATAAAGGCAAGTTAGGCTCATGTTTATAACGTGGATTACAAAGGGCTGTTGATCATTCAGCACTAAAACTACTCACAATGAGAAAGAAATGAAACAGTTACTTGTTATTGTAGTTACGTTACTGTCATGAACCTCCTCAGATAAATTCTTCAGTGTTTGCTTTCAGTGACTCTGGAGTAGGACCAAGGAAAGTTAATGAGGTACTTCTATATATCTGATACTACAGGTCAGGAACATTGTTCCTGTTTCAATGCTAGAAGAAAGCACACCTGGGACATGATAAGGGTCTGTGATATCTAATGTGTGGAGTTTATCTTGTACTGGTCAGTTTCTATCTGTTTAAAGTGCTCAGTAAACTCTGACGGCCTGAAATCAGCTCTGGATCCATTCATTTTAACTCAGAGTTTTCCTGCCAATATGGAGGTGTCAACAAAAAAACATCACGTGACGCCTGGAGCTCTGTTGAAGAAGATCCACAAAGTTTGTTTCCATATGCTAATTTAGCACGGCTAAACGCAGCTACCACGCAGGTTATATGAGATATGGATTGTCTTATACTGAGGACAAAGGAGGACAAAGACCTCCGTGTGTCTAGTGCAGCGAGGTGTTGGCACCTGAAAGCAGGAAGCCTCAAAACTGAAGCAGCATTTGGAAACAAAACACCAAAGATGAACCTGTTGAGTACTTCAGAAGACGACTACTGTTACTGAAATGTTCTGATTGTCATGTCAGCCTTATGATTAATACTTGAAGAAGTGACTGAATAGTTTTAATAGGACATGGTTAGATATTCAATCAGTGGGTGCTCAGCTAAAAAAGACTGAAGTTACTGAAGTGAAGAGTTTTGGTTTGAATGAAAATGCTGCTAATTGAGTGTAAAAGGGAATAGTTCCCTCTCTGGTCATTGTGGTTCATCATTACATTTGTTTGATTGTGTTTTCATCCTGTCATATTCTATTCTACTATCTCAGGTTCAAACTACAGAGTCTTTTCATTCAATACATTTGAGAAGTTGAACATTGTCTTTGATTTGGGTCACAGCTTGTCATTAAGGGCTGATGGTGGGTCCTGAAGCCAGACCAGTTGAGAACCACTGATTTAATGCATAGTTATCTGAAATCATTTCTATTGTTCTAGTTTGTGTTTCTTCTTCCTTAAAAGTGTCTCGTTCTTTAACGTCATGCTGCTCACTTGTGTCTTAAATTGTCCCCTGAGGACAAATAAAGTTTTCTGAATCTGAATCTGAATGAATGAAAGTAGAACCATCAGCTCCTCAAGTCAGACAGATTTACTGACACTTTACCTCTCTGGACCAGAACTAAGTCCTCCTTTAAACTTTACAGGTAAGTCCTTGGACTGGTCGCTCTTCAAGGACACACAGCTGGGTTCATGGTGATCAGACTCTGGTCTCTGACGGGTCCTGATAGAAAAACATCACTGATTAAATTAGATCAATTATTCAGGAAAATTCTCTTTGATTAAAATCCTTTAATTCAGATGAAATATTAACAACTTACCTTTGACTCTGTTTAAAATCAGTAAGAATTTCCTTTAACGGGTCGCTTTTCAAGGACACAGAGCTGGCTCCAGGTCCAGGTCCAGGTCCAAGTCCAGGTCCAGGTCCCTCCAGTCTGTCCTCTCTCTGGTCCATGCTGCTGAAACACTAATCATTCATGTTGTAAACAGATCAGCTGATCCTCCACTGATTGGCTCTTATTCATCAGCTGCTGTACTTCTACTATCCGTCCACTAGATGGAGCCATGGAGGACACACATGATGCGTTCACTGACACTGAGACTTTCAACAAACTCAGGTCCATCATGATCAACGTATATATTTTATACTATCTTCCAGTTCATAGACTTTCTATATTTTATACAGACATTAAATATCTTGTATATATTTTTAGACACATTCTTCATATACTAGTAAACCTTCTGTTCATTTATTCCTTTTCTATTCTGTCTTGTAACATGTTGTGGTGTCTTGTCAGCAGATATGTAGCACAGTGGGACCAGGAGAAACACAATCTCACACTAATATGTTTTCATTCATAAACTGAGGAGGTGACAAGAAACACCACTTGAGTCTTTAATAGATTTACCTTCTAGATAGAAAACTCTAGATATCAGACATAGATTTACATATGAACACAACATATCTCATGTCCATTCCATGTTTTAAACTCTTCTATATTCTAGATAGAAATGTGTCTATCATGTAGAAAGCGTCTCTATGTTGAACCGGAGTAAAAGTACTTAGTTACTTTCAGCGCTTCCCGTTAGAAAAGCAGATCAAACTTCTAGAGACAGATTTCAAATCAAAGACTGTGTCATGGATGGAAATAATCAAAGAAGTTGAAATCATATTCAGGAAGCAGGTCTGGCGCTGATCACGCAGAGACTACAAATGGCGGATCAGTTTCATACTAGTCCTCCTCCAGACTCTGGACTTTCAGCTCTGACTCAGATTAACGTGAATTTATGGAGCTGCAGATTTCTGCTGCTTCTGTTGGAGCTGAGCTGCTGACATCTGATGTTAACCAAGAAAACATTCAAAACTGCTTCATTACCTTCAGACGGAGTTTGACACGGAGAGAAAAATATCTGCGACACGATCCTGGAAACGAAACTGAAACCAGGGAACAGCTTGACCGTGCCCTGTTTCGTGTGTGTGTTTGTCCGTAGCCGAGAGCAGTGGTTCCCAACCTGGGGTCCGCGCCCTCCGCTGGGGCGCTGTTTGTTTGCTCTGCGGTTGTGAGGTTACCAAATTTCTGCACATTAAATTCATAAAATTAAAAATAAAATAAAAAAATGCACCCAACGGGATAATCAAAACGCTGTATAATCCAAACTGAAACATATTATTGGTCCACATTTTTATCAACAGCTGTTTTACACCAATCTTCAATGTACGTTCTCACACACGTATTTTCAACTCACGATCGGTCATTGTTGCCGGTGCATCAGGATGTGGATGTTGCTCTCGGCAAATGACTTGTGGGTTGAATGCGGGAACAGCTGTTCTGTGACCGGGGTCTACTTCGTGAGTCCGTAACCGCAGAACTTTTTTTGCGCTAGTGGCGTAAATTAGCTTCTTCGAGCATAACACACAAACACAAGCACCTGACTCTCTTAATTTCTGCCACCTCTGCCGTCTCTGCCCCTTTCTTCTATTCTTATTTTAAAGTCATTTCTCAGTTCGGACGTCTTCCCCTGGCTTCATGAATTTATTCTCCATCTTTCACTACTGCGGTGTGTTTGCTGCGTTCAAGAGAACTCGGAAGTAACAGATAAGTCAGCGTTCATGATGCAGGTTAACTCGGAGGAGACAAAATACGTTTGGGATATTGTCACTATTTGCTCAACACAAAACATATGCAGCAGCAATTTATGCTTATTTTGGAAAAAGACAACATGTGTGTAATTTCCGCCCTGTTGTTTCCGAGTTTGACGATGTTCAATTATTTTTTCACAACTCAGAGCTCGTTTTATCCTCAAGTTATGAACACAGCATCAGCTGCAGCTGGATCTCAATTAAGATTTTCCAGGATCCGCCCCCTGACTGGCTAGTATTAGTTTGGTTAGGAGCGAAAGCTGGTTTCCTCTCATTCCATTGGGCAGCGAACTGAACTGACTCGAACCTTACAATAAGACAAATCAACAAGTTTTTATTTATTTTTCATCGCAGTCAAGAGTCTCACGAGATCTGGCACAGATATATGGATATATCTTAACAATGAATCATTATTTTTCTGTTGTAATGAGGTAGGCCCATTCTATTCTCTGGTAGGCCTATCAAAACAAGGAGAATAAGAGCAAAAAACAACAAATGTTGTTAATTTTTGCAAATAAAAGTTTGGAATTAATCACTTTTCTTATATTCTTTTAGTGCGTGTATGCAGGTAGGGGTTGGGGGCCGGGCTTATCTTGGACACAGACAAGGGGGGGCTTCAAGGATAAAAGGTTGGGAACCACTGGCCTAGAGGTCTTTCTGCAAAATGGAGCGAGGTCGACAGGACAAGAGGAAAGGTGGAGCAGAGAGGGAGAGAATTAAAAAGATAAAAGCACTGGCCACAGACGTAGCAGTGCTGTAAAATAACTGACATGATATCTAATATTGGCTCATTTTACAAGTCTAATATTTCTGTTTCTTGTCTTTGATTGGCTTCTCTTTGTTGACTTTCAGGATGTTTTGAGTCATTCTGATGCAGAAATGTTGAAAACAGTAAAGGACACAAAAACCCTGCTGCTCTGAACTTTGTAGAATTGTTTTATGAGCTCAGACTGTACGGACGGTAAAAGTCTGATCTTTGCTCCAATCCTCCAGACAACGAAGCCTCTCAGGTCGGTGACGAGGAAGATAAGAGATTCAGAGAGAGGTTGATGACTTCAGTCAGCTTTAAAAAGCAACAGATTTACTATTAATAATGGGCATAGCTTCATAGAACAAGGTGTAGAGTGAAGCATCATGGAGTCTGTCTGGGCAGAGAAAGAGTGTGGCATTCAGTCCATTTCTTCCTCACACCCCCTACATGACTTCCTGAAGGAGCATTAAAGATGAACATTGTTTATCAGCTTCAAGTTAGTGGGGATCACATTCATCAGGCATTCCAGCTCTTGAACCTTTAAGACTTGTTCATTTAGGAGATTAAACTCCAGGTGTCATGTAGTGTGTTTGTCCTTTCTTTATTATTCCAGTCCAGTGTTTCACTGCCTGTGTTGTACCTCCAGAGATTAGACACTGTCTTTTACTTGGTCATCTTGGTGGAAGATGTAGACTCGGCTGCTGATTTCCGTTGATCATGTGAGATGGTTTAGATGTGGTGGTTTTCTCTGTAGCTGTCCCTTGGAATCACTGAATGAGGCGGAGAGTCACGTACTGGTGGTTAAATGGCTTTTATTATCCAGCACCATGAAAACTAGAAAGAAGAAACACAAAAAAGGAAAAAACAATGAGTTAATGTACAAGCAAGTTGAACCAAAACTACAAACAAAACCTTTGAACAAACTCCCATTTGAGATCAGTCAAATCTTTTCTGTCCAATCATCACACTTCAACTAGTTGATATAAAACACATTTATTCATTTCCATCCATTTAACTATAGGAGAAGTGATTGTTTAAATTCAACCAAACATTTCATCATCAGACACAAGGGAATAAGCAGTACGTACTAGAGATGTTATTCTCCAAGCAGACGCTCAACACAGTGTGGAGCTTTCAAAGTACAAGTATCACCACAAGATGTTTGGATGCCTGGCTTCATCAGTCCAAACATCACGTGACTCCAAACGAAGCTTCATCACGTCATACGCATATCGGCCATCATCAGCCACGTGTCACTCCAGGTTTGAATGCAGGGCGGGATTGTTAAACTCACAATGATTAGAAATGGACACAGTCCCTTAGATGGTTGTGGGTTTTTGAGAGATTATAATGGAAAAGATACAAAACAACAATAATACATTTGAAAAAGTTCTGTGTCAATAACCATTCTCTGCTTTAAAGGGGCGACAAGCTGAACTGGATGAGGCCTTGGTAGACATGATGGTGCAGGACTGCCAGACATTTTCTGTGCTTAAGGATAAAGGCTTTAAAGCCTTTGTTAACAAGCTTTAGCCAACATATGTCCTGCCCACAAGACAAGCATTGAGAGCCATGGTGGAGACCATATATGGATGCCTTCCTCAGGGTCACGTGTTATTATAGAAATGAGGAAGTGAAACTGTCATGTGTTTTGTGTGGTGTCACTAAAGTCCCTCAGTCCCACACAGCTGAAAACCTAAAGAACGGCAAAGAACTATTAACTGAGGAATGGAGCCTTAAAAACAAGATCCACTGTCTGCTCACTAACAATGAGGCAAATACGGTGGCTAGTGCTAGGCTGCTTAGACTATACAACACACCTTGTTTTTGTGGCCACAGTTTAAATTTGGCGACAACAGCAGAACTAGCAGAGATCTGTATGTGAGCCAGAAAAGTTGTTTGTTTCTTCAAAACCAGCACAAGGGCCAAGGAGAAACTGACAGAGGTTCAGGAACAACTTTAAAAACCAGCTCATAAGCTGATTGAATCAGAATCAGAATCAGAATCAGAAAAGACTTTATTGCCAAGCATGATCGTACATACAAGGAATTTGCCTTGGTGTTGTTACGCCTAAAATAAAATAAAAATAAAATAAAATATAGAAACTATATTATAGAATAAATATAGAAACTTCGCTCTCAGATATATAAAATAAAATATAGAAATACAACAAACTACAAAAATATATACACAGTATATATATATATATAGGGGGGGGGGGGGGGGGGGGGGGGGGGCTTGGCATTGTTCAGCAGACGGACTGCGGATGGAAAAAAAACTGTTCCTACTGATCCTACACTCGATGGATCGCAGCCGTCTGCCAGAGGGGAGTCTGTTAAATAGTCTGTGTCCAGGGTGAGAGGGATCAGAAACAATCTTAGCTGCACGCTTCAGAGTCCTGGAAGCGTACAGCTCGTCGAGAGACTTCAGACTGCAGCCAATCACCTTCTCTGCACAGCGAATGACACGCAGCAGTCTGCTCTTGTCCTTAGCAGAGGCTGCAGCACACCAGGTGGTGATGGAGCTGGTGAGGATGGACTCAATGATGGCAGTGTAGAAGTGAACCATCATTGACTTTGGCAGGTTGAATTTCTTCAGCTTTTTTTTTTTAATATTCCTTCTTCCATCCAGCCTTCCACATTCACCTGTAGAGCTAACACACTTTTTACAGTGTGCATTGATTTCTGTATGTGTTTAACTGCATACTTTTTCATCAGTATTGTTGTGAACTTGTGATCCTGGCCTCCTGTTTTGATGTTTTTTAATTTCAGGAATACTTTATCATTCTTTCTTTTTAAAATAATAGTAAAACAAAGTTTTCCTGCAAACCTGAAGCTTTCAGTATCTCCAGACCCATGTTTCTTCGTTCATTTGCCATTTCCTTTGTAGATGTCAAAAGGTTGATGACAGGAATTGCTGGAAAGGCATTCATCACTGACCTTGCCATCTAAATAAACACAAATATTGACAACATCATATGTACTACAGTCTAACAGTGAGGCTATTGAAAATTATAGCTACTCATAGCTAGTTTTATCTAGTCATTTACACGGGTAATTTCATGTTCTTATTGGAATAAAGCAAAATACTAATGCACACGAGAACCTTAATACAAGGAATACAACTGTGACAATTTTCAGTTCAAGTCTTCCAAGAGCATGTGTATCTATCAATATCAAGCTGGACAGATTCTGGAACTTTCTGAAACCAGCAAGGAACATCATTTTAATCAAACCTTCAGTCTATACAACTGATGATTCCAGTTTTACATTAGATAGATTATTATATACACACCTTGTAAGATACATATGCTTTTTGAAGTCTGTAACGATTGTTTTTGTTATTTGGAATCCCAACTGCAGTACACACTCGAGCCCAGAAGCCTTCTCCATGTGAGACATTCTCTTCAAATGCGATCCCATTCTTTATCAAGTCAGCAACTTTGGTCTGAATGTCTTCAATTAAAAGTATTTTGGTTTTGTTCTGCAGGGAAAATCGCATCAGTATTTACAAAGAACAAAGATAGGCATCTTACCTGACACTCACACAGGCAATACATTAAGAACACCTGATGAAGCTACTCACCCCAAATAAGCAGAAAGTGTAGAATCTGTATTAAGCAATTCAGCATTTATGGTAGTGTTTGCATATACACTGAGTGCTGTTAATTGACAAATAACTGTCATTTTAAGGGTTAAAAATGAACAGATTACCTGTCACATTTGTATGGCTCCAACTTTGTGGTCAGCCAGAGGTTACTGGTCAGCAAGCTCCTTCCAAACAACAAATGCCAGCTCTCCTGTTGGATGCAACTCGTAGGCTCAGTAGTGCTCTCTACACTATGAGCATCATTTTTTGATGATAAGACTCAGACCATCTTGTAGAATACATAGCTGAATTATTTCTGAGAATCCTGGCAGACCCCCACATGATCCATGCACAACTATCATGCCCTTTTTGTAGTTAATGGCATTAAGGGTGACACTATGGTCAAGGTTTACAGCAGTGACTTCAGGATACTTCTGAGTGAGGATATTCACAACATCCTTGTTTAGGACATCAATGGGGCCCTTTGAAACTTGAGCTACCTCCAATGAAGATTTTTCACTGTCAGGTATGAGCATATTATAGCCCACCATCAACTGATGTTTTTTTTGCCAGTGACAAAGTTATGTTTCTGAAGTTCTTTGTATGCCTAACAATCTGCTTAAAAAAGCTATGGCCTCGAATCGCATGGTCAATAATGCTACAAGGGGACCAAAACATTTAATCATTTCTGGATAATGTTCCAAAAAATGATGTTTTGGCATCAACTTTTTATCAGGAAAGACTTCCTGGTAACGTTTTCGGTGCTCTGTGATTTTGCACTCCAATATGCAATATTCTCTGCACAATGAACAGGAGCAACAACTAATTCCACAATATCCTTTAAATCCAAAACCATTTGCCATGCAGGTTCATCATTAGGAACAAGTTTTCCTACCATCAAAGGGAGTAATCGAAGGAGACACCAGTTTTTGTGGGCGTTGCCACCTATTGTTTGTTTCCTTTGGAAGGTTTGAGGTAACAAATGAGGCCGGTTTGTCTTATCCCCCCACTTGTATGGAAACAAACAAATGAGATTGTGATCAAGAGTGAACAACTTTTTAGACAGAAGCACGGCAATGCAACGCGCTAGTTCAACCAGAACTATGCCCTCAAAAAGATCATGTACAATGTCTGGGGGGTAACCACTAGTGACATTGAAGTGAGACAGACTGTCTGTCAAAACACAGGCTCTTTCAACACCAAAGCAGTTTAGCCCTTCTTCCTGTTGTGACATGTAGCTCCAGATTTCACTTCCTGCTCCTGAATGTCACTAGTCTGAGCTGTACAAAAATCGACAGAAATACTTGCCTGAAAAACTCTCTACAAACCCGGCTAGCCCATGAGCCCCAAGATTATCAGCAGTAACACATTGTACTGTCCCCTTTATAAATGATCCCAGCGGTGGAATAAACAATCCTTGCTGCTCCAAAGTCACTATATCATACAAATATCAGGTTCAAATATTTTCTTATACCCAAAAGCTTTGACATATTCACTTTTGCACAACAATGCTAGGTAAATTGAGGACAACGCTGAGCTACTACCAGGATGTAAATTACCTAAAATCCAGAAAACTGCACAAATTTTGTGATTCTTCCTCGACGTTATACACTTCAAAGTCGTCTAAATACAAGCATTTCTACCTCATGGCACTTTCTTAAAACATTCATTACAAACAGCCAGAGAAATGTCATCCTCGGAAACTTATTGGGGTATTGCACAAAACTAGGATAAAGGATTAAGTCGGGATATGTTGGTTATCCTGGCTCAATTTATCCGTGATCCGGTTGCACAAAAGCAGGATAGGGAGCAGTAGGATATGTTATGGTATAAGTTACCGTGAAGATTTATTCTGTGGAGCTAGCCTGCTCCAGACCAGGCTAAGTTCCAGGATCTATTTAATCTCATCCCTTATCTCAGTCAGCAGTCACCGCAAATGGAAACCAATAGTTATTCCACTGCCCACTACACATTGTTATCACACCCACTGTTATTAAACATTTGTGATCATTAATTTCAATCATTTTTTGGATAAATGTTGACTTTAGATGATGTTGCAATCATTACATAATGCAGTTACCCATAGTTCTATATATAAAGTCACAGACTATTAGGGCCACAGAGCAAGCCAAGGAAAAAGACTTTGACACTAAAGTCAAATATTGTAACCTGTTGTTTTAGGGGACAGTTGTTAAAATGAGGGCTGTGGAGCATTTAGCAGAATTGTAGGACATATCTAATCTTTTGGTCGTCACACTCAGCACACAGTGAACACACAGTGAGGTGAAGCACACACTAATCCTGACGCAGTGAGCTGCCTGCAACAACAGCGGCGCTTGGGGAGCAGTGAGGGGTTAGGCGCCTTGCTCAAGGGCACTTCAGACGCTTTCTACTAGTCGGGGTTTGAACCAGCAATCCTCTGTCACAAGTCGGAAGTTTTCAATTTCAAGATTTCAAGTAAATTAAAAAAACTGCAGGATATATTGAACTGAAAAATGTGAAGCACGCATTTTAACTGAATTCATTTGGCACATATTGGTCCCTCACCAGTCGACCACCGGCGTCATCAGGGAAGATTGCAGGATTATCCCAGTTTATGGCTGGTGGCACTCTGGGGGCCCTCTCCTTCCTCAGTGCTCAGTGTTGTTCCTCTGACAAGGTCTGCTTTGGTCCATGGTAAACCATGTCTACCTACATATCTTTATCCTCACTATGTGAAGCTGACACATGGTCAGGACCAATGATCACAGAGATACAGAGGCACTGCTTCACTAAAGCTTTCTCCCATTCTGCTCCAACATTGTGTCAGAGTTGTGTGAGTTGTGCCACTAACAATGTGGGAGGAGGGATTCAGGCTCCACAGAGCGCTCATCCACCTCCCAACAAACCAGTCCATCACTGCAGATGGACTTTACTGAAGTGACACAGAGTGAAGGGAAGAAATATTGTCTAGTGATGGGTGACATGTTCTCCAAGTGGAACCAGAACCAGAACTGGACTGAGTCCATATCAGAGTGTGTCTGCACCACCTATGGAGACTGGTATCAGGCCTGTTAAGAGACAACTCCCTCATACTAGTCAGTGTGAGGATGAGATGTTACCAGATGCTTCAGACTTGTCTTCTCTACTCTCTGATATCCACAAACAGGTGAAGGACGTTTTACCAGAAGCTGCTGAGAAGAACCTCCACGACCTGAATCAGACGACTGGATCCTGCTGAGAGACTGCTGTAACACCATCCGCTACACATGGAGGAAGATCCATCAATGAGTGGACAGCTCAGTGAGCTTCAGTCGTTTATCATTAGAGTTTTAAGGCAGTATTAAATGTCTAAATGCTTTAAGATGTTAAGGTGGTATTACAAGTTAAGGTGATATGAAATTTCTAAGTGTATTAAAGGTTTAAGATTCTTTAAAGTATTTTTTTCCAGCGTATCTCCTGGTTGTACTTTTAGTCATTGGTTATTTAGTTGCAGTTCCTCGATGTGGCCACCAGATGGCAGTGAAGACTCTGTGATGACATCAGTGTTTCTGTCATTATTTTATGTGTTAAGGTGGTATTACAGGTTAAGGTGGTATTAAAATGTTCCTGCTCTAAACCTAGTCTCTATGAAGGTTCTGGTGTTTCAGCTTTAGTTTCTAATAACTGACAGAGATGTTGATTTTACTGGGTTTTATTTCTGTTCAACTATTGAACTGAATCGTGTTCCTAATATTTTGACATAGTAGTCAGTGGGCTGGACTAAATAACAGAAACACTTTACAGTTTAATTCAAAGCTTCAGTTTAACGTTAAAAGGCTGAATGTCATGGTTCTGCGTTTTGATTTCCTGTGTTCATGTTTCCTGTTTTATTTTGTTAAGTCAGTTCCCTGTTTCCTGTCTTACCTTCTTCCTGTCTTGTGATTTCCACCTGTGTAACTGTCTGTCCCGCCCTGATTGTTGTCATCTGTGTCTCCTCTGTCCTTGTGTCCATACAGTCCCGTCTTTCCCTTTGTCCTCTGTTGTGTCGTACTGTTTCTGTGTTCCCGCTCTGCTCTTGTCTTCTTATGTTCTTGTCATGTTTGTTTTTGGAGTAAACTTGTGTAACTTTAGTTTAATTAAATTCATATTCTGCCTCCTCCTGCCTCATCGCCTGGTGTCCTATCTCACCCTGAAAACCTTGACACTGAACTCACGCTAAACATTCACAAATATTCAGGAGCGGGTTCGAGTCCAGCTGAGAGCTCAGTCAAGTCAGTGTTTCCTGCCAACTGGAACATTATTTAGTTTTTAGTTGATGACGGAAAACATTTATTGTTGGATGTGAAGAAATATTCAGACTCTGAATCTGATTCATCAAACATTTGTGTTGACTCCGCCTTCAAATACCTGACAGGTAAACTGGGTTCAGTTTAGTTTCACTTTCATCAGGATCGGGTCAAACTCCGTCTGAAGGTAATGAAGCAGTTTTGAATGTTTTCTTGGTTAACATCAGATGTCAGCAGCTCAGCTCCAACAGAAGCAGCAGAAATCTGCAGCTCCATAAATTCACGTTAATCTGGGTCAGAGCTGAAAGTTTAGAGTCTGGATGAGGACTAGGATGAAACGATAAAGAGCTGTGATCACCTGTCTGTCTGTGTCGCTTGGGTCATAAATATGATTTTAGCTGATTTTTCTTTTTTTTTTAATCTGTCTCTAGAAGCTTGATCTGCTTTTACAAGGTAAACAGGTGAAAGTAACTAAGTACTTTTACTCCAGTACTGTCAGATCAACTTCTTTCTACAGTTCAGGGACATGGGGTCAGGTGAGGCAGTGTCTCTCTGTCATCATGAATGTAATGGTGATATAATAAATTCTATTTGTCTGTTGGTCTGTGATATAAATGTGATTTCTCTATGATGCCAGTCAGTTTGATCATTTATATTTTCAGAACCACTGAGTTTATTTCCTGAGTTAATCCAGGAAGCTGTGAGCTGAGCTTCACCTCAGACTGAGCCAGTCTCTCTCTAACTGGGTTAGGCTGGTGTCATTGACTGGTGCCTGTAGCTAACTCTGTACGACATCAATATAATGGTTGGACAGACTTTTATCATGTGTCCTAATGTTCCATATTCTAGTTCATGTAGTTCATGTATGAGTGGGACAAGTTTAGTCTTGTTGATCTGACAAGAGGGCGCAAGTGAGCCATGGGCTCATGAGGTTGCTCTTCTTTTGCGTTGAGTCAAATGGACCTTGGTCCATTTATTGGGATCTTATCTCTGTGTGAAAGATAAAAATAGCAGATTGTAAATCTGAGCTTCAAACATTCTCAGAACTAGACCTTCAGTCCAAACAGGAAGTGGCAAATGATGGAAGACATCTAGTTGAACAGTCTGACTTAAAATGGATCAAATTGTCAGAATATTACTTTATGTAATATGATTAAGGTGAAGATTTGGTTTAAAATTCAAATGTTGAATGAGTATGATCTCTCTCTTATTCTGTCTCTTAACTGCTATAGATGTGACATTGCTCCTTTGGCCAAATATGAGCCTTAGATCTATACGTGTGTTAATAATGATCATTGAGATGTGAAACATAACCAGTTAGTGTGGAAGCAGCCTCTTGAATGGAATGAACTGATAAATACAAATCTGTGCCTCAGCAGCCACCAACCTCACCACACGTCACTGATGAAGTTTCTGTTTAAATATCTACAGGATGTCCTGTCCTCCTGCATCACTGGTGCAGCCCTGACTGGTTCCAGGAAGTATCTGACCTGAGTCTCTAGTGTCCAGGTGTGGAGTGGAGACTCTCTGAATCAACGGTGAGTCTGGTTTGTCTTAGGGTTAGGGTTCACTAACTGTTTCTGTCTGTGATGTTTGGACAAGATGTTCACTACAGAGTTTGGATCACAGCAGCTTTAACTGACACAATCAGAGCCAATCAGTGGAGGATCAGCTGATATCTTTACAGCACAAATGATTTCAGTTCATGTTCACATGAATGATTTGTGTTTCCTCTGCACATGAAGGTAGAAAGCTGATGTGGATTCAGCACCATGGACCAGAGGGAGGACACAGAGGAAATCAGACATCTGGAAGAAGAGTTCACTGATGTCAGTCCTCATTCATCTGACCTCAGCTGTGTGTCCTTGAAGAGTGATCAGTCAAAGGATGACTGGATTGAATTTAAAAAACCTCAACCCTTTGCTCCTGAGAGGTAAAATGTTTTGTCCATGTTTCTGATTCATGTTTAAACTGTTATTGATCCAGAGAAGTTTTATTAACCAGTTTATTTATCTTCAGCATCATTAATCTCATGTACATGTGTTACATCTGGAAGCTGTCCAGTCTAACCAGACTTTAACTGATTCTTCTTCTCTAACAGGATCAGTCCTGACCCCAGCTGTGTGTCCTTGAAGAGTGATCAGTCAAAGGATCGCATGATTAATTTTAAAAGACCTCAACCCTTTGCTCCTGAGAGGTAAAATGTTTCCTCCATGTTTCTGATTCATGTTTAAACTGTTATTGATCCAGAGAAGAAGATAATGTTTATAGCCAAACATATTGATGGGAAAGATTAAAGGGCTCTGTCTGATACTAGCAGCAAGTAGTTCGCTGACAACCGTGAACAAAAACCGTGCTTTTGCAAAGCATTATAAAGGTTCTGAAAAAAAAAGTGAATCGACATTTCCTAATATTAATGGTATGGAGTTCAGAGTCCCACTAACTATTACATACCTGCCCCTATGGTCTGAAATTGTTTGGGAGTGGATAAATGGTATATTTTTTGTATAATTGCTACTCCTCTTGATTTTGTACTGAAGTTCGACTGATAGACCTGTGAAGCCCATGAGAGACAAAGTATTTTTGCTGCTGTTTTTTTAATGTGTGTCTCCTGAAGAAAATATGTCAGATTTAAGTGACCGTAAATGAGCATACGCCTTCCTTCTTTTTGGTGGACTGTTAATCCCTCTTACATTCCAGCTAGGTATTTTAACTTTGTTCTGTCTATGTGAATCAGCTAGCATAGTATCTGTGTCTGTGATTCTTAAGGTGCCTGGTTGGAAGACAGGATGTTAGTTTACGTGCTAGACTTTGTTTCTATGTGAAACTCACTCACTCATCATGTTCAGACCTTGCATTAAGATCCAATCACATATGAGACATACAGTATGTGAACACCTCCAGGTCACATTGAGATGACATTGGAGAGATCTGGTGTCAGTCCACATGTGGAGGTGGTCTGGGACACATGTGACCTCCTTCCTTTGGTAGTGTGAACACACAATGAATCCTGGGTCACATTAAAGACCACCTACTCAACAGGGCTGATCTGAGGAAGATCAGATCTGGAGAGGCATCTGGATGAAGGTCTGAACAGGCCTTTAGTTCTCTAGCAGAATCAGCAGCTTGGTCACTAAATCAGGCCGTTGTTCTTTTTGTTGGTAAAACTTTGCAGGTAGACTTTGAGTCAGGGGGCGGTCCAGGTGTTAGCAGATCAGGTTAACATTGTTTTAACAGACGTCTATTTTTCTATCCACTGCATGTCTATATAATGTTTTCATATCTATATAAATGTAGTGTATATTAAATGTAGTGTATAGTGTGTTATGCAGCCTCCTGGATGTATTCCTTACTAATCAGTATTTATACCTATTGACTGTAATCAGTGTCTTTGATTATATTGGTGGTATATTGTTTCTTTTTTCTGCATACATGTAAAAGAACCAGCAACAACAGCTTCTGTTAACAACATCTTTTCCTTCCTTGAGATTATACGTCTCAGTTAGAGCTGGAGGGACTGAACTGGTGAACTACTTAGGAAGCTACTGTAGCTGCACAGAGATGGAGACTGGTGTGATGGTTGATAGTGGGATCATAGTGGGATCATTAATAACTAAGGAAACCACCATTCTCAGTGCTGAATAAAACATTTAACTTCAAAGACTTGTGTTTGTCTCTGTGTGGACAGACATGATGAGAGCTAATTGTTGATGATTGGTCCACAGAGTCCACCAGCAGAGCTCAGAGGTTCTCAGTGGTCAGTCTGCCCAGCAGCATCAGACACAGCTGGACTCCATCTTTCTGGTCTGTACATGTACAATAACTACTTTCCATCATCTCCATGCTGCACTTTGTAGACCAGTGGATTGTCAGTGTGTCCAACATGGATCTGATGTTTGTCTCCATGATTTCAGTCTGCTTGTGTCATTCATATGGTATTCTGTTCCAGCTGCTGGAGGACAACATCATAACTTTTGTAAAGAACCAGCTGAAGAAGATCCAGAAGCTTCTGAGTCCAGATTACCCAGAATGCTCAGAAAGTCAGAGAGAGGATGAGGAGGTGTTGGAGGGTGAGGATGAAGAGCAGAGGAGGAGCAGCAGAGATTTATTTGTGAAGATCACAATGAACTTCCTGAGGAGAATAAAGCAGGAGGAGCTGGCTGACTGTCTGCAGAGCAGTAAGATGATTTCTCTAAACATTGAAGCTGCTGGAGAAATGGGACATTTACTAATGTCTCCAGAGATGAACCAAGATATATTCACACACTCATTCTTTAGAGCAATGACATGTTACAATATTTACTGGAGACTTTATTCATTCATCTTATTTCCTGTTTCTTCATTCAGGACATGAAGCTGCAGTTTGTGGACGTAAAGTTAAATGTGCTCTGAAGGAGAAGTTCCAGTGTGTGTTTGAGGGGATTGCTAAAGCAGGAAACTCAAGCCTTCTGAATGAGATCTACACAGAGCTCTACATCACAGAGGGAGGGACTGCAGAGGTCAATGATGAACATGAAGTCAGACAGATTGAAACAGCATCCAGGAAAGCACACAGACCAGAAACAAGCATCAGACAAGAAGACCTCTTTAAAGCCTCACCTGGAAGACATGGACCAATCAAAAGAGTGATGACAAAGGGAGTGGCTGGCATTGGGAAAACAGTCTTAACACAGAAGTTCACTCTGGACTGGGCTGAAGACAAAGCCAACCAGGACATCCTCTTCATATTTCCACTGACTTTCAGAGAGCTGAATGTGATGAAAGAGAGAAAGTTCAGCTTGGTGGAACTTGTTCATCACTTCTTTCCTGAATCCAAAGAAGCAGGATCTGCAGCTTTGAAGAGTTCCAGGTTGTGTTCATCTTTGATGGTCTGGATGAGTGTCGACTTCCTCTGGACTTCCACAAGACTGAGATCCTGACTGATGTTACAGAGTCCACCTCAGTGGATGTGCTGCTGACAAACCTCATCAGGGGGAAACTGCTTCCCTCTGCTCGCCTCTGGATAACCACACGACCTGCAGCAGCCAGTCAGATCCCTCCTGAGTGTGTTGACATGGTGACAGAGGTCAGAGGGTTCACTGACCCCCAGAAGGAGGAGTACTTCAGGAAGAGATTCAGAGATGAGGAGCAGGCCAGCAGGATCATCTCCCACATCAAGACATCACGAAGCCTCCACATCATGTGTCACATCCCAGTCTTCTGCTGGATCACCGCTACAGTTCTGGAGGATGTGTTGGAAACCAGAGAGGGAGGAGAGCTGCCCAAGACCCTGACTGAGATGTACATCCACTTCCTGGTGGTTCAGACCAAAGTCAAGAAGGTCAAGTATGATGGAGGAGCTGAGACAGACCCACACTGGAGTCCAGAGAGCAGGAAGATGATTGAGTCTCTGGGAAAACTGGCTTTTGATCAGCTGCTGAAAGGAAACCTGATCTTCTATGAATCAGACCTGACAGAGTGTGGCATCCATATCAGAGCAGCCTCAGTGTACTCAGGAGTGGTGACACAGATCTTTAAAGAGGAGAGAGGACTGTACCAGGACAAGGTGTTCTGCTTCGTCCATCTGAGCGTTCAGGAGTTTCTGGCTGCAGTCTACATGATCCACTGTTACACCAACAGGAAGACAGAGGTGCTGGAGGACTTCCTGGGAGGAAACTACAATAAGTCACCTCTGGATGAATTTCTGAACAGAGTCATGATTAAATCCCTGGAGAGTAAAAATGGTCACCTGGACCTGTTAGTTCGCTTCCTTCATGGCTTCTCTCTAGAGTCCAACCAGAGACTCTTAGGAGGTCTGCTGGGTCAGACAGAGAACAGTCCAGTAATCATCCAGAGAACCATCAACAACCTGAAGAAGATGAACACTGATGAAATCTCTCCTGACAGAAGCATCAACATCTTCCACTGTCTGATGGAGATGAACGACCTCTCAGTTCATCAGGAGATCCAAGAGTTCCTCAAGTCAGAGAACAGATCAGAGAAGGAACTCTCTGAGATCCACTGCTCAGCTCTGGCCTACATGCTGCAGATGTCAGAGGAGGTTCTGGAGGAGTTGAACCTGTATCAGTACAACACATCAAAGGAGGGAAAATGGAGACTGATCCCAGCTGTGAGGAACTGCAGAAAGGCTGAGTGAGTCCTGATGTGATCATTAACAGAATCAATCAGTGGAGATTAGTAGTTTAGTTCTTCAGACGTTCTCATTCTTCTTCAAACAGTGTTCCACTTGTTGACTGCAAACATCACAGTCAGTTGTATTTAGTCCCAGATGTTCTCCAGCTGTTTAAAGCTGTTCTTCTAGTTATTGACTCTTTTCTTTCTATTTCTCTGTCTTATTATTCTCTCCATCAGTAAGTTATTTTAGCTGAAGCAGCCTCTGAGGCCTCACGTTACAATGATGAGAGGATATTGAAGGCTGTTTCTAGAGTACAGAATAATCCTGAAGTCAGTGAAGTGGCTCCACATCAACATCTATCTAAAGCTTGTTAAGATCAACATGAGCCACCGTAAACTACTGATCATCCCACACAGAGACTGACCCATCAACGGAGCATTTTATTGACTGAGTTCAACGTTTCATTTGAAGGAGAGAAGTCCAGTCACATGGTCTTGTTTTTACGTCTTTCTTTCTCCTTCAGTACCACCCTATCACCCTCACTCTCTTCCCCCCTTTGTATTTGATGTCATCCCCCCCTTGTTTTTTTTCAGTATTTTTGTCTCCTCTCACCCCTACAATCCATGTCTGCCTGTCCATACTGTTGTATTGCTGTCTCTCCTATCCATGCTACTAGGTCTATATGTTTGTACTGTTTTATTGCTGTCTCCCTCTACCCCCATAATTTATGTTTGTATGTCTGTACTCTGTCAATGTCTTCATTTTTCTGTAAAGCATCTTTGTGTATTTTGAAAAGCGCTATATAAAATAAATGTATTATTATTATTATTATTTGTTTCCTGCTCAGAGGTCTGAATATATAAGAGCAGAACGGTAGAAGTCTGACTTGTTAAAGAGATGTGAAACACACAAAGGTCAGAGTTTAGTTTGACAGATAAAACCCTGAGAACATCTTTGTGATGACTTGATGGTGAAAAGAATTCAACCTGATTGTTTGTTCATTGCGTTTGTGCTGAACAACTAAAGCTGAGCCAGTCCTGTGTCCTCCACATGGAAATATTTCACCATGTTCATACTGAATGATGTCCAGGTCTGAGGTTGTCAAGTGATGTTTTATTCTGTTCATCTGCACATTCAACTAAACAAAGGTCTGAGAGAGATGATGAGCCTGATTGTTTCCTGTCAAACACAGTCAGTGAAGATGAGCTGAACTACTGATGTGGAGACAAAATGTCCAACAGGATGTGTCCAACTGTCCACTCATCAAACCCATCATGTTCATAGAAATGTCTTCTTCCATTATAACAGATTTTATTTATTTGTCTCACGGCAGACTTCGTTGCTGCGGACTCTCAGAGAGTCACTGTGAAGTCGTGGCCTCAGCTCTGAAGTCCAACCCCTCCCATCTGAAACATCTGGACCTGAGTCTCAACGACCTGGAGGATTCAGGAGTGAAGCATCTGTCTGCTGGACTGGAGAGTCCAAACTGTAAACTGGAGACTCTGAGGTGAGTTTTCATTTATTTTCTTCTCAGGCTTCTGAAGAATGGAGAACCAGTTTAGATGAGTTCTCTTGTCAGGACTGTCAGATAGAAAAGGAGCTCAAAGAGTTTAAATGAAGGAGCATCATGTTCCTGAACATCAGCAGGTATCTCCTCAGTCATCAGATGTGCACAGGTACGGGCTATTGTTGCTCTGGAAACAGCCCGTTTGCCCTTAGTAGCTGAGCTGCCCCTCTGGAGAGAGTGCCTTTTTATTTGTTGTTGTGTCTCCATCAATGAGCCCATAACTGGTAAAGTAGAAGTGTTCATTCATTCATTCATCAGCTGGAACAGCTTGTTCCTGTGGTTGAACAAGAAGTGATAACGTGATCACCAGAGGTGGGAAGTAACCAAGTACAAATACTTTGTTACTGTACTTAAGTAGATTTTTCAGGTATCTGTACTTTACTTGAGTATTTCTTTTTCTGATGACTTTTTACTTTTACTACATTTGTACACAAATATGTGTACTTTCTACTCCTTACATTGTAAATAACATGATGGGACATGACTAGAGCATGGGACTAGAGAAGGAAAGTCAATGATGTGCTCATAAAATGAGTGGCCTGTTGGTGATACCTGTTGACCTGATGCTGATGCTGAAGGTGCCTGTTATCAATCCATGGAAATTGACAGGGGACTGACAAACTGAGCCTAGAATTAGACCAGTGGCTTCATATTTAGTAAAAAGATGATCTATGCACATGAACACAGTTCTAAAGATAAATACCCTCTGATACCCTCCATCAGCTCTACACCTGTGTGCCTGTCTTCTTCTTCTACTGGGTTGAACAGGCAGCCTGTTGACAGCGTTGCCAAGTCAGCTTATTATAAGTGACTTTGGGCTTGTTTTCCTGTAAAGTCTCCTACAAATATTGGTCGTCATGGGTCACGTTTTTTTGGGGCTCGTTTCTAAAGTGTAGTTGCTTATTTGGGCTTGTTCCCAGATCCATAATAAGTTGTCAAGCAGATATTTTCATTATGTTATTTAAACGTAGGAGTTGGTCTTGCCTGTCTCCACCTCCATCCTGCTTCTAATTGGCTCTGACCCAGATGGTAACGAGTACGAGCCAATCAGAGGCAGAGCAGGGCAATCTGTTTGTTTCTAGTTAGGATGTTTAACTGAAAATCCGCGTGGATGATGGTGGGCTTTAGGAGAGTTTTTGAGGAACAAATGCCCGGGACAAAGTGGTTGAAATACGTGAAGAAACATATCAAAGACTGGGAGAAATCTAAAGTTCCTGAAGCTCAGGGGAGAGAAAACATAAATAAACTGTGTACCGTGGGCTTGTTATCACAGACCTGGTTGATTAGTTGTCTCGCAAGATCTGGCAACACATCTGTTGATCAGTTTGAGCTCTGCTGCCACCTAGTGACTGGAGGCTTGTGTACATTGACTGTATATACTATGGACAAACCCATCGTGACGTCACCCATTGGTTTCTGAATTCAAAAATGAAGCCTCTAGTGGGCGGAGCATTCAGTCGCCATGTTGGTTTTGCTTTACTCCGCCCACACTCGGATACTCCAAATAAATAAACAAATAAATAAACAAAATATAAAATAAAAAAATAAAAATATAGAGTGGTAAACTTAAAGGGGGTGTAGTTGTATATGTCCATAAATTTACAATATTTATCAGCTCCATGAATAAAGTGCAGTGATATTTAAGTCCAGTTAAGGCTCAGAGTTGAGCAGGCAGATGGCATGAGGATGGAAACTCTTCTTCAGCCTCTCAGTCTTTGTCCTCGGGCATCGGAAACGCCGGCCTGATGGCAGTAGAGAGAAGAGAGAGAGTGTCCGGGGTGACTGGGTTGTTTCAGGATCTTCTTGGCCTTTAACCTGCAACGTTTGGTGTAAATGTCCTGCAGGTTGGGGAGGGGGGTTCTGATGGTCCGCTCTGCTGAACGGACCACCCTCTTGAGGGCCAGGAAGTCCTGCCTGGTACAGTTTCCCAAGGTCTTGTAGAGGAGGAGGTTTATGGCATCATCTGTAGATCTGTCCGGCCGGTATGCAAACTGTAGTGGATCCAGGGTGGTGGGCAGTGTGGAGGTGATGAATGTCTTGATCAGTCTCTCCAAACATTTCATCACCACAGATGTGAGGGCTATGAGCCTGAAGTCATTGGAGCTGCTGGGGTGTGGTTTCTTTGGGACTATTGTGGACTTCTTGAAGCAGGTTGGGATCACACACTGTCTGAGTGAGAGGTTGAATATCACTGTGAACAGAGGAGCCAGCTGATCAGCACAGGTTTTGAGGACACGCCCACTAATCCCATCTGGTCCAGCTGCTTTCCTGGTGTTAACACTTTTAAACACCCTCCTCATGTCGCGCTCCGTCACAGTAAGTGTGTCCTCCCCTTTCCCGACTCAAAGCAAAAAAGGTGTTGAGTTGTTCAGCCAGAGAGGTGTCGGCACTCACCGGGGGGGGGGGGGGCGTGTGCTGCTTTGTAGTCCGTGATTGTTTGTAGTCCCTGCCACAGTCCCCTGGAATCAGACTGTCCCATCAGGCCGACTTGTATTCCTCCATGTTTCCAGAGGCGGAGTTGTAGGCAGCGGTGCGGGAACGCAGAGTGTCGCAGACAGATCCATCCACCCACGGCTTCTGGTTGGGAAAAGTCCTGATGGGGGTGATTTTAATTGTCATCTTGACCCGGTCCCAGATAGAGTTTCTACAAAACCACCCCCTGCTATATCTTCAGTAGGAATTCTGAATGATTTCATGAAAACAAGGAATATGGTTGATATATGGCGACTGCAGCATCCTACAGAGGAGGAGTTTTCTTTTTCTTCTCATGTCCATAAGTCTTCCACCAGGTTTGATTACTTTCTGATAGCTGCTGAATTATTGCCCAGTGTTACTGATTCTACTTCTCATAATATTCTAATATCTGATCACAGTCCAGTTTCTCTCAACTTCACAAATATGGTGTCTTGTCTAAAATCTAGCTGGCGCTTCAAGCCTCTTCTTCTGGAGGATCAGTCTTTTATTGAGCATATGACTGCACGCATAGACCAATGATAATGGGGAAGTCTCTGATTCTATTTTGCAGCCAGAGATGACTTAGATGCCCCAGTTTCTGACACTGACCTCTCATTTTATTTTTACTGGACAATCAAAACCTTTACATTTTATTTCATTTTGTAAATAAATACCTGAGGAGGAGGATTATTGCATTTAAAGTAGAGCTGTGGTCATTTATTAAAGTAACCTATATTGTTAGAGTTACATACGTTATAAAAGTGACATATAAAATAGTTGACATGACATGTGACTTGTTGGAAGACACACTTGAACATGTCAACTTGTCCTTTAACATTTGAATGACACAAACCTCCTGAGACACCAAATCCAGGAAGAAGAAGGTCCTGGAATCAAAGAACTAATCAACAGTTTGTAGTCCAACATGTGTGAGGAGGAGATATTGATCCTGTAATGAGGTCAGCAGCATCTTATTGATCTGTGTTGACATGAATAGTTGTCTGAATGTTGTGCTGACGTTTGGATGATGTCTGTAGAAGGCTGACATGATGAAGATCCACAATAACACAAGGACAAAGTCACTCTAGTCATTTTAGAGAACAGCTCATTGATCAGGACACATTTCAGACCTCAACACATCTGATTGATCATCAATCATTTCATCTTTTATTCTTTATTCAGATTGATTTACTTTTTAATTTCAAATTATTTTAAACATTTAAACATCTTTGGTCCAATAAGTCTTTGGTACAGGCTAAAAGCCGTTAGTGTGTAACCACAGACAGTACCAGGACCCCTGACTAGTTGGTCTGAAGTGAGTTTATAAATCAAATATAAATGTAAATAATGCAAACTAATACTTTGTTATAAACTCTGTGATAATGTTTTGGATAGACGGCAATATCTAATGCTGCTGATTCCATTCATGGGTAAATGTAACAACAACTGATATCAATATGAATCCTTTTGTTCCAAAGAACCATATATATTGTATAATCACCTTATTATCATTCTTGTGTATATTCTTCCATCTCACGTTTTTGTACATTTGTTCATATATTAATTCTGTAAATATTTTGCTGATACTATTTTTATTTATTTTACTCTGAAGAGGAACAAAAATGGACACAACGGAAGAGAAAGTTTGGTCAGAGCCAAAACCCTAGACAAAGGGATGTACTTAACATGTTCTTACAGACCTACATATTAGCTCTACATTAACTGTGACATAACATAATTAGCGTTAGCATTGATAGTGGTTACATTTATATACCTGATCTGTCCGTATCTGCTGATCCGTATGCGTAGGCTTAGACACTCGTAAGCCAGGAAGTCTTTTGAAAACGAAAAGAATGAGCTTTGTGAAGTTGAACCATCTGATTTGTGAATTTGCAAAACAATCACAAACGTTCAGATAGCTAGGTACGCATTTGTGAATGTCATGTTTCACGTGTGGATCATGGAACATGCATTTGTGACCATTTTGAGACTAATTTCACTCCATATTCATTCCTGGTCAACACACACATTGATGAGGACACATTTAAACCCTCAACTCATCTGATTGATCATCAATCATTTAATCTTTTATTCTTTATTCAGATTGTGGAGCTGCAGTTTGTCGGAGATCAGCTGTGATTCTCTGGTCTCAGCTCTAAAGTCCAACCCCTCCCATCTGAAACATCTGGACCTGAGTTACAACAACCTGAAGGATTCAGGAGTGAAGCAGCTGTGTGGTTTTCTGGAGAGTCCAGACTGTAGACTGGAGACTCTGGGGTGAGTTCACTGTCTGTTACTGTTGTAGACCTGATATTAGGGCTGGGTGACAGTGTCAGGTAGAGTTACTGTAAGAAGTAATCTGTTACGTTACAGCGTTACCTATGAATAAAAGTAACGCGTCAGAGTACTCATGCGCTAGCAAACATTAAAAGCCGTTTGCAGAGCCTCTCACATGCTGCAACTCAGGGACACAGACACACAGTCTCCTTTAAATGCACAGAGAAGTCCTGACAATGAATAACGTCAGTCATGCAACCAAATGAACTCTGCAGGATAACAATACCAGGACAGACAGTCAGCAATATGCCACGTAGCGTTTTATTCATCAGTTATTTTTTGATCAGTTAGAACATATGATCAAAATTCAGGAGTTTCATTTTGTTTGGTACTCATATACACCTACCCAGCCCAGGTAGCCTATATATGAGCACCTAACTAGATTAGGAAACTCCTGAATTTGTTTTAACCTGAATGCAGTTATGAAGTTGTATTTAATTGATCTTAAGTAAACACAATCTGAGGTAAACAGGTAGCAGATTCAGATCCATTTAGAAATGAACGACCAGTCAACGATCTAATAGAAATTTTAATCACCAAGTGAATTTAATGTATTTGATGTAAAACTTTATTGTTCCTCAAAATGAAGACAAATACAAACTCATTTAAATAACTGTATAATGTTGAGCTTCATTCCTGGTCAACACACACATTGATGAGGACACATTTAAAACCTCAACACATCTGATTGATCATCAATCATTTCATCTTTTATTCTTTATTCAGATTGTGGGAATGCAGTTTGTCAGAGATCAGCTGTGATTCTCTGGTCTCAGCTCTGAAGTCCAACCCCTCCCATCTGAAACATCTGGACCTGGGTTACAACAACCTGAAGGATTCAGATGTGAAGCAGCTTCTTGATCTTGTGAAGAGTCCAGACTATAAACTGGAGACTCTGAGGTGAGTAAAGGGTTCCAGTCAGTCCATTCTGCTTTCATCAGTATTGTCCTAAACACAGTTAGTATCAAAGATCCAGTGTTTCCTGTAAACCTGCAGCTTCTCAGTGAAGCTGTGAGAGGAGAATGGAGACAGGCTTCAGGATTGGACAGAAAGACAGAGAGAGAGACAACAGTCAGCCAATCAGATGAGCCAGAAGCTTGTTGTGATCATGTGTTTGAGTTGGCGTGAAGACGACTGTTGTTGTTGTGTTGATGTGTCCAGGAAATAAAGCTGGATTCCAGCTGACAGCCTTCCAAGATGTATAGAGACAGTGGTGGTCATTCATCAAATGTGATGAACAACTGATCACAGCTCTGAGATCAGTCTGACTGAAGCCTGCACATCACAGAAGCAGCATTACATTTAGTAACCATGAGCAGAGTCATCACATGTGTCATTAGTTTGATCAGATCTCTTCAATGACAGCCTCCATGTTTATTAGTCAGCTGATCTTTGTTTAAATGGAGCAGCAGTAAATCCATCACTAAAGTGTTGGTGCAGTAATGAAGCGTTCAGGACTCTCAGCAGTTTATTAGTGAAATCTGCAGAGGAAACAGACTTGATGCTAAAAGTCTCTGCAGGTCTGTGTGTGTTCACTCCAACACGTTAACATGAAGCTGAAAGGAAGCTGGCTGAGCTCCACAGCTGCTCCACTGCTGCTCTGAACAGGACTGAAGTCCCTGCTGCTCTTTCTACTGGATGTGATGATGAAGGGAGACTCTGGAAACACTCCTTCACCTCCTCTCTTCTTTCTCCTCCTCTCTACAGGTGGGACTCATAATGGTAAACAGGACGTTGTGTGTTGTGAGAGGATGAGCTGTGTCCTGATGATCGAGAGGTTGAAGCAGACTCTGACTGGACCATGTTACTGGGAGGTGGAGAGGAGAGCTTCATCCACATGGTCTCCATTTAAGACCATCAACAGAGCTGCACTTCAACTCTTCACAGAGCTCCAACAAATCAAGTCCAGTCCCTCATGAATGATTCAGACACATGTCAACCTGCCAGCATCAACAGTCCTTCCTGTTGTTGTGGAGATGTTTGTTCAAACTAGATTCCATGGCAGAGGTGTTTAAGCTCTGTGCAGTTTCTGTAGCTTAAACACCAGTGTTAACAGTGTTAAAGTAAATGTGTACATAGGTTAGTGATGTTTTGTGTGTCTTTATATGAGATAAATCATGAGTGAGCACAATCAGCAGTTTAAAGTATAAAAGTACATAAAGTATATACTTAGATATATTAGAAGTACTGGCTCAAAGTGAAGGGGGAAGTATTCTAAGCATAGCAGCAAATGAACTTACTGGTAATAAAAAAGTTTAACTGTGAAGTGTTTGTGAATATAGACCTTAAGGAGTAGTAAGAGTCAAAAGAAATGCTGAGAGAGGAAAGCTGTTCCCACTTCTCCAATACTGTAACTTAAAGCTAAGTTCTGCAGTGATCAAACTGGAGATGAAGGTCTGCATGGGGGGCAGCTGTTTGTTATTGCATTGGGGTGTAATAAAATCTTTGATATCTTTAAAATGTACAGTCAATAAATGATGTGGATATGTGAAAATTATAGTGAATGTGCTTATGTATTTGTCTTTGAGGCAGGGAGGGGTTTTTTATGTTATTTTACAAATTTTTTATTAAAAAAAAACATCCAAAAAAGGTTTCAAAAAAGGCAACTGGACTTGTAGATTTTGGAGAAGACGTTTCACCACTCATCCGAGTAGCTTCTTCAGTTCAAGCTTTTCCAGGGTTTTCGCATTTAGTCGATTTCTTTCTTTTTTTGATGCTAGTTCTCCAGCTTTAGAGAACACCCGCTCACATGGGACTGACGATGCTGGCGTCCATAATAACTGTAGTGACAGCCAGAAGAGGTGTGGATAGTTATACTTCTGGTCCAGTATCTTAAAGGATCCTGGGATCTGGGGAGGTTGCCCTCAGCAAGATACCGCTGCACCTCAATAACTGAGTCTGCTGTGGCATTGCTGGTCTGCCTGCCAACGTCCTCATGGAGCTGCTGCCAGAGGTTATCTTAAAAACAACAAATTGGCATTTTAGTTTTAGTCATCAGTTACAAACCTGCACATGTTTTGGAAGCACATACATGCACAAATAAACTGATAACACTGAACATAACATGCCTGCAGTGGGTGCTGATAACTGCTGTGAAGACGGTCCAGGCTGTGGCTCGGTTGCTACGCGACCAATTCCAGCTGCACATTGTGACTTTAATCTGTTCACTGCTTCACAGCATTTAGAGGAACTCTGAAAACCCAGTGATTTAAATCTGGGCTCTAGAAGTGTGGGTAGGGTCAGCACACTCAATGACTCCAGAGTGGAAGCAGTGTCTGTGACTCGTCGCCTAAGGTGTTGGTGTAGGTGTAAAGTGTTGCACTCCCAGCACAGATGTGCACAGCTGCATATTCTCATTAATATAGTGACAAGTTGGAGCCAAGTAAGCATCCATATTCACAGATGTCCACATGTCAGCTGTTACACTCACTGCCACAGCTTGCTGTACTTCCATTTTTACTCGTTCTCATTCCTCCTCATATTTTTTGGCCACCATTTCTTGGCACGTCAATATATTTAAATTCTATATCACATTAATTAAATATAATTACTTCTGTAGACCTTTTCTATACAAACCTTTCTGGTTGGTAAAACATGACGGCTCAAGGTCCTGAAGGAGTTCCCTGAAGGCCTCACTCTCAACCGTGCTGAAGGGTTGGCAGTCCTTGATGACATTTACTATGGCCTGGTCCACCACATGCTTCCTGGAAGCTTGATGGTCAAAAATGAAATAATAAAAACAACATATGTATTCATTAATAACAAAAGTGACCATGAGGAAGTTGTAAAATGTCTGTTTATGCCTGTTCAGGCCTACCTGTGTTTATTGCAGGTGTATTTGTGGCCTCCTCATTTTCGTGCCTAGCTCTATAGTGTCTCAGCATTGAGGAGGTGCTTTTATTTATGTGAGATAGTTCAGTGAAACAAATGCAGCATTTAACCTGCAGAAAATAAAATGAGTAATTTAAACTAAGAGTCCCTTTGAAATTGATTTGAATTCTGACAGATCAAGTGGAAACTAAGAGCAACTGGATGAAATAAAAACAAATCCCTTATTTGCTGATATAAGATCAAAATGGTCCCACACGGTGGAGACCTTCCTCTTTCTTTGAGGGTCCATATTCCAACTTGCTTTGATTCCACAGTTCCAGATGTTTTTTGGCAAACACCATCCTGTTCTTCTTCTTTTCATTAAATAAATAAAGCTTTCAGTCTCTCACTTGTCGTGCCCTTTTCTTCCAGAATTTCATTAACTGACTTCTCCCCTTCCATTTCTTGCCAGATTATTCTATTATCATTATATTTCTCACATTTAAAAAGTACTTGATCTACATCTTCTCTGACTTGGCATACTGTGCATAATCCAGCGTTTAATCCTGTATGTCCTACTCTAAGTCTATAAACCACTTCTTCTCTTCTGCTTAGCCTCAGTGAATTAACCCTTTTCAATGTCACTCTTCTGATTTGTATGGTAGTGTCTTGCATCAGCCTTTGCATCCCATTCCCTTTGCCATTTTTGTATAATTACTAATTTGATAATGGATTTGACTTCTCCCTTTCATATTGGAACACTAATTCCTATGTATTTGTTTTCCAACATCTCTTTTGCAGTTTTATCTGCCTCTTCATTCCCTTTAATGCCTATGTGAGCAGGAACCCAACAAAACTGAATAATGATTCCAAGGTTCCTGAGTTGTAGTAACAGATGTTTCATTTCAATAATCAAATCTTCCCTTGAAGAGTGACCTGTATCTAGACGATGTAAAGCTGCCATAGAGTCTGTACAGATTAACCTCTTCAATCCACCTAAGGGCTGTTATTATCCCAGTCAGTCGGCACCCTGCGCCCCGATGTTCCTAAAAACTTTCACGAGTTTAGACAAGTCCCCATTTGTTAGGGCCTGGCTCAAGTGGCCACAACAAAAAGGAGACACACCACATCAGTTACAGGAAAAGGAAACAATTATTTATTTATTTATTTAAATAATTAACAAAGGGTCGGCTTGGGAACCACACCGAAGGAACCTGCAAGAGGGAAACAGAGAGTAAGCCTGTCTGGAGAGGGGCGTGATCTCTCACACAGCCTCTTTTAAACTGAAAGAGTGGTGGCAGCTAAAGACTCCTGGGCAACGGACACAGGTGCCTCGAGTTACTGCAATTAGCCTCAGAGAATGTGACCACACCCACACATGCCCACAGGGGCATCACAGCAGGTACCTCAGTGGACAGCGCCTCTAATTTGGAGACATTGGGAACACCTGGCCAGTCTCCCTGAGCTGATAAAAGCAGCCAATCACAGTCCTCTCTCTCTATCTCATCTGACACCTGGGGGGTACTGCACAAAAGTAGAATTAAGACATCCAGGATAAGTTACTGAGCTGACTCTCCAGATAATAATGTTTACTCCCTGAGGGATTTTGGGTCAAGTGTACTGTAATTCCCCCTCATTCATACACCTGATCTGATAAACACTGAATTCAAAAGCCCTGTACACAAATATAAGTATTTAGGCCTTTCTCTGAAATGAAATACAGATGAGGAGGCTTATGGGAAAGTTAACCCACACCATGTGCTGTTTCTGAGGCTTCCTAAACCCTTTTTGTGTGTGGGTCTGTGCCATGTTGCAGTCAAGCAGTGTCTTTGCTGTGGGGTGTGGGTGCCTCGTCTGGTCTAGGTGGTACACCCACATGAGAGTGGTCCAAGTGGTGATGTTATGGTCTGGTGCAATCACTGCATGTGTCAGTCATACCTGCTGCCTAAGCCAGGGTACGACCTTCAGCTGAGCTGGGAGCACTGGAGTTATTACAATATGTAAAACACAACTACAGACACATCAATTCTGGGGCAGAGTGTCTCCAAACCACAGAAACAATGGAAGATTTTAGAAAGCTTTGCAAAACATGGGCTCAGTAATACTTAACGGTAGCCTGTTGCAGAAGAGTAATAGAGACATGGTCATACATGTTATATGTGCACCATGATTTTACAGTCTGAACGCACAGCTTTTTTCTGCCTCGTACCAGTTGAAAACGTCCCATGATGAAATGGCGGCATGAGGGAATGATGAATAGCAGAAGGCCAAATAAGATAAAATGTAGGAATGTGGATACGATTTCTGGTTTGTATTCAGTATAGCAAGACCTTTGAAACTGCGCTGTTGATCCAAAACAACTAGTAAATCTTGAACATGCATCACTGACAAAATATACAAAATAAATACGTAATACATAAATACAGTACTATAGACTGTAAATAAAGATAGATGTCAGAAGTGAAGTAAGGAGAGCTCCCCCTGGTGGCTGCATGCAGTACAGAGCATAAACTCCACCCCCTCCATGTTAGTGGATGGGACCGTTTGAGTTTGTTTTAATTCGTTATTTGAAGCTATAGAAACAGGATGTGACATCATGACGACTACCAGTTGCCATGCCAACCGCTCCGGTCCATAGGACCTCTGACAACAGGAAAAACTAAACAAATAAGTACAGTGTATGTTACAACCCGGCTCAAGAGGCGCAACATAAAGTGGAGACAAATGACGGAGTTAGGAATATAAGGGTTTATTTAATTTAAAACAAAGACAAAGAAGACACCAGGTCTGACATAAGGAGCCTCAGCAGCTGAAGTGATCCCTTTAATCAGTCTTCTCAGGTGTGACTGGTTAAGATAATTAAGCACAAGCTAAAGACTTGCACATCCAGTGGAGGAAGCAGAGGGGCGGAACATGTATAATACAGGATATAATCCTAACCCACTGATGAATAGTTCCAGTTGCCCCTCTGCTCTGCTCCTCTATGCCATCCTGATTCCTTTATGGGGCCCTTTTAAAAAAATTGTCATGTGTATCATCTCATTTCACCAATTTAAAATGTTAATCGGCTGCAATCACAAGATGATTAATTCACATCCCCAATAGCAATTTAATTCTCTCTGCAAATGGTGAAGGATGAAGAACATTAAACATTGTTATATGCTGCATTGTAGCCTGTAGATTGTCTGTTAATTCAATTAGTCCACACCTTGGGTGGAGGAGCAGCTAATGAGTCCTCAGCTGTCTTTCACCGCCATCATTATATGTGCCATGCACAGGCTTTGTGTTTATTGTCTGTCTACAGGAGAACTCCATGGTCAACATGAGGTTAATGCTGGGATGGGCCCTCTGGTAGAGTGCATACTGGTCTGCTGTGGTTGGACAGTGTGGAACTGGGACGGGAGGCAAGCATGTATGCTCTTATGGTATGTTGAATGTTGAATGTTGTCTTCTTCTATGTTGAATGCTGTAACGTTGCAGATGTTTTATGTTGGTATAGATATTTGTTAACTGTCTATCACTGTCAAAAGTGAGCATCGTGTTGACTTTTTGATCATCCTCTCTGTAATCACACACGCCACCCATGTCATATTTCTCTGTTTGATGTGATCAACATGAAAACTAATCTTTGTAAAAACTTTTAATTTACAGACCATCGTGACTTAGATCACCATCACCACCATCATCCTCTGCATCGTGCCCTTCATCAGACGCCCACAATGCACCACAAACATCACAAGCAAAGAAGAAAACACACGACAAACCTTCCAAAAAAATCCCTCCTCCTCTCCTACCTATGTCTGGAAACAACATCAGAGCTGGTAAGTGGGATAATTATTTTGACCTTAAGTTTCCATATGTCCGTTAGAAAATGAATTACATGGTCATACTTGTAATTATGGCTGATAAGACTTTGTAATCTTTGTGTTTAAACATTTTTTTAATTTTAATCCTTGTTTTCTAAACAGCCATGACAGTGACAAACAGGGAGCAACCTTCTGTAGCCCGCCCAAGTTTCCATCAAAGGAGCAAGACTGGTAAGGAGATTTTATAGTTAAGTCTGCATAATAATTTAGTCGTAAAAGCTACACAGGGCTGTGTGTGCGCCCTGATGAGTGTGGGCCCTTAGAATTGTCATCACCTGATTGTGGTCAGCGGGGTTTCATGCCTCAGTGATCTATACTAGCAGGAGCTTAGCCTTCAGGTGGGACACCCAAGTTGGACAGGTCTGAAGGTAGAGGCCTGACAAAGTGCAATCCACTTCTCCAGGTTGGGGTTGGATACATAGCTAACAACCCAATTCAATAAAGAAAACACTGTTACCATAAGCACAGAAAGAACAAGTACTGAAGCATGATGTGTACACATGATGGCCCCTTAATATTTCTGACTGCCCCCTCATGTATTCCTACCTAGAAAGACTGGAATAAAGTGTTGTAATAAAGAGAAGAGGACTGCAGCCCTGGGGAGAGCCCCTGCTCACTGTGATGGATTCTTCATTGCATTTTCTAGAAAGATACACCAGAGGGCGCCAACGAGACATCACACAAAGCTGAACTATTTGACTCGAACCTGAATTGAATCTCTTTAACTTAAAACTGTATAAATTAATATAAAACAAAAGAAAGCAGAACAGTCCTCTTGTAATATGTGCAATAGGACAAGTGGAAACTGAAAGTGTGAGGAAACATTGTAAACATAAAACATTTGTGCCTCAAACGCCATCACTAGCTACAGTTCTAGCCAGTGGAAGAGGACAAACAGCCTGGATGTTGGGGAGGTCAGCTGCCTGAAGAACTTGCATCCACCTCTCTGCTGTTCCTCCAGCTCTGCTAGCTCCCTCTTCTCCCCAGTAACAGTGGCGTTGGTTGTACCGACTATATTCCACGATTCATTTATGACAGTAGATATTACGGGTTTTGTACGGTGAACGTTCAGCTCAACAGGTGATAAAGCAGTGATGACTTTTTACTTGCTTTATTGTCACCATTACACACACACATGCTAACGTGACATTTGGCAGGCGTTCTCTCTCAAGTTCTCTCCTGCAGCCGACATCCGTGTGTGCGTGACTGGTCTGGTCTCTCCAGGTCCAGCACGCTACTGTGTTAAAAGGAGAGAGTGATTAGTGGAACAGGATGCAGGTGTGCCAATCACTCTCACCTGGTGCTGCTCTCACTCTCCCTCTCCACACCTCTCTCCTGCAGCTGATGCACCACGCCCCCTCCACACAAATATTAGGATGTCACATCATTATTTAAGAAGATGCCACAAATAATCCAGTATCAAGTAAAAAGTCACATTTGCATCCTATTTGTTTATTCTTTTGTTACAACATCTTCACCAACTTAAGTCATCTAAAACCGTGTATTGCATCAATATAACCTCAGGTATCCTTGAAAAGGCCTTACCTTATCAGTTGACTGGGAGCAGGAGGGTGCATCATCCCTTGTGTAGACGTTTGTTGCTGTTAGGGAGGAATTTGTGGTGATGAAGAAGAAGAAGAATAAGTACCAGAGTCCTGTATGTCTTATGCTGAAGGAGTTTATTTAGGCTCGATCGAGGAGAACAGAAGATTCATCATCACAATATAAGTGCATGAGTCCACCTCAATTCTAAGGGACAAACAGTAAACTCAAAGTCTGATACTAAGAGGGTGGACCGAGGCAGGGGGACATGTGTCAATATCCCATTGGTTATTGGACATAAACATGAAGATAAGGATTCACACCAACTAGGAAATACAACTTGTCAGACAGTGATGGAGGACATTATCATCTAACTCTACAGCTGTGTCTGTTGACAGCCAGACAGTGAGACTGAAGACGCCATAAGAGGGACCATGGCCTTGGCGTGTTCCTCAGAGAGAAAATAGGGCAGATACCTGACCCCAGCAGTAGGAAGAGAAATTATTCTCTAACAAGTACCAGGAAGTTGTAAAGATGTATGAGTAGAAAGACTGACTAACCATCACACTGGTGGTTGATAAATGGCAGGTGATACTTGTCAAACTCCAAACAATGCAGACTGTCATTATTATAACAGTGAGGAAAATAAGTATTTGATACATCACTGATTTAGCAAGTTTCCATTACAAAGAATGGAGAGGTCTGTGATTTTCATCATAGGTACACTTCAACTGTGAGAGAGCAGAAAATCCCATCGTATGATTCTAAATAATTCATTTGACCTGTTAGTTTGTCTCTAAGAAGCCCTCCTATCCTCCACTCGTTACCTGGATTAATTGCACCTGTTTGAACTCGTTATCTGGATCAAAGACACCTGTCCACACTCACCATCAAACTAATCACTGCATGTTCTTCTAATACTTCTTGAGAAGTCGTGCTGCTTTTTCACTTTGTTTTGACATTTCCCATTTTTCTAAAATTGCTTTCAATCTTAAGCAAAGGCTCAGAAAAAGCATCCTAACCTCCTCTAGTCTTGCTGGTGTGCCGTCACTGATGTCCGGTCAGAGCAGAGCTGATGGCTGAGCGCAGCACAGACAGGAAGTGCTCTCTCTCTTCACCTCTTTCTGTGGCACAAACCCAGGAGCGACAAGGACCCTCAAGGACAAAAGCGTGACGCACGTCTACAGAAAAGACACCTGGGTCATTTTTAGAGTCTATACGACGAGTAACATCAGCTTTAATCTGTATTCTCGCAGGTTTATTAAATCCAACACTGAGCAGAAACACAGAAATAATTTGTGCTCTTACCTTAGAGAGTCTGGAATCTGATCATCAGGACTCATGAGCAAAGCAGCATCCTGAGTTATTATCAGCTGCCTGTTTCCTTCACTGAGCTTCTACACACATAAAGTATTCAGTTTAAAGTACTGTGACACAATAGTTGAACACGTTTACGAGCATATTAGCTGGGTTATATTCTTTTACCGGGCAGCCGTGGATCATTTGGATCACACACTGGAGCTGTGCCTTTTTTTTTCTTTTCTTTTTTGTACATATGTGTGTTTATATGTATGCATGTATGTATGTATATGTATGTATTTACCCTGTTTGTTTTGTTCCTGTCATATGAAGTGGTCCCCCTGGTGTTTCTATTGAATGTTATTCTGAGGGGAAAAAAAGTAGTATGATAAAGAAGGCAATGTTTATTGAACTTGATATAAGAAAAGTACTACAATAAAGTAATAAAAAAAACAAGGATGATGTTAAATAAAAAGCGACAGTTCCGACAGTACGAGGCATGCACGTTTTCCGTTAGTTCTGTTATGGTTGAGAAGTGTGTTAAAAGAGCACTCTGTCAATAAATGAGCAAAGGTTGAAACAACAAGAACTCTCATCATTTTAGAATCAACTCATCAGTTTATTACACAGTCAGTTTGAGGCGGGAGGACAGAAGGTTCAGTGAACACGAAGACAACACGTTAAGAGGCTGAACTCACGCTAAACATCCACAAACATTCAGGAGCGGGTTCGAGTCCAGCTGAGAACTCCGTCATCTTCATACAACCTGGAAGATTATTCAGTTTTTAGTCCGTGACACAAAACATTATTTATTGATGGATTTGAAGAAATCTTCAGACTTTTAATCTCAGTCATGAAACGTTTGTATTGACTCCTCCAAACACCAGGCAGGTAGTTTCGGTTTCAGTTTAGTTTCTCTTTCTCCAGGATCGTGTCGCAGATATTTTTCTCTCCGTGTCAAGCGCCGTCTGAAGGTAATGAAGCAGTTTTGAATGTCAGATGTCAGCAGCTCAGCTCCAACAGAAGCAGCAGAAATCTGCAGCTCCATAAATTCACGTTAATCTGAGTCAGAGCTGAAAGTCCAGAGTCTGGAGGAGGACTAGTATGAAACTGATCCGCCATTTCTAGTCTCTGCGTGATCAGCGCCAGACCTGCTTCCTAAATATGATTTCAACTTCTTTGATTATTTCCATCCATGACACAGTCTTTGATTTGAAATCTGTCTCTAGAAGTTTGATCTGCTTTTCTAACGGGAAGCGCTGAAAGTAACTAAGTACTTTTACTCCAGTTCAACATAGAGACGCTTTCTACATGATAGACACATTTCTATCTAGAATATAGAAGAGTTTCAAACATGGAATGGACATGAGATATGTTGTGTTCATATGTAAATCTATGTCTGATATCTAGAGTTTTCTATCTAGAAGGTAAATCTATTAAAGACTCAAGTGGTGTTTCTTGTCACCTCCTCAGTTTATGAATGAAAACATATTAGTGTGAGATTGTGTTTCTCCTGGTCCCACTGTGCTACATATCTGCTGACAAGACACCACAACATGTTACAAGACAGAATAGAAAAGGAATAAATGAACAGAAGGTTTACTAGTATATGAAGAATGTGTCTAAAATATATACAAGATATTTAATGTCTGTATAAAATATAGAAAGTCTATGAACTGGAAGATAGTATAAAATATATACGTTGATCATGATGGACCTGAGTTTGTTGAAAGTCTCAGTGTCAGTGAACGCATCATGTGTGTCCTCCATGGCTCCATCTAGTGGACGGATAGTAGAAGTACAGCAGCTGATGAATAAGAGCCAATCAGTGGAGGATCAGCTGATCTGTTTACAACATGAATGATTAGTGTTTCAGCAGCATGGACCAGAGAGAGGACAGACTGGAGGGACCTGGACCTGGACCTGGACTTGGAGCCAGCTCTGTGTCCTTGAAAAGTGACCCGTTAAAGGAAATTCATACTGATTTTAAACAGAGTCCAAGGTAAGTTGTTAATATTTCATCCAAATTAAAGGATTTTAATCAAAGAGAATTTTCCTGAATAATTGATCTAATTTAATCAGTGATGTTTTTCTATCAGGACCCGTCAGAGACCAGAGTCTGATCACCATGAACCCAGCTGTGTGTCCTTGAAGAGCAACCAGTCCAAGGGCATTGGTTTAGATTTTAAAGGAGGACTTAGTTCTGGTCCAGAGAGGTAAAGTGTCAGTAAATCTGTCTGACTTGAGGAGCTGATGGTTCTACTTTCATTCATTCTGATTCAGATTCAGAAAACTTTATTTGTCCTCAGGGGACAATTTAAGACACGAGTGAGCAGCATGACGTGGAAGAACGAGACACTTTGAAGGAAGAAGAAACACAAACTAGAACAATAGAAATGATCTCCAGATAACTATGCATTAAATCAGTGGTTCTCAACTGGTCTGGCTTCAGGACCCACCATCAGCCCTTAATGACAAGCTGTGACCCAAATCAAAGACAATTTTCAACTTCTCAAATGTATTGAATGAAAAGATTGTGTAGTTTGAACCTGAGATAGTAGAATAGAATATGACAGGATGAAAACACAATCAAACAAATGTAATGATGAACCACAATGACCAGAGAGGGAACTATTCCCTTTTACACTCAATTAGCAGCATTTTCATTCAAACCAAAACTCTTCACTTCAGTAACTTCAGTCTTTTTTAGCTGAGCACCCACTGATTGAATATCTAACCATGTCCTATTAAAACTATTCAGTCACTTCTTCAAGTATTAATCATAAAGCTGACATGACAATCAGAACATTTCAGTAACAGTAGTCGTCTTCTGAAGTACTCAACAGGTTAATCTTTGGTGTTTTGTTTCCAAATGCTGCTTCAGTTTTGAGGCTTCCTGCTTTCAGGTGCCAACACCTCGCTGCACTAGACACACTGAGGTCTTTGTCCTCCTTTGTCCTCAGTATAAGACAATCCATATCTCATATAACCTGCGTGGTAGCTGCGTTTAGCCGTGCTAAATTAGCATATGGAAACAAACTCTGTGGATCTTCTTCAACAGAGCTCCAGGCGTCACGTGATGTTTTTTTGTTGACACCTCCATATTGGCAGCAAAACTCTGAGTTAAAATGAATGGAGCCAGAGCTGATTTCAGGCCGTCAGAGTTTACTGAGCACTTTAAACAGATAGAAACTGACCAGTACAAGATAAACTCCACACATTAGATATCACAGACCCTTATCATGTCCCAGGTGTGCTTTCTTCTAGCATTGAAACAGGAACAATGTTCCTGACCTGTAGTATCAGATATATAGAAGTACCTCATTAACTTTCCTTGGTCCTACTCCAGAGTCACTGAAAGCAAACACTGAAGAATTTATCTGAGGAGGTTCATGACAGTAACGTAACTACAATAACAAGTAACTGTTTCATTTCTTTCTCATTGTGAGTAGTTTTAGTGCTGAATGATCAACAGCCCTTTGTAATCCACGTTATAAACATGAGCCTAACTTGCCTTTATGAAAAGAAATCTGTTGGACATGATGTTAAAAACATGATAAATAAACAAGACATTACACTTGGAGAACGCTGGACTCTGTACCTGATAGAAAGTGATCTCTACACAAGACAAACCCGTTTCTTGAGGAATCCCACCGCTCCGTTTTCTCCTTCCTGCTTCTTGAGCGTTTTATTGCAGTAATCCACATCTGACGTCCTGAGGGATCTTTGGGAATCCTAGAAAACGATTTCCTCTTTGCTTCTCCCTGACTATTCTGGCATCCTGGGACGCAACAGCTGTCCACCATTTTTGGATGGAACTGGTACAAGGACAAGTTAGTTAGTTGCTGCAGTGGTCAACTGAACAGTAATTAGAAAAGCTTTCCTGCCAATATGGTGGTGCTGTGATTGCTGGTGCAGGGTGACGGTGTACTTGCACCCTGCACCGACCAGGATGCCAGAACAGCAACTCATTAGCACTCAAATGCTGAGTGGAGGACGTGTGAGGGCTCTTTATGTTTCCTGCTAAGATGAGTGTCTGTTGGTGGTGTATGTGTGATAGAGCTCTGACAGACAGGCCAATGATCTTAGAGCAAACCCAGACAGTGCTCTGCAGTCGCTTTCTGTTCTGGAGGCTGATGGAGTGGAACCAGCAGGTTATGGAGAAAGTGACCATGCTCTCAATGAAACTGGAATAAAAAGTCTGGAGAATGTTTCTGAGTTTCTTAAGGAGGTATTGCCATTGCTGACACCCCCTGAGAGTCTCTTCTGGTGGTCTTTCATCTCTCTTCCTCTTTGGGTTAAAGCTGCTTCATCACTCTTGCGTCACTGAGTTTATACAACACGTTTGTTTCATCCTTTTACTTCTGACGTCTCTGCTTTGAATTTATTCTCATCAGTTTTTATCCAACATGCACATTTATCTGTGGTGGTTTAGTTTCAGGATCCAGCAGCAGAGACCAGACTCTCCTGGACCTGGATCAGGATCAGGATCTGGAGCCAGCTCTGTGTCCTTGAAGAGTGACCGGTCCATGGGCATTATTATTGATTTTAAAGGAGGACGTGTTTGTGGTCCAGAGAGGTAAAGTATCAGTAAATCTGTCTGACTTGAGGAGCTGAGGATAAATAAACGTTGACTTGCTCATGTCTGTTTCATCTCTGCTGCTTAGATGTTGTAGATGTTTCCTCAGAAGATAAACAGATGTTGATCTAAAACAACACAGACACACTGGAAGAAGAAGATAGACAACATATAGATCTACAGTAGAACAATCACTAACTTTCTACAAGTCACATGGTTTGAGGAACTTGCTGAATTCTTGCTTCTTTTCCAAAGATCTTCTAAAATGGCCGACACAGTAAGTGTCAGGCCTTAGAGGAGGAGACAGATAAGAGACTGATCTTTGAAGCAGAGTAGTGTCTTCAGTCTTTAATCAGCTGTTCAGTCTGTTTCCATGGAGACAAGTCTTCATTGTGTTTGACTGTGGACCAGAGAGAGAGAAGATGAGATGTGTCTGAGGAGAGGAGGAGCTAAACTAATGCTAAGCTAAGCAGAGTTCATATAGACACAGTCTGCACATTAGTATGAAACATTGAGGAAGAGAGTCAGCAGCTCCACGTCTGAGGCCTCGGCCTGCAGGTCTTCTTCATGGTAGAGACTCAGATGAAAGTCATCAGCTGTAACGCTGCAGAGGAAGTGGAGCTGGAGAAGAAAAACTCCTGGTTCATCTACGTTCTAGTCTTCATGGACACTCGTGACCTTTGGTTTATTCCTGGAAGAGTCAACATTGTTATGTCCAGAAACTAAACTGAGACAAAGACGTCTGGACTAGAAGACGTTTCCTCCAAGTGTTCAGCTCTAAATGACTGGTGGGGAGGTTAGGTTTCTATCACCTGAAGGTCACATGACTAGAGTCTGTTAATGACCTGATACTCACCTGGACCTGGACCTGGAGGAACCTGTTCTGATGAACCTGGTGGTTCTCTGATGATCCATTAATGTCCAGAGACTCCTCAGGTCTTCAGAACATGTGGACATTGTTGTCCCTTGTCCTTCAGGTGTAGGTGGACAGTCACAGCAGAGTCCTGACCTGAAGACCTTGTTTGAGTCGTAGAGAAGATAAACTCAGGATGAGTTGGGGGGAAGGACATCCAGGCTATTTTGTGTAGACGCTTTGTTTGTAAGTGTCCAACGTTCAAATAGTGAAACATGTTTGAGGAGACAAAGAAACAGCTGATGGCTCTGAGGTGAAGAACATGTGCCTCGCTAGGATTATCATCTCTAACATGATCAGTCAGAGAGTCTGAGGTTTCTTAATGTTTCTGTCTGCTTTGTTTTCTGTGTGGCTGATAATGGCCTGTCAGTCACTCACTGTGGACTGGTGGACGTTTTACAGTCTTCAGTCTCTGGCTCTGAGTTCCTTCTCCAGCTGATTGATCAGGGAGGCAAAGCTTTATGAAACAGCTGCAGACTGAGCTGTTGATGGTCAGTGGGATCAGCAGGACTAGTAAACCTTTACCACTACAGAGACTCATCTGATTCACTCTTCACATCCACATATCACTCCAGGGACATTTACCTTGTCTTTGTCTCTGTGTGGACAGACATGATGAGAGCTAATTGTTGATGATTGGTCCACAGAGTCCACCAGCAGAGCTCAGAGGTTCTCAGTGGTCAGTCTGCCCAGCAGCATCAGACACAGCTGGACTCCATCTTTCTGGTCTGTACTTGTACAACAACTACTTTCCATCATCTCCATGCTGCACTTTGTAGACCAGTGGATTGTCAGTGTGTCCAACATGGATCTGATGTTTGTCTCCATGATTTCAGTCTGCTTGTCTCATTCATATGGTATTCTGTTCCAGCTGCTGGAGGACAACATCATGACTTTTGTGAAGAACCAGCTGAAGAAGATCCAGAAGGTTCTGAGTCCAGATTACCCAGAATGCTCAGAGAGTCAGAGGGAGGATGAGGAGGTGTTGGAGGGTGAGGATGAAGAGCAGAGGAGGAGCAGCAGAGATTTATTTGTGAAGATCACAATGAACTTCCTGAGGAGAATGAAGCAGGAGGAGCTGGCTGACTATCTGCAGAGCAGTAAGAGGATTTCTCTAAACATTGAAGCTGCTGGAGAAATGGGACATTTACTAATGTCTCCAGAGATGAACCAAGATATATTCACACACTCATTCTTTAGAGCAATGACATGTTGGAATATTTACTGGAGACTTTATTCATTCATCTTGTTTCTTGTTTTTTCGTTCAGGACTTCTTGCTCATGAAGTTTGTGGACGTAAAGTTAAATGTGCTCTGAAGGAGAAGTTCCAGTGTGTGTTTGAGGGGATTGCTAAAGCAGGAAACTCAAGCCTTCTGAATGAGATCTACACAGAGCTCTACATCACAGAGGGAGGGACTGCAGAGGTCAATGATGAACATGAGGTCAGACAGATTGAAGCAGCATCCAGGAAAGCACACAGACCAGAAACAAGCATCAGACAAGAAGACCTCTTTAAAGCCTCACCTGGAAGACATGGACCAATCAGAAGAGTGATGACAAAGGGAGTGGCTGGCATTGGGAAAACAGTCTTAACACAGAAGTTCACTCTGGACTGGGCTGAAGACAAAGCCAACCAGGACATCCTCTTCATATTTCCACTGACTTTCAGAGAGCTGAATGTGATGAAAGAGAGAAAGTTCAGCTTGGTGGAACTTGTTCATCACTTCTTTCCTGAAACCAAAGAAGCAGGAATCTGCAGGTTTGAAGAGTTCCAGGTTGTGTTCATCTTTGACGGTCTGGATGAGTGTCGACTTCCTCTGGACTTCCACAAGACTGAGATCCTGACTGATGTTACAGAGTCCACCTCAGTGGATGTGCTGCTGACAAACCTCATCAGGGGGAAACTGCTTCCCTCTGCTCGCCTCTGGATAACCACACGACCTGCAGCAGCCAATCAGATCCCTCCTGAGTGTGTTGACATGGTGACAGAGGTCAGAGGGTTCACTGACCCCAGAAGGAGGAGTATTTCAGGAAGAGATTCAGAGATGAGGAGCAGGCCAGCAGGATCATCTCCCACATCAAGACATCACGAAGCCTCCACATCATGTGTCACATCCCAGTCTTCTGCTGGATCACTGCTACAGTTCTGGAGGATGTGTTGGAAACCAGAGAGGGAGGAGAGCTGCCCAAGACCCTGACTGAGATGTACATCCACTTCCTGGTGGTTCAGACCAAAGTCAAGAAGGTCAAGTATGATGGAGGAGCTGAGACAGATCCACACTGGAGTCCAGAGAGCAGGAAGATGATTGAGTCTCTGGGAAAACTGGCTTTTGATCAGCTGCTGAAAGGAAACCTGATCTTCTATGAATTAGACCTGACAGAGTGTGGCATCCATATCAGAGCAGCCTCAGTGTACTCAGGAGTGTTGACACAGATCTTTAAAGAGGAGAGAGGACTGTACCAGGACAAGGTGTTCTGCTTCGTCCATCTGAGTGTTCAGGAGTTTCTGGCTGCAGTCTACATGATCCACTGTTACACCAACAGGAAGACAGAGGTGCTGGAGGACTTCCTGGGAGGAAACTACAATAACTCACCTCTGGATGAATTTCTGAACAGAGTCATGATTAAATCCCTGGAGAGTAAAAATGGTCACCTGGACCTGTTAGTTCGCTTCCTTCATGGCCTCTCTCTGGAGTCCAACCAGAGACTCTTAGGAGGTCTGCTGGGTCAGACAGAGAACAGTCCAGTAATCATTCAGATAACCATCAACAACCTGAAGCACACTGATAAAAGCTCTCCTGACAGAAGCATCAACATCTTCCACTGTCTGATGGAGATGAACGACCTCTCAGTTCATCAGGAGATCCAAGAGTTCCTGAAGTCAGAGAACAGATCAGGGAAGGAACTCTCTGAGATCCACTGCTCAGCTCTGGCCTACATGCTGCAGATGTCAGAGGAGGTTCTGGAGGAGTTGAACCTGAATCAGTACAACACATCAAAGGAGGGACGAAGGAGACTGATCCCAGCTGTGAGGAACTGCAGAAAGGCTGTGTGAGTCCTGATGTGATCATTAACAGAATCAATCAGTGGAGATTAGTAGTTTAGTTCTTCAGACGTTCTCATTCTTCTTCAAACAGTGTTCCACTTGTTGACTGCAAACATCACAGTCAGTTGTATTTAGTCCCAGATGTTCTCCAGCTGTTTAAAGCTGTTCTTCTAGTTATTGACTCTTTTCCTTCTATTTCTCTCTCTTATTATTCTCTCCATCAGTAAGTTAGTTTAGCTGAAGCAGCCTCTGAGGCCTCACGTTACAATGATGAGAGGATATTGAAGGCTGTTTCTAGAGTACAGAATAATCCTGAAGTCAGTGAAGTGGCTCCACATCAACATCTATCTAAAGCTTGTTAAGATCAACATGAGCCACCGTAAACTACTGATCATCCCACACAGAGACTGACCCATCAATGGAGCATTTTATTGACTGAGTTCAACGTTTCATTTGAAGGAGAGAAGTCCAGTCACATGGTCTTGTTTTTACGTCTTTCTTTCTATTTGTTTCCTGTCTTGTTGCTGTAGAGAAGAGTTGAAGCAGGAAATGCTCAGAGGTCTGAATATATAAGAGCAGAACGGTAGAAGTCTGACTTGTTAAAGAGATGTGAAACACACAAAGGTCAGAGTTTAGTTTGACAGATAAAACCCTGAGAACATCTTTGTGATGACTTGATGGTGAAAAGAATTCAACCTGATTGTTTGTTCATTGTGTTTGTGCTGAACAACTAAAGCTGAGCCAGTCCTGTGTCCTCCACATGGAAATATTTCACCATGTTCATACTGAATGATGTCCAGGTCTGAGGTTGTCAAGTGATGGCTTTCATTTGTGTTGGACTAAAGACTAAATGTTCCACTTGTGGACTGAAGCTGACGGCAGCAGGTCCACAGCAGAGATCATCTTTCCAACTGGAACTGTTCACTGAGCTGAACTCAGTCAAAAGATCCAGAGTCCATTAAACAGTGAAGACAGTCCAGATGTTTGTCTCATCCAGATGTCCTCATGATGGGATCAGATTAGGGTTGCCAACCGTCCCTTGAAAAACAGAATCGTCCCGTATTTAGAAACAAAAGTAGGCGTCCCGTATTGAGCTGAAACAGGACGCACTTTGTCCCGTATTACAGAGAGAATCCAAAATAGTGTAAAATGTCAATGGAATGAATGAATAACAGGACGCTTTATATGAACATTTACGGTAAACTTATTCCCAGGCCGTCTCCTGCTCTGTGACCAATGAGCTGACAGCAGGAATCCCTCTCATCTCATTGGTCGAGGTACTGTTGCTTGAGAAGAAGATACCAGAAGACAACAAAGCAACAACTTTTCCTCACACTTTCTGTTTGCACTTTTCTTATTGCTCTATTACAAGAGGAATGTTCTGCTTTCTATTGTTTTCTATTCATTTCTACAGTTTTAAGTTCAGCAGGACAGGTTTCTGTTTTATTCTGTTCATCTGCACATTCAACTAAACAAAGGTCTGAGAGAGATGATGAGAATGATTGTTTCCTGTCAAACACAGTCAGAGAAGATGAGCTGAACCACTGATGTGGAGACAAAATGTCCAACAGGATGTGTCCAACTGTCCACTCATCAACCCATCATGTTCATAGAAATGTCTTCTTCCATTATAACAGATTTTATTTATTTGTCTCATGACAGACTTCTTATCTGTGGACTCTCAGAGAGTCACTGTGAAGTCGTGGCCTCAGCTCTGAAGTCCAACCCCTCCCATCTGAAACATCTGGACCTGAGTAGAAACTACCTCTGGCAGGATTCAGGAGTGAAGCATCTGTCTGCTGGACTGGAGAGTCCAAACTGTAAACTGGAGACTCTGATGTGAGTTTTCATTTATTTTCTTCTCAGGCTTCTGAAGAATGGGAGATCCAGTTTAGATGAGTTCTCTTGTCAGGACTGTCAGATAGAAAAGGAGCTCAAAGAGTTTAAATGAAGGAGCATCATGTTCCTGAACATCAGCAGGTATCTCCTCAGTCATCAGACGTGCACAGGTACGGGCTATTGTTGCTCTGGAAACAGCCCGTTTGCCCTTAGTAGCTGAGCTGCCCCTCTGGAGAGAGTGCCTTTTTATTTGCTGTTGTGTCTCCATCAATACAATGAGCCCATAACTGGTAAAGTAGAAGTGTTCATTCATTCATTCATCAGCTGGAACAGCTTGTTCCTGTGGTTGAACAGGAAGTGATAACGTGATCACCAGAGGTGGGAAAGTAACCAAGTACAAATACTTTGTTACTGTACTTAAGTAGATTTTTCAGGTATCTGTACTTTACTTGAGTATTTCTTTTTCTGATGACTTTTTACTTTTACTACATTTGTACACAAATATGTGTACTTTCTACTCCTTACATTGTAAAAAACAGGCTGGTTCCTTTTTTAACCTCCACGGATGACAAGACGTAAAAGACGTGACATGATGGGACATGACTAGAGCATGGGACTAGAGAAGGAAAGTCAATGATGTGCTCATAAAATGAGCGGCCTGTTGGTGATACCTGTTGACCTGATGCTGATGCTGAAGGTGCCTGTTATCAATCCATGGAAATTGACAGGGGACTGACAAACTGAGCCTAGAATTAGACCAGTGGCTTCATATTTAGTAAAAAAGGTGATCTATGCACATGAACACAGTTGTAAAGATAAATACCCTCTGATACCCTCCATCAGCTCTACACCTGTGTTCCTGTCTTCTTCTTCTACTGGGTTGAACAGGCAGCCTGTTGACAGCGTTGCAAGTCAGCTTATTATAAGTGACTTTGGGCTTGTTTTCCTGTAAAGTCTCTTACAAATATTGGTCGTCACGGGTCACGGTTTCTTGGGGCTGGTTTCTAAAGTGTAGTTGCTTATTTGGGCTTGTTCCCAGATCCATAATAAGTTGTCAAGCAGATGTAACCCCTTGAAAATTACAGTTGGGTTTATTGCATGTATTTTATTGTTGGCTGGAGCCACTAATTTCATTAAGTGTGAGTTCCTTAAGAGAGCTGTGTCGAGACTGTAGTTGCTTTGAGTAGCCACAAGGTGGTGCTTCATGTATAGTCGATACGGGAAATTCAGTGAAGGTGCGCTTTGCATGCTGGGAGCTAGATGCTAGTCAAGCCCGACACCGATGCCACAGCGATCTTTTAGGAGCGAGGACTATGAACGTGTAGGGAGGAGGAATATTGTTTTATTTTCATGGACACGAGTTTGCAAGTTGTTTTTTGAGTGTTTATGAGAGTTCCAGGACGACTGCGACCGAGAAATTGCTGTGATTGTTTTCTTTACTGAGGACTCCGGTGAGTTGTCTGGTTGTATGCTATGTGCTAATATGCTAGTCGATAAGCACATTTTCAGTCATTGTGGATGTTAATATTGAACGTTGTTAAAAATAAATGTTGCAAACATGTTTCAATGGGTAATATGCTGAGTTGAGTTGTAAATGTAATTGTTCACATGACGACCGTAATTTGCACTGCGCCATTTTTTTAGACGCCATGTTCAAGGTTGATGAGTGTAAATTGTCCGCTAAGGTTTATGATATATTTACTAATGTAAACACTGTGTTAAGTTCATTTTTTGAGATGGTTGAAACACGATATGATGAGATGATGAACACTATGATACAGATAAGAGATAATGATTTATGCAACATGGTTCATTTAATACTGTAAAAGACTCACATTAATGGAGACTTGAGGTTTTTTATATATCTCATAATACAGTTATTATAGGTTGCATTTGAGTATAAGAAATATAATTCTGAGCAGAAATTAGTTGATAACCTGATTATTTGTCTCGTGAGATCTGGCAACACAGCTGTTGATCAGTTTGAGCTCTGCTGCCACCTAGTGACTGGAGGCTTGTAAACTGGGTGTACAAGGGGGTGTAGTTGTATATGTCCATCAATTTACAGTGTTTATCAGCTCCATGAATAAAGTGCAGTGATATTGAGTCCAGTTA
>SRSE01001120.1:0-21536 GCA_005024645.1 Planiliza haematocheilus | reverse complement strand
AATATCAGAGAGAAAAAAGTGTTCAGTCTCAGGAAAAAAAGCGGAAGTTTGTGAAAAATGTGATGCAAAAAAGAAAAAAGTGTTTAATCTCAGAGAAAAAGCAGAGATCTGTAAAAGATCTAATATAAAAAAGAACAAAGTATTTAGTCTCAGAGAAAAAGCAAGGGCACAAGCCCCAAAGGTCCCCACCTCCGTCCCTTCTCCCGGTCTGAAAACACTTTGAAATTTTAACCGCACCGGGAGAAGGGCACAAGCCTCTAGCTCCTCTCTCCGCGCCCCTGGTAGTCCAACCACCCTCCACACTTAGAACATTTCCCTCTGCCTCCTCTCTTCGCGCCCTGGTAGTCCAACCACACTCTACACTTAGACTATTTCCCTCTGCCTCCTCTCTTTCGCGCCCCTGGTAGTCCAACCACCCTCTACACTTAGAATATTTCCCTCTGGCTCGGCTCGGTTCTGAGGACGGGCACAAGCCCCAAAGGTCCCCAGCTCTGTCCCTTCTCCCGGTCTGAAAAACACTTGAATATTTTAACGGCACCGGGAGAAGGGCACAAGCCTCTAGCTCCTCCTCTCGCGCCCCCTGGTAGTCCAACCACCCTCCACACTTAGAATATTTCCCTCTGCCTCCTCTCTTCGCTCCCCCTGGTAGTCCAACCACCCTCTACAGAATCAGAATCAGAATCAGCTTTATTGGCCAAGTATGTGCACATACAAGGAATTTGACTCTGGTAACTTTACTCTCTGGTACAGTACAAACTTAAATAGCGAAATAAGAATAAAATAAAACACAATAAAATAAATCTCAATCTGTACATATAAAATATAGGTAATATATACACCGGGGTTATTGTACAGTGAATATTTACAGGGCAGAGTCATTATTTATTGTTCATGTGGATGGTCTCTCGCTCTGTGACTGCTCAGAGTTCATCAGAGCGACAGCCCGGGGGAAAAAACTGTCCTTGTGGCGGGTGGTTTTGGCGTACAGTGCTCTGTAACGCCGGCCTGAGGGGAGGAGTCTGAACAGTTTGTTACCAGGGTGTGAGGGGTCTGTGGAGATTTTCCTGGCCCGCTTCCTGACCCGGGACCGGTACAGGTCCTGGATGGAGGGAAGATCGGTGCCAATGATCCTCTCTGCAGGCCTGACTGTTCTCTGCAGTCTGTCCCTGTCATGCCTGGTGGAGGATCCAAACCAGACAGTGATGGACGTGGTCAGGACAGACTGGACTATTGCAGTGTAGAATATGATCAGCAGCTCCTGAGGCAGGTTGAACTTTCTGAGCTGGCGCAGAAAGTACAGCCTCTGCTGGGCCTTCTTCCTCACGGAGTCTATGTGGGCGGACCACTTCAGGTTCCGTGAAATTGTGGACCCTAGGAACCTGAATGAGTCCACTTCTTGGGAACCGGGATGATGGTGGAGCGTTTGAGGCAGGAGGGGACCACGCACAGCTCCAGGGAGTTGTTGAAGATCTGAGTGAAGATGGGAGCCAGCTGGTCAGCACAGACTTTTAGGCAGGACGGAGACACTCCATCGGGTCCCGGGGCCTTCCTAATCCTCTGTCTCTGAAAGAGCTGACGCACATCCTGTTCGCAGATCCTCAGCGCAGGCAGGGGGTCGGGTGTGGTTTGTGGAGCTGCAAGGCCTTTTGTGATGGAGATGGTGGGGGAAGTGAAAGGTGTGAAAGTCCTTTCAAACCTGGAGTAGAAGTCGCTGAGGTCCTCTGCCAGGCGGGGGCTCCCCACAGGGTGGGGGGATGGTCTCCTGTAGTTGGTGATGGTCTGCAGGCCTTTCCAAACTGTAGAGGTGTCGTTGGCAGAAAAGCGGTCCTTCAGCTTCTCACTGTACTTCCTCTTTGCTGCCTTGATCTCCTTTGTCAGCTTGTTCCTGGCCTGCTTGTACAGGTCTCGATCCCCACTCCTGTAGGCCTCCTCCTTGTCCTGGCGTAGCCGTCTCAGTTCTGCAGTGAACCATGGTTTGTTGTTGTTGAATGTGCAGAAGGTTTTGGTCTGCACGCACATGTCCTCACAAAAGCTGATGTAAGATGTCACAGTGTCGGTTAGTTCATCCAGGTCTGAGGCTGCTGCTTCAAAGACGCTCCAATCAGTGCAGTCAAAGCAGGCCTGTAACTGCATCTTTGACTCGTCTGTCCATCTCTTCACAGTTTTCACTGCAGGCTTAGCAGATTTCAGCTTTTGCCTGTAGGATGGGATGAGGTGGACCAGGCAGTGGTCAGAAAGTCCCAAAGCAGCACGGGGGACAGAGCGATATGCGTCCTTTATTGTGGTGTAGCAGTGGTCCAGAGTGTTCATGTCCCTGGTGGGACACGTCACGTGCTGTCTATATTTTGGCATTTCGACCTTTAGATTTGCTCTGTTAAAATCCCCGAGAATGATTAGCAGAGAGTCCGGGTGTGTTTTCTCCACGTCTGTAATCTGGTCGGCGAGGTGATGTAACGCCTCCGTTACGCACGCCTGCGGTGGAATGTACACACCGACCAGCACAAACGATGCGAACTCCCGCGGTGAATAAAATGGTCTACAGTTTATGAAGAGTGATTCCAAGTGAGGGCTGCATAACTTCTTTAGCACTGTGACATCTGTACACCAACCTTCGTTAATGTAGAAGCACGTTCCTCCACCCTTTGACTTCCCAGACAGTTCCGTGCAGCTGACTCCAGACTGCCTGCACGGAACAGCTGGAAGCCCGGCAGCCGTAGTGCGCTGTCCGGGATGTGTTCGCTGAGCCAGGTTTCAGTGAAGCACAGGGCGGCTGAACGGCAAAAGTCTGAGTTCTTGGTTAGGAGAAGAAGCAGTTCATCCATTTTGTTAGCCAGAGAGCGGACGTTTCCCAAGTGTATGGACGGGAGAGCGGTGCGCAATCCCCGCTGTCGCAGCTTGACGAGCGCTCCAGCTCGTTTTCCGCGCCGGCGTCTCCGTCTAAATCCACAGAGCGCTGCTGCTCCTCCAACCAAAATCTCCAAAAAACAGTCTGGCTGGCTGAAAACCGGTGAAAAACTACACTTAGAAAATTTCCCTCTGCCTCCTCTCTTCGCGCCCCTGCTAGTCCAACCATTTTTTACACGCAGCCGACCACGGGGCGCCTTCCTCGGCTTGTGCTGGTCAGACATGCCGCTGATTTTTCACGGTCCCCCCCAGCTGGCTCAGCGCACTGCAGCTCAAGCAGACAGGTCCTGATCAGACTCCAGACTGCCTGTTGTGTCACATATAGCATAATGAGAGGCAGAGCTGGTGTAATTTTGCCAGTTTTGCAGGTAAATGTCTTGTGTGCACGAATGCGTCTCTGCTGGCGAGATAAAGCGATTTGGTCATTTCTGCTCAGAACAGCCGGGCTGAGCTCCACCCTGGCTCACAATGCATCATTTTGATCAGTTGCCTCACATATAGCCTAATGAGAGGCAGAATTGGTGTCATTTCTCCAGTTTTGCAGGTACACATGCTGTGTGTGCAAATATCGCTTCTCTCGGCGAGATAAAGCGATTTGGTCATTTCTGTTTAAAACGGCCGTGCTGACCTCCACCCTGGCTCCCAATGCATCATTTTGATCAGTTTTTATTACAATCAGTCCGAATGGGGTGTGGGATGAGGCGGAGGTGCCTGTCTTCGCCTTCCACGGGGGGTGAGTGGAGGCCGAGCGCGCAGCCGAACACAGTGCGCCTTCCTCGGCTTGTGGTGGTCAGACATGCCGCTGATTTTTCACGGTCCCCCCCAGCTGGCTCAGCGCACTGCAGCTCAAGCAGACAGGTCCTGATCAGACTCCAGACTGCCTGTTGTGTCACATATAGCATAATGAGAGGCAGAGCTGGTGTAATTTTGCCAGTTTTGCAGGTAAATATCTTGTGTGCACGAATGCGTCTCTGCTGGCGAGATAAAGCGATTTGGTCATTTCTGCTCAGAACAGCCGGGCTGAGCTCCACCCTGGCTCACAATGCATCATTTTGATCAGTTGCCTCACATATAGCCTAATGAGAGGCAGAATTGGTGTCATTTCTCCAGTTTTGCAGGTACACATGCTGTGTGTGCAAATATCGCTTCTCTCGGCGAGATAAAGCGATTTGGTCATTTCTGTTTAAAACGGCCGTGCTGACCTCCACCCTGGCTCCCAATGCATCATTTTGATCAGTTTTTATTACAATCAGTCCGAATGGGGTGTGGGATGAGGCGGAGGTGCCTGTCTTCGCCTTCCACGGGGGGTGAGTGGAGGCCGAGCGCGCAGCCGAACACAGTGCGCCTTCCTCGGCTTGTGGTGGTCAGACATGCCGCTGATTTTTCACGGTCCCCCCCAGCTGGCTCAGCGCACTGCAGCTCAAGCAGACAGGTCCTGATCAGACTCCATACTGCCTGTTGTGTCACATATAGCATAATGAGAGGCAGAGCTGGTGTAATTTTGCCAGTTTTGCAGGTAAATGTCTTGTGTGCACGAATGCGTCTCTGCTGGCGAGATAAAGCGATTTGGTCATTTCTGCTCTGAACGGCCGGGCTGAGCTCCACCCTGGCTCCCAATACATCATTTTGATCAGTTTTTATTACAATCAGCTCGAATGGGATGTGAGTGTTTTGGGTCTGATAAATGCACTCATCCCCGGAGCACAGCGCTCGTTTGCATGTATACGCTCAAAAATTGCCACAGTTATCCAAGTAACGTGAGAGCGATCAAAGGAACCATAACTGATTAAATGAGCCATTCGCAGTTTCACTGTACCGGCCGTGTGTACTTAGACTTGCATGGCTTAATCTTTGAGACAAGCATATGCTACTGGCAGGATCAACCAGGTAGCCCAACCGTCTAAACCTCCCCAGTCGGGCGGGTGGAGGCAGGCCCCGGGCGAGCGGGGCTAGCCTGACCCACCCACCGCGAGCCGGAGGCGGTCTGGTCTGGGTTGGCCTCACCGGGGGTCTCGGAGGAACCGGGGCCCGCGGCTCGGCTCGGCTGCTTCATCCCTCCCTCCGGGGAGGGATGTATATATACACAACATACACGCTTATGTCCTGTTCGCTTTGAGAACACCGAGTTGCTTCTTGAGACGGCGCCGCAGTCTGCAGGAGCTGCCCCCCCTCCCCCCTCCCGACGGGATGGGGGGGTCCGGGACACCCTGCGACGGACTCCGTGGAAGGACCGCTGTGAGGAGAGAGACGGGGCGTCTCGGTCTCGCTACCAATGGGTGTCAGGCACCGGGATGCGGGATGCGGAGGACCGCAAGAGTCGCAGCCCCGGGCCGGGGGAGGCGAGCATGCTGGCCGGGGGAACCGACCGCAGAATGCGCCCTGGAGGTCCAGGGGCCCGCGGAGGCCCTCCGATGGCATGCCACGAATGCCGTTCGGTCAGTGGAAAAGCGAGCCTCGCACTGCCTGGAGGTCAACAGTTTTTGAAAATTGCCTTGCCTGTAAATCTGCTGGTGGTGGTCGAAGTTTATGGATACCACTGCTTGACACCGGAGGAAGGGCACAAGCCCCAAAGGTCCCCAGCTCTGTCCCTTCTCCCGGTCTGAAAACACTTTGAAATTTTAACGGCCCCTGGTAGTCCAACCACACTCTACACTTAGTGCATTTCCCTCTGCCTCCTCTCTTCGCGCCCCTGGTAGTCCAACCACACTCTACACTTAGAAAATTTCCCTCTGCCTCCTCTCTTCGCGCCCCTGGTAGTCCAACCACCCTCTACACTTAGAATATTTCCCTCTGCCTCCTCTCTTCGCGCCCTTGGTAGTCCAACCACACTCTACACTTAGTGCATTTCCCTTTGCCTCCTCTCTTCGCGCCCCTGGTAGTCCAACCACCCTCTACACTTAGACAATTTCCCTCTGCCTCCTCTCTTCGCGCCCCTGGTAGTCCAACCACACTCTACACTTAGAATATTTCCCTCTGCCTCCTCTCTTCCCGCCCCTGGTAGTCCAACCACCCTCTACACTTAGAATATTTCCCTCTGCCTCCTCTCTTCGCGCCCCTGGTAGTCCAACCACCCTCTACACTTAGAATATTTCCCTCTGCCTCCTCTCTTCGCGCCCCTGGTAGTCCAACCACCCTCTACACTTAGAATATTTCCCTCTGCCTCCTCTCTTCGCGCCCCTGGTAGTCCAACCACCCTCTACACTTAGAAAATTTTCCTCTGGCTCGGCTCGACTCTGATTGATTGTTTGTTTATTTCGTATGAATGACCTACATACATATGTACATACGAAACGGATAGGTAAGAAGCCAAAGGCTTATGAGTAACCTACCCCCATTACAACTGTTACATTTACAATCAATCATGGTGTAGAGACAATATCACTAAGGTACTTACATATAATACATAGACAGGTTGGAAGACATGATCCAGTATAAGCAAACATTATTAAATAGGAAAATAAGAAAATAAGAAAAAAAGACGAGTGAGGGTTACTTTTGGCAAAATTCATACATAATTCATACCTCACACTTTATGAGAAATGAGGAATAGCTTTCTTCCAACTTATTAACGCATATTCATATCACATTTGAAGCAATCATCATGTACAGAACACACAAAGCCTTAAAGCTATGAGCCAACATCAAATCCTTCATACTCAGAAATACATAAACCTTCAGAGACCCTTTCCCTGCCCCTATGCATCCAATATTTGTCCATATTCTTCAAGTTTAGATTTTATAAACATTTTTTTGAAATAATAGATATTCTTACTTATTTTAATCTCGTCTGGTAGTCCATTCCATAGTTTTACTCCCTGAACTGAAATGCACATACCCTTAAGCGTTGTCCGTGCCTTAGGTTGCTGGAAATTTAGTGCATGTCTGTATTCATATCTCCCTTCTCTTTCCTTAAACAATTTCTGTAAATTTCCAGGGAGCAGATTATTTCTTGCTTTGTAGACTATCTGAGTTGTTTTCAGTTCAACTATGTCCAATAATTTCAGTGTTTTCGATTTAAGAAACAATTTGTTGGTGTGATGTGTGTATCCCATATTATGTACGATTCTTATAGCCTTTTTTTGCATAATGCTGAAGGGATTCAGATTAGTTTTGTACGTGTTTCCCCAGGTTTCAACACAATACGTTAAGTAAGGTAATAATAGGGTACAATAAATCAAAAACAGGGATCTCAAATTTAATCCGTATCTTGTTTTTCTTAGGATGCCTAAGGTCCTAGCCGTTTTCGATCTGACATGGTTAATGTGGGATTTCCAACTCAGGTTTTGATCGATTTTGACTCCCAGAAAAGTATACTGCTGTACTCTTTCAAGTTTTACATTTTCAATACTTAACTCTACTAGAGTGCTTGGATTTACCTTCTTATTACCAAATAGGATGAATTTAGATTTGTTTATGTTTAATGAGAGCTTATTACTATCAAACCACCGTTTTAAGTTCTCTAGTTCCGCTGTAATAACTTGTAACAACTGTTGAATGTCCTTACCTGAGCAAAAAATATTGGTATCATCTGCAAAGACTACATATTTAAGTATGTCAGATACCATGACTATGTCGTTAATATATAATATAAATAATTTCGGACCCAATACAGAGCCTTGTGGTACTCCACAGGAAATGTTTAAACATGATGACCGATAGTCGCCTATTTGGACAAATTGTTTTCTGTTTTGTATGTAACTCCGTATCCAACTAAGTCCTATTCCTCTAATTCCATATCTCTCTAGTTTATGTAATAGTATGTCATGATTTATGGTGTCAAAAGCTTTCTTTAGATCAATAAAGACTCCAATAGCATACTCCTTGTTATCTATTGAATTTGTTAATTCCTCTACTACTTCTGTGAGAGCCATTGAGGTGGATCTGTTGGTTCTGAAGCCATATTGGCCTTCAATCAAAATATTGTGCTTTTCAATAAAACTGTCCAGTCTTGCAACAAAGAGTTTCTCAAGGATCTTAGAGAACTGGGGCAATAGTGAGATCGGTCTATAGTTTGTATATAAATGTTTATCTCCTGTTTTATAAATCGGTATTATTTTAGCTGTTTTCATTTCTGTAGGAAAGGTACCTAGTTTGAATGATAGATTACATATATGAGTAATGGGGTCAACTATTTCTCCAATAACTTTTTTGATTAAGGCCATATCTATGCCATTCTCATCAATAGATGCTTTATTTTTGAAGTTCTTGACTACATCTATTATTTCTATTCTAGTTACATCATGTAAGAAAATTGTGGATGAGTTTCTGTCAATTTTATGTTTAGAATTTGCTCCCCCCTGTGGAGGTTTTATTTTTTCCGCCAAATCCGGCCCCACACTAACAAAAAATGTATTGAAGCCCTCCACTACATCATCCATGTTGGTTATGTCCTTTTCCTTTTCAGTGAAGTAATTTGGATAGCTTGGTTTATTAGTAGACTTTCTAATAATTTTATTAATTATATTCCATGTTCCTTTACTATCGTTCTTATTATTTTCCAATAAATTGTTATAATATTCTTTCTTACATTTTCTAATAATATCAATTAATTTATTCTTGTATCTTTTATATTTAATTTCTTTCTCACTTGATCTATGCTTTATAAAGTCTCTATATAAACTGTTCTTTTTTTTGCATGCATTCAGGATTCCTTTTGAAATCCATGGCTTGTGCGGAGTCTTTGATTTTTTACCCCACTTAACTTGTTGCAGGACTGGGCAGCTCCTGTCGAATAATACCAGGAATTTATTTAAAAAACCACCATAGGCTTCATCCACGTCAGTGGCTTCATACACCTCTCTCCATTTTTCTATTGCTAGTTCATATTTAAATGCTTCTATTGCCTCATCTGTGCGTAATCTCCTACTGTTTGAAGGTCTAGTCATTGTGTCCCTCTTTGTTTGGCCTTCACAATCAAACATTACGAACACTGGTAGATGATCAGTTATGTCATTCATTAATAAGCCACTGAGTAGATTATTATATATATTATTAGTAAAAATATTATCTATTAATGTAGCAGAGTGTGTGGTAATTCTGCTTGGCTTATTAATGACAGGGTATAGGCCCATGTTGTACATTGCCTCCGTAAAACCATCTGTCAGGACTTGAGGATTTAATAGATTAATATTGAAATCACCACAGAAGAAGGTAACTTTCTGTTCAGTTTTTATCAATAACTCCTCTATTGTGTCTCTGAAAGTGACAATATTTGAGGTGGGTGCCCTATAAACGCAGCTGACCAAGATGTTCTTCTGTCCCTCCATGAATATCTCCACCGTGATGCATTCACATAAACCTTTAATGGCAATTGACATTTCTTCCACCACCTTAAATTTTAAATGATTCTGAATATATAAAGCTGTCCCACCTCCCCCTTTGTTCATTCTATTCATATGTTTGAAGTCATATCCATCTAGCTGAATATCCGCTACTCCTTTTGATTCTTTAATCCAAGACTCTGAAATGGCTATCACAGAGAATGGTGTGGTAAACTGACTTAGATAATCTTTAATATGTTCAAAGTTTGCATATAAACTTCTGCCATTAAAGTGTATAATTGAAAATCGATTAGTCCCATCTTTACGTAATTCATCATTGACTTTTTCCTCTGTATAGTATTCACAATTGATTTTAATGTTATTAAAAAAATTCTTTCAGGGTCTATGTCTTGATCAAAATCATGCATATTTATATAAAGTAAATGACCCAACACATAGCATCAAAAATACTGCAAAGATAAATTAATCCCGCACATACTATCAAGATGAGCACATAACACACTGCATCTAAGTAAAAAGGAGATAATGTAGTCCAGCACACATCTTCGAGATAACAATCAGAGTCATACCAATAATAGGTCACTTTTCTTATTGGTCCCCAGTTCACAGAACTATGTGGGGAGGTACAAGTGTCCATTGGTTGATCAGTCCTTAGCCACGCCCGTTGTGGGCACACACTTCGCACATCCCAGGCGAGATGTTTGTGCACCCTCGGTGTTTCCGGCACCCATTTACCATTTCCATTCCACACACTCACATATACCCAAGCACAGTTACGCAGTGGCTCCCATACGCACCACAACACTCCACCCGCACTCTCCAGTACGCATACATAGTTGATCATCCACTTACACATCCACACGTTCATGCGCATCCATACACAATTCTGCAGTTGCTCCCACACACACACCTTCGCACCACCATTCACCACACCAGAGTCAAAGGTTATTGTTAACAAAGAGAAAAAAATATTTAGTCCCAGAAAAAAAGAACAGAGATCTGTAAAAAATAAAATATCAGAGAGAAAAAAGTGTTCAGTCTCAGGAAAAAAAGCGGAAGTTTGTGAAAAATGTGATGCAAAAAAGAAAAAAGTGTTTAATCTCAGAGAAAAAGCAGAGATCTGTAAAAGATCTAATATCAAAAAGAACAAAGTATTTAGTCTCAGAGAAAAAGCAAGGGCACAAGCCCCAAAGGTCCCCACCTCCGTCCCTTCTCCCGGTCTGAAAACACTTTGAAATTTTAACCGCACCGGGAGAAGGGCACAAGCCTCTAGCTCCTCTCTTCGCGCCCCTGGTAGTCCAACCACCCTCTAGACTTAGAACATTTCCCTCTGCCTCCTCTCTTCGCGCCCCTGGTAGTCCAACCACACTCTACACTTAGACTATTTCCCTCTGCCTCCTCTCTTCGCGCCCCTGGTAGTCCAACCACCCTCTACACTTAGAATATTTTCCTCTGGCTCGGCTCGGTTCTGAGGAAGGGCACAAGCCCCAAAGGTCCCCAGCTCTGTCCCTTCTCCCGGTCTGAAAACACTTTGAAATTTTAACGGCACCGGGAGAAGGGCACAAGCCTCTAGCTCCTCTCTCCGCGCCCCTGGTAGTCCAACCACCCTCCACACTTAGAATATTTCCCTCTGCCTCCTCTCTTCGCTCCCCTGGTAGTCCAACCACCCTCTACAGAATCAGAATCAGAATCAGCTTTATTGGCCAAGTATGTGCACATACAAGGAATTTGACTCTGGTAACTTTTACTCTCTGGTACAGTACAAACTTAAATAGCGAAATAAGAATAAAATAAAACACAATAAAATAAATCTCAATCTGTACATAAAATATAGGTAATATATACACCGGGGTTATTGTACAGTGAATATTTACAGGGCAGAGTCATTATTTATTGTTCATGTGGATGGTCTCTCGCTCTGTGACTGCTCAGAGTTCATCAGAGCGACAGCCCGGGGGAAAAAACTGTCCTTGTGGCGGGTGGTTTTGGCGTACAGTGCTCTGTAACGCCGGCCTGAGGGGAGGAGTCTGAACAGTTTGTTACCAGGGTGTGAGGGGTCTGTGGAGATTTTCCTGGCCCGCTTCCTGACCCGGGACCGGTACAGGTCCTGGATGGAGGGAAGATCGGTGCCAATGATCCTCTCTGCAGGCCTGACTGTTCTCTGCAGTCTGTCCCTGTCATGCCTGGTGGAGGATCCAAACCAGACAGTGATGGACGTGGTCAGGACAGACTGGACTATTGCAGTGTAGAATATGATCAGCAGCTCCTGAGGCAGGTTGAACTTTCTGAGCTGGCGCAGAAAGTACAGCCTCTGCTGGGCCTTCTTCCTCACGGAGTCTATGTGGGCGGACCACTTCAGGTTCCGTGAAATTGTGGACCCTAGGAACCTGAATGAGTCCACTTCTTGGGAACCGGGATGATGGTGGAGCGTTTGAGGCAGGAGGGGACCACGCACAGCTCCAGGGAGTTGTTGAAGATCTGAGTGAAGATGGGAGCCAGCTGGTCAGCACAGACTTTTAGGCAGGACGGAGACACTCCATCGGGTCCCGGGGCCTTCCTAATCCTCTGTCTCTGAAAGAGCTGACGCACATCCTGTTCGCAGATCCTCAGCGCAGGCAGGGGGTCGGGTGTGGTTTGTGGAGCTGCAAGGCCTTTTGTGATGGAGATGGTGGGGGAAGTGAAAGGTGTGAAAGTCCTTTCAAACCTGGAGTAGAAGTCGCTGAGGTCCTCTGCCAGGCGGGGGCTCCCCACAGGGTGGGGGGATGGTCTCCTGTAGTTGGTGATGGTCTGCAGGCCTTTCCAAACTGTAGAGGTGTCGTTGGCAGAAAAGCGGTCCTTCAGCTTCTCACTGTACTTCCTCTTTGCTGCCTTGATCTCCTTTGTCAGCTTGTTCCTGGCCTGCTTGTACAGGTCTCGATCCCCACTCCTGTAGGCCTCCTCCTTGTCCTGGCGTAGCCGTCTCAGTTCTGCAGTGAACCATGGTTTGTTGTTGTTGAATGTGCAGAAGGTTTTGGTCTGCACGCACATGTCCTCACAAAAGCTGATGTAAGATGTCACAGTGTCGGTTAGTTCATCCAGGTCTGAGGCTGCTGCTTCAAAGACGCTCCAATCAGTGCAGTCAAAGCAGGCCTGTAACTGCATCTTTGACTCGTCTGTCCATCTCTTCACAGTTTTCACTGCAGGCTTAGCAGATTTCAGCTTTTGCCTGTAGGATGGGATGAGGTGGACCAGGCAGTGGTCAGAAAGTCCCAAAGCAGCACGGGGGACAGAGCGATATGCGTCCTTTATTGTGGTGTAGCAGTGGTCCAGAGTGTTCATGTCCCTGGTGGGACACGTCACGTGCTGTCTATATTTTGGCATTTCGACCTTTAGATTTGCTCTGTTAAAATCCCCGAGAATGATTAGCAGAGAGTCCGGGTGTGTTTTCTCCACGTCTGTAATCTGGTCGGCGAGGTGATGTAACGCCTCCGTTACGCACGCCTGCGGTGGAATGTACACACCGACCAGCACAAACGATGCGAACTCCCGCGGTGAATAAAATGGTCTACAGTTTATGAAGAGTGATTCCAAGTGAGGGCTGCATAACTTCTTTAGCACTGTGACATCTGTACACCAACCTTCGTTAATGTAGAAGCACGTTCCTCCACCCTTTGACTTCCCAGACAGTTCCGTGCAGCTGACTCCAGACTGCCTGCACGGAACAGCTGGAAGCCCGGCAGCCGTAGTGCGCTGTCCGGGATGTGTTCGCTGAGCCAGGTTTCAGTGAAGCACAGGGCGGCTGAACGGCAAAAGTCTGAGTTCTTGGTTAGGAGAAGAAGCAGTTCATCCATTTTGTTAGCCAGAGAGCGGACGTTTCCCAAGTGTATGGACGGGAGAGCGGTGCGCAATCCCCGCTGTCGCAGCTTGACGAGCGCTCCAGCTCGTTTTCCGCGCCGGCGTCTCCGTCTAAATCCACAGAGCGCTGCTGCTCCTCCAACCAAAATCTCCAAAAAACAGTCTGGCTGGCTGAAAACCGGTGAAAAACTACACTTAGAAAATTTCCCTCTGCCTCCTCTCTTCGCGCCCCTGCTAGTCCAACCATTTTTTACACGCAGCCGACCACGGGGCGCCTTCCTCGGCTTGTGCTGGTCAGACATGCCGCTGATTTTTCACGGTCCCCCCCAGCTGGCTCAGCGCACTGCAGCTCAAGCAGACAGGTCCTGATCAGACTCCAGACTGCCTGTTGTGTCACATATAGCATAATGAGAGGCAGAGCTGGTGTAATTTTGCCAGTTTTGCAGGTAAATGTCTTGTGTGCACGAATGCGTCTCTGCTGGCGAGATAAAGCGATTTGGTCATTTCTGCTCAGAACAGCCGGGCTGAGCTCCACCCTGGCTCACAATGCATCATTTTGATCAGTTGCCTCACATATAGCCTAATGAGAGGCAGAATTGGTGTCATTTCTCCAGTTTTGCAGGTACACATGCTGTGTGTGCAAATATCGCTTCTCTCGGCGAGATAAAGCGATTTGGTCATTTCTGTTTAAAACGGCCGTGCTGACCTCCACCCTGGCTCCCAATGCATCATTTTGATCAGTTTTTATTACAATCAGTCCGAATGGGGTGTGGGATGAGGCGGAGGTGCCTGTCTTCGCCTTCCACGGGGGGTGAGTGGAGGCCGAGCGCGCAGCCGAACACAGTGCGCCTTCCTCGGCTTGTGGTGGTCAGACATGCCGCTGATTTTTCACGGTCCCCCCCAGCTGGCTCAGCGCACTGCAGCTCAAGCAGACAGGTCCTGATCAGACTCCAGACTGCCTGTTGTGTCACATATAGCATAATGAGAGGCAGAGCTGGTGTAATTTTGCCAGTTTTGCAGGTAAATATCTTGTGTGCACGAATGCGTCTCTGCTGGCGAGATAAAGCGATTTGGTCATTTCTGCTCAGAACAGCCGGGCTGAGCTCCACCCTGGCTCACAATGCATCATTTTGATCAGTTGCCTCACATATAGCCTAATGAGAGGCAGAATTGGTGTCATTTCTCCAGTTTTGCAGGTACACATGCTGTGTGTGCAAATATCGCTTCTCTCGGCGAGATAAAGCGATTTGGTCATTTCTGTTTAAAACGGCCGTGCTGACCTCCACCCTGGCTCCCAATGCATCATTTTGATCAGTTTTTATTACAATCAGTCCGAATGGGGTGTGGGATGAGGCGGAGGTGCCTGTCTTCGCCTTCCACGGGGGGTGAGTGGAGGCCGAGCGCGCAGCCGAACACAGTGCGCCTTCCTCGGCTTGTGGTGGTCAGACATGCCGCTGATTTTTCACGGTCCCCCCCAGCTGGCTCAGCGCACTGCAGCTCAAGCAGACAGGTCCTGATCAGACTCCATACTGCCTGTTGTGTCACATATAGCATAATGAGAGGCAGAGCTGGTGTAATTTTGCCAGTTTTGCAGGTAAATGTCTTGTGTGCACGAATGCGTCTCTGCTGGCGAGATAAAGCGATTTGGTCATTTCTGCTCTGAACGGCCGGGCTGAGCTCCACCCTGGCTCCCAATACATCATTTTGATCAGTTTTTATTACAATCAGCTCGAATGGGATGTGAGTGTTTTGGGTCTGATAAATGCACTCATCCCCGGAGCACAGCGCTCGTTTGCATGTATACGCTCAAAAATTGCCACAGTTATCCAAGTAACGTGAGAGCGATCAAAGGAACCATAACTGATTAAATGAGCCATTCGCAGTTTCACTGTACCGGCCGTGTGTACTTAGACTTGCATGGCTTAATCTTTGAGACAAGCATATGCTACTGGCAGGATCAACCAGGTAGCCCAACCGTCTAAACCTCCCCAGTCGGGCGGGTGGAGGCAGGCCCCGGGCGAGCGGGGCTAGCCTGACCCACCCACCGCGAGCCGGAGGCGGTCTGGTCTGGGTTGGCCTCACCGGGGGTCTCGGAGGAACCGGGGCCCGCGGCTCGGCTCGGCTGCTTCATCCCTCCCTCCGGGATGGATGTATATATACACAACATACACGCTTATGTCCTGTTCGCTTTGAGAACACCGAGTTGCTTCTTGAGACGGCGCCGCAGTCTGCAGGAGCTGCCCCCCCTCCCCCCTCCCGACGGGATGGGGGGGTCCGGGACACCCTGCGACGGACTCCGTGGAAGGACCGCTGTGAGGAGAGAGACGGGGCGTCTCGGTCTCGCTACCAATGGGTGTCAGGCACCGGGATGCGGGATGCGGAGGACCGCAAGAGTCGCAGCCCCGGGCCGGGGGAGGCGAGCATGCTGGCCGGGGGAACCGACCGCAGAATGCGCCCTGGAGGTCCAGGGGCCCGCGGAGGCCCTCCGATGGCATGCCACGAATGCCGTTCGGTCAGTGGAAAAGCGAGCCTCGCACTGCCTGGAGGTCAACAGTTTTTGAAAATTGCCTTGCCTGTAAATCTGCTGGTGGTGGTCGAAGTTTATGGATACCACTGCTTGACACCGGAGGAAGGGCACAAGCCCCAAAGGTCCCCAGCTCTGTCCCTTCTCCCGGTCTGAAAACACTTTGAAATTTTAACGGCCCCTGGTAGTCCAACCACACTCTACACTTAGTGCATTTCCCTCTGCCTCCTCTCTTCGCGCCCCTGGTAGTCCAACCACACTCTACACTTAGAAAATTTCCCTCTGCCTCCTCTCTTCGCGCCCCTGGTAGTCCAACCACCCTCTACACTTAGAATATTTCCCTCTGCCTCCTCTCTTCGCGCCCTTGGTAGTCCAACCACACTCTACACTTAGTGCATTTCCCTTTGCCTCCTCTCTTCGCGCCCCTGGTAGTCCAACCACCCTCTACACTTAGACAATTTCCCTCTGCCTCCTCTCTTCGCGCCCCTGGTAGTCCAACCACACTCTACACTTAGAATATTTCCCTCTGCCTCCTCTCTTCCCGCCCCTGGTAGTCCAACCACCCTCTACACTTAGAATATTTCCCTCTGCCTCCTCTCTTCGCGCCCCTGGTAGTCCAACCACCCTCTACACTTAGAATATTTCCCTCTGCCTCCTCTCTTCGCGCCCCTGGTAGTCCAACCACCCTCTACACTTAGAATATTTCCCTCTGCCTCCTCTCTTCGCGCCCCTGGTAGTCCAACCACCCTCTACACTTAGAAAATTTTCCTCTGGCTCGGCTCGACTCTGATTGATTGTTTGTTTATTTCGTATGAATGACCTACATACATATGTACATACGAAACGGATAGGTAAGAAGCCAAAGGCTTATGAGTAACCTACCCCCATTACAACTGTTACATTTACAATCAATCATGGTGTAGAGACAATATCACTAAGGTACTTACATATAATACATAGACAGGTTGGAAGACATGATCCAGTATAAGCAAACATTATTAAATAGGAAAATAAGAAAATAAGAAAAAAAGACGAGTGAGGGTTACTTTTGGCAAAATTCATACATAATTCATACCTCACACTTTATGAGAAATGAGGAATAGCTTTCTTCCAACTTATTAACGCATATTCATATCACATTTGAAGCAATCATCATGTACAGAACACACAAAGCCTTAAAGCTATGAGCCAACATCAAATCCTTCATACTCAGAAATACATAAACCTTCAGAGACCCTTTCCCTGCCCCTATGCATCCAATATTTGTCCATATTCTTCAAGTTTAGATTTTATAAACATTTTTTTGAAATAATAGATATTCTTACTTATTTTAATCTCGTCTGGTAGTCCATTCCATAGTTTTACTCCCTGAACTGAAATGCACATACCCTTAAGCGTTGTCCGTGCCTTAGGTTGCTGGAAATTTAGTGCATGTCTGTATTCATATCTCCCTTCTCTTTCCTTAAACAATTTCTGTAAATTTCCAGGGAGCAGATTATTTCTTGCTTTGTAGACTATCTGAGTTGTTTTCAGTTCAACTATGTCCAATAATTTCAGTGTTTTCGATTTAAGAAACAATTTGTTGGTGTGATGTGTGTATCCCATATTATGTACGATTCTTATAGCCTTTTTTTGCATAATGCTGAAGGGATTCAGATTAGTTTTGTACGTGTTTCCCCAGGTTTCAACACAATACGTTAAGTAAGGTAATAATAGGGTACAATAAATCAAAAACAGGGATCTCAAATTTAATCCGTATCTTGTTTTTCTTAGGATGCCTAAGGTCCTAGCCGTTTTCGATCTGACATGGTTAATGTGGGATTTCCAACTCAGGTTTTGATCGATTTTGACTCCCAGAAAAGTATACTGCTGTACTCTTTCAAGTTTACATTTTCAATACTTAACTCTACTAGAGTGCTTGGATTTACCTTCTTATTACCAAATAGGATGAATTTAGATTTGTTTATGTTTAATGAGAGCTTATTACTATCAAACCACCGTTTTAAGTTCTCTAGTTCCGCTGTAATAACTTGTAACAACTGTTGAATGTCCTTACCTGAGCAAAAAATATTGGTATCATCTGCAAAGACTACATATTTAAGTATGTCAGATACCATGACTATGTCGTTAATATATAATATAAATAATTTCGGACCCAATACAGAGCCTTGTGGTACTCCACAGGAAATGTTTAAACATGATGACCGATAGTCGCCTATTTGGACAAATTGTTTTCTGTTTTGTATGTAACTCCGTATCCAACTAAGTCCTATTCCTCTAATTCCATATCTCTCTAGTTTATGTAATAGTATGTCATGATTTATGGTGTCAAAAGCTTTCTTTAGATCAATAAAGACTCCAATAGCATACTCCTTGTTATCTATTGAATTTGTTAATTCCTCTACTACTTCTGTGAGAGCCATTGAGGTGGATCTGTTGGTTCTGAAGCCATATTGGCCTTCAATCAAAATATTGTGCTTTTCAATAAAACTGTCCAGTCTTGCAACAAAGAGTTTCTCAAGGATCTTAGAGAACTGGGGCAATAGTGAGATCGGTCTATAGTTTGTATATAAATGTTTATCTCCTGTTTTATAAATCGGTATTATTTTAGCTGTTTTCATTTCTGTAGGAAAGGTACCTAGTTTGAATGATAGATTACATATATGAGTAATGGGGTCAACTATTTCTCCAATAACTTTTTTGATTAAGGCCATATCTATGCCATTCTCATCAATAGATGCTTTATTTTTGAAGTTCTTGACTACATCTATTATTTCTATTCTAGTTACATCATGTAAGAAATTGTGGATGAGTTTCTGTCAATTTTATGTTTAGAATTTGCTCCCCCCTGTGGAGGTTTTATTTTTTCCGCCAAATCCGGCCCCACACTAACAAAAAATGTATTGAAGCCCTCCACTACATCATCCATGTTGGTTATGTCCTTTTCCTTTTCAGTGAAGTAATTTGGATAGCTTGGTTTATTAGTAGACTTTCTAATAATTTTATTAATTATATTCCATGTTCCTTTACTATCGTTCTTATTATTTTCCAATAAATTGTTATAATATTCTTTCTTACATTTTCTAATAATATCAATTAATTTATTCTTGTATCTTTTATATTTAATTTCTTTCTCACTTGATCTATGCTTTATAAAGTCTCTATATAAACTGTTCTTTTTTTTGCATGCATTCAGGATTCCTTTTGAAATCCATGGCTTGTGCGGAGTCTTTGATTTTTTACCCCACTTAACTTGTTGCAGGACTGGGCAGCTCCTGTCGAATAATACCAGGAATTTATTTAAAAAACCACCATAGGCTTCATCCACGTCAGTGGCTTCATACACCTCTCTCCATTTTTCTATTGCTAGTTCATATTTAAATGCTTCTATTGCCTCATCTGTGCGTAATCTCCTACTGTTTGAAGGTCTAGTCATTGTGTCCCTCTTTGTTTGGCCTTCACAATCAAACATTACGAACACTGGTAGATGATCAGTTATGTCATTCATTAATAAGCCACTGAGTAGATTATTATATATATTATTAGTAAAAATATTATCTATTAATGTAGCAGAGTGTGTGGTAATTCTGCTTGGCTTATTAATGACAGGGTATAGGCCCATGTTGTACATTGCCTCCGTAAAACCATCTGTCAGGACTTGAGGATTTAATAGATTAATATTGAAATCACCACAGAAGAAGGTAACTTTCTGTTCAGTTTTTATCAATAACTCCTCTATTGTGTCTCTGAAAGTGACAATATTTGAGGTGGGTGCCCTATAAACGCAGCTGACCAAGATGTTCTTCTGTCCCTCCATGAATATCTCCACCGTGATGCATTCACATAAACCTTTAATGGCAATTGACATTTCTTCCACCACCTTAAATTTTAAATGATTCTGAATATATAAAGCTGTCCCACCTCCCCCTTTGTTCATTCTATTCATATGTTTGAAGTCATATCCATCTAGCTGAATATCCGCTACTCCTTTTGATTCTTTAATCCAAGACTCTGAAATGGCTATCACAGAGAATGGTGTGGTAAACTGACTTAGATAATCTTTAATATGTTCAAAGTTTGCATATAAACTTCTGCCATTAAAGTGTATAATTGAAAATCGATTAGTCCCATCTTTACGTAATTCATCATTGACTTTTTCCTCTGTATAGTATTCACAATTGATTTTAATGTTATTAAAAAAATTCTTTCAGGGTCTATGTCTTGATCAAAATCATGCATATTTATATAAAGTAAATGACCCAACACATAGCATCAAAATACTGCAAAGATAAATTAATCCCGCACATACTATCAAGATGAGCACATAACACACTGCATCTAGTAAAAAGGAGATAATGTAGTCCAGCACACATCTTCGAGATAACAATCAGAGTCATACCAATAATAGGTCACTTTTCTTATTGGTCCCCAGTTCACAGAACTATGTGGGGAGGTACAAGTGTCCATTGGTTGATCAGTCCTTAGCCACGCCCGTTGTGGGCACACACTTTCGCACATCCCAGGCGAGATGTTTGTGCACCCTCGGTGTTTCCGGCACCCATTTACCATTTCCATTCCACACACTCACATATACCCAAGCACCGTTACGCAGTGGCTCCATACGCACCACAACACTCCACCGCACTCTCCAGTACGCATACATAGTTGATCATCCACTTACACATCCACACGTTCATGCGCATCCATACACAATTCTGCAGTTGCTCCCACACACACACCTTCGCACCACCATTCACCACACCAGAGTCAAAGGTTATTGTTAACAAAGAGAAAAAAATATTTAGTCCCAGAAAAAAAGAACAGAGATCTGTAAAAAATAAAATATCAGAGAGAAAAAAGTGTTCAGTCTCAGGAAAAAAAGCGGAAGTTTGTGAAAAATGTGATGCAAAAAAGAAAAAAGTGTTTAATCTCAGAGAAAAAGCAGAGATCTGTAAAAGATCTAATATCAAAAAGAACAAAGTATTTAGTCTCAGAGAAAAAGCAAGGGCACAAGCCCCAAAGGTCCCCACCTCCGTCCCTTCTCCCGGTCTGAAAACACTTTGAAATTTTAACCGCACCGGGAGAAGGGCACAAGCCTCTAGCTCCTCTCTTCGCGCCCCTGGTAGTCCAACCACCCTCTAGACTTAGAACATTTCCCTCTGCCTCCTCTCTTCGCGCCCCTGGTAGTCCAACCACACTCTACACTTAGACTATTTCCCTCTGCCTCCTCTCTTCGCGCCCCTGGTAGTCCAACCACCCTCTACACTTAGAATATTTTCCTCTGGCTCGGCTCGGTTCTGAGGAAGGGCACAAGCCCCAAAGGTCCCCAGCTCTGTCCCTTCTCCCGGTCTGAAAACACTTTGAAATTTTAACGGCACCGGGAGAAGGGCACAAGCCTAGCTCCTCTCTCCGCGCCCCTGGTAGTCCAACCACCCTCCACACTTAAAATATTTCCCTCTGCCTCCTCTCTTCGCGCCCCTGGTAGTCCAACCACCCTCTACACTTAGAATATTTCCCTCTGCCTCCTCTCTTCGCTCCCCTGGTAGTCCAACCACCCTCTACAGAATCAGAATCAGAATCAGCTTTATTGGCCAAGTATGTGCACATACAAGGAATTTGACTCTGGTAACTTTTACTCTCTGGTACAGTACAAACTTAAATAGCGAAATAAGAATAAAATAAAACACAATAAAATAAATCTCAATCTGTACATATAAAATATAGGTAATATATACACCGGGGTTATTGTACAGTGAATATTTACAGGGCAGAGTCATTATTTATTGTTCATGTGGATGGTCTCTCGCTCTGCGACTGCTCAGAGTTCATCAGAGCGACAGCCCGGGGGAAAAAACTGTCCTTGTGGCGGGTGGTTTTGGCGTACAGTGCTCTGTAACGCCGGCCTGAGGGGAGGAGTCTGAACAGTTTGTTACCAGGGTGTGAGGGGTCTGTGGAGATTTTCCTGGCCCGCTTCCTGACCCGGGACCGGTACA
>SRSE01000112.1:0-67391 GCA_005024645.1 Planiliza haematocheilus | reverse complement strand
TCTGTCTATGAAGAGTGACTGGTCCAAAGATGAACCTCCAGACTTCAGTGAAGAACCTGGACCCTCAGACACAAAGTAAGAGACTGTTTCTACTGTAAACTGACCTGATGGAAGATGATGATTTTAGGATGAAGCAGAAATGTTCTGCTGAAAGATTTCTAGTCATGATGCAGATGTTTTAGTGCAGGTAGGTAAGATCCTAGTCTGGGTTTTAGAACCAGGAAGTACTGATGGTATTTGTGTAGTAAAACACCTGAGAACCTCCATTTCAGAATGTCCACTCATCAATATTCAGATAGATTTGTCCTCATGTTGAAGTCTGTGAAGATTTTCAATCTGCAAATGATTTTAGTGATGAAGAAATGTGTTGACAGAGAGAGGAAGAGGAGTCCTGTTTCTGTGGAGGAGCAGCTGTCCTGCTGTGCTTTGTGTCAGGACGTCCTGAAGGATCCAGTCTCTAGCAGCTGTGGACACTGGTTCTGCAGACAGTGCATCACCTCATACTGGGACCAGTCTGCTTCATCAGGAGACTCCTCCTGTCCCCAGTGTGGACCACGATCCAGAAGAAGACCTGGACTGCAGACAGCCAGTCAGAGCAGCACTGTACAAAGTAAGACTGTCCATCTGTCTGCTGATGGACTCTTTTCTGGAAACCTGTTGATTTAATCCAGACACATTGTTGTGTTCTACAGCATGGGGATTTAAGATCATTCTAAATCTCATTGTAAATGAACTCCCAGTCAAATGTCACTGCATTGTTTCTGCTCCAGAGTAATAACAGCAGGACAGAGAGGAGTGAATGCTGTGTATTACAGACAGTCACACTGACTAACAGCCAGACAGCAGCCTGAGACACAACAAGAGACACAGACTCTGAACAACAGCCCACATTAGCTTTCCCGCTAACGTCTCCTTCTTCTCTAACCTACACACATCTTGTCCTGCAGAATCCACTTGTTGAACAAGAACCAAACAACATCCACTGAGGAAACTGCTCGTTCTAACATCATTGTGTAGCAGTAGATAGTGAAGCAGCTGATGAGTAGCAGCACTTTGAACAGTTTCAAACTTCACATATATTGATAGAATATTTCATTAGTTTAGATTCCTCTAGTTTCATTTATTCTCTTTGTTTTCCTGCACTTCACATATCAGCTTTATTTTCCTCTTCACTGATTTCTTTCCTCATAACTGAGCTTTGTTAATTACTGCTGAAGTAAATGAAACTCCTGCTGAGACCAGCCAGTGGAGGCTTTTATTGTGAGGAGCCAGAGGAAATGCAGTGTATTTGTCATCTGATTATCAGTGTTTGGTTGGTGGTGCTATTAAAACCAAGAGATGAACATATTGTGCATCATTTTATTGGTAGCTCAGTCTTAAATATTACAACAAGGAAGGAACAACACAGTGAGCTGTTAGATGAAGAGCTGCAGACAAGCTGCTGAAGCTCAACCTGCTGCCTCTGCTGTCAATCAACACTAGCACAAGAAAAAAGAGCATTTCTAATGTTTCCTCCAAAATGTTCATTGTGAGAAGAAAAAACTCTTACACACATTTAAGAGTCAGTTTTTTGTTCTTTGTGACTTCAAACAGGGATGAGTGTTTTCTTTCTGTCTCACGTTTGTTCTTCTTTCCAGCAGATGTTGGTCTGCAGGAGGTTTTAGATGAACATAAGATCAGTCTGAGGAGGAGATGTGAACATGTGACTGAAGGAAGTGATGTAACAGGAAGTGGGAACCCTCCTCAACAGGATCTACACTGAGCTCTACATCACAGAGGGACAGAGTGAAGAGGTTAATACCCCACATGAGGTGAAGCAGCTTGAGACAGCTTCCAGATGAAGTCCCCATGACACTCCAATCAAGTGCCACCGACATCTTTAAAGCCTTACCTGACCACAGAGACCACATCAGAGTGGTTCTGACCAACGGCGTCGCTGGTGTTGGAAAAACCTTCTCAGAGTGCAGAAGTTCCTCTGGACTGGGCAGAGGGTTTGGAAAACCAAGATGTCAGTGTGGTGATTGTGCTTTTCATTCAGGGAGCTGAACTTGTTCAAAGATGAGCAGTACAGTCTTCTCAGGCTGCTCCATGTTTTCCATCCAACATTACAGAAGGTCACAGCAGAGGAGCTGGCTGTCTGTAAACTTTTGTTCATCTTTGACGGCCTGGATGAAAGCAGACTTTCATTGGACTTCAACAACAGTGAGGTTTGTGTCTGATGTCACACAGAAGGCATCAGTCAACGTGCTGCTGACAAACCTCATCAAGGGGAAACTGCTTCCCTCGGCTCTGGTCTGGATCACTTCCCGACCTGCAGCAGCCAATCAGATCCCTCCTACATGTGTTGACAGGCTAACAGAAGTACGAGGCTTCACTGACGCCCAGAAGGAGGAGTACTTCAGGAGGAGGTTCAGTAATGAAGAGCTGTCCAGCAGAATCATCTCCCACATCAAGACATGCAGGAGCCTCCACATCATGTGTGGAGTCCCAGTCTTCTGCTGGATCACTGCTACAGTTCTGGAGCACATGTTGACTACAGAGCAGAGAGGAGAGCTGCCCAAGACCCTGACTGACATGTACTCACACTTTGTGATGGTTCAGACAAAGAGGAAGAAGAACAAGTACCATGAGGGACATGAGACGAGTCCACAGGAGCTGATGGAGGCTGACAGGGAAGTTCTTCTGAAGCTGGGGAGGCTGGCGTTTGAACATCTGGAGAAAGGAAACATCATGTTCTATACCAAGAAGACCTGGAGCGCTGTGGTCTTGATGTGACAGAGGCCTCAGTGTACTCAGGAGTTTGTACAGAGATCTTCAAAAGAGAGAGTGTGATCTTCCAGAAATCAGTCTACTGCTTTGTTCATCTGAGCGTTCAGGAGTTTCTGGCTGCAGTCTAACATGTTCCACTGTTACACACCAACAAGAAGACAGAGGTGCTGAAGGACTTCCTGGGGAACGACTTGTGGTATAATACTATGTCAAAGGATAACTTCCTGTATGGAGCCATGAATAAATCCCTGCTCAGCAAAAATGGGCACCTGGACCTGTTTGTTCGCTTCCTTCATGGCCTCTCTTCTTGAGTCCAACCAGAGACTCTTAGGAGGTCTGCTGGGTCAGACAGAGAACAGTCCAGAAATCATCCAGAGAGCCATCAACAACCTGAAGATGATGAACACTGATAAAATCTCTCCTGACAGAAGCATCAACATCTTCCACTGTCTGATGGAGATGAACGACCTCTCAGTTCATCAGGAGATCCAAGAGTTGCTGACGTCAGAGAACAGATCAGAGAAACTCTCTGTGATCCACTGCTCAGCTCTGGCCTACATGCTGCAGATGTCAGAGGAGGTTCTGGAGGAGTTGGACCTGAGAAAGTACAACACATCAGAGGAGGGACGACGGAGACTGATCCCAGCTGTGAGGAACTGCAGAAAGGCTCGGTGAGTCCTAATGTGATCATTAACAGAATCAATCAGTGGAGATTAGTAGTTTAGTTCTTCACATATACACAGGATTACATTATTGTCATTATTCTTAGTTTTACGTCAAACATTATAGATCAGTTGAGTTGATTTCTGAAGCTGTTTAAAATGCTGTGAGTATAAAAATGTAGATTCTTTTAGTTGGTTGTGATGGTTGTTATTATCTATTATGTATTTGTAATAATTGTTAGATCTATATTCTTTTTAACCATTTCTTTATCTTCCTTTGTGTGATGGAGGCTTCATGTAACCCTGATAAAACTAATGAAGGAGGTTGTGCTGCAGGTTTTTGAGACACACAACATTTTATAGTTTGTTTTATTCAGTAAGTTAGTGGTTTAAAACCAGATCTGTATCATTTTCTAAAGATTACTGAAGTCATTGTGACCATGGAGGATGCTGGGGGATGCCTCAGTGCTTTTATTGAAATGACATGGAACAAAATGACCACACTCAAATTACAAGTGTCACTTTATTAGAGGTATATTTTTACCTCATTGTCCCAAGATGTTTTCTACATGACATTCTATGTAGGATGAACCAGTTTAGTTCTGTTTGTAATCTGTCTTCATTTTCTTTTAGATCTCCTTCAGGCTGTAAGCTCATCATACAAAAACACAAATATTAACATTTAGTTGTAATGCATCACCTCTTAAGAGAAACTTCATATTCACTCAAGCATCAATCAGATATCCTGGGTTCAGTTAACACGCTGTGTTTGTATAAAAAGTGGATTCCTTCTTGTCAAGTGTTTAGTTTCATTTCTGCAGCGTTTGGCAGCAGTCATCAGATTTTTCCTGCGTATGGACGTGAACAGTCGTAGCTGACAGTAGTAGGTAGCAAAGAGAGACCATCTCTCCAACTGGAACTGTTCACTGAGTTCAACTCATTCTAAATGTTCTGGAGTCAAAGTGAAGAAATGTTTTCATCAACCAGATGTCTTCATTGTGACTGTGTGGATCAAATCACACTGACAGACTGTGGACAGTATGGAAGCCTAAATGTAACTCCATTTTCCCTCCTTCATCTACAAGATGAAAGCAGAACAGCGATTGTCATTAAAAGTCTGCAGCTATGAGAGAGACTGAAGAGAGTCATTGTGTCATGTCAAACACATTAAGATGAGATGAGCTGAACCACAGATGTTCATCAGATGATCACCTCACTCTGTTTCATACTCATTCAGTCTGGATCTAGAATGTAAATGATCTGATTTTATAACAGATTTTATATGTTTTCTAATCACAGACTTACTGGATGTGGACTCTCAGAGACTCACTGTGAAGTTGTGGCCTCAGCTCTGAGGTCCAACCCTTCCTATCTGACAGAGCTGGACCTGACTGGAAATAACATGAAGGATTTAGGAGTAAAGCCTCTGTCTGCTGGACTGGAGAGTCCAAACTGTAGACTGGAGACTCTGAGGTCAGTTCACTGACTGGAGCTGTTGTAGGTTTTCTTATTTATTCAATACAAATCATTGTTCTTTAGTTGATAAATGTTCAGTATTTCCATGAGCTCAAATCTGAAGAAGTGTCTTGTTTTCTCAAATGTCGTGTTTTTCCAAATGGCTGATCAATAGTTTTTCCTTGTGGCTCCAAATAGACGTGAAAGACTTGAGCAGGGTTCATTAAAAGGTGACAGAAGTGGAGTCATGACGGGGAGATGATGTGAGCCTCCACAGGTTCATGTTGTGCTCCATCAGTCAGTGAAGATGAAGTCAGTACTGATGAGGCTGTAAAGTGTGTGAGGATGTGAATGAGGCTGTTGAAGATCTGATGATAGCAGATAAAAACAGGCTGCAGAGAGTCTGAGAGAGAGACAGGTCAGAGAAAGAAGAGAAAGACATGAATGGAAAACTAGATGAAGGTGAAGTTAGGAACTGTGATGATGTTGATGGGATCAGAAGCTGACATGGCTGCTACAGAGACAAGCCACACAGCTGCTGTGGTGAGGTGTGTGTTAAAGCAGAGTCCTAAACAGCAGCCTAACACAGGCCCAAACATCCCAACAAAGCAGGATTCAGGCTCAGTGTGAGGATTTAGAACAGAAGCTGGAGAAGAGACAGGACTCTGTTGGAATGACTGCAGAAAGAAGGCAGGTGAGACCAGTCATAGTGTTTTGTGATTTAGAGCCAGAACAGAGTTTGTGTTCCTGAACAAATCACACTCTGTTTCAGAATCATCAACTATTTTATCTGTCAGAGGTTAAACATGGAGTGTATGAAGAGATCTCTGATCAGTAAAGTTTGAAGTGCAGCACAAACTCCCAGATCTTCTGCTTCTGCTGCTCATTTGAACCTGACAAAAGGTTGAGCTCATTTCCAGAGTCGAGGGTCTCTGACTACAAAGGCTCAGTCTCCTCTGGTTTTTAGCCTCCACCCAGGAATTAGTAGCAGAGCTCTACTGGAGGAGGGTTAACATGTCAGAGATACAATCAGGGACCAACATCATACCAGACTGAAAGTCATCATTGAAACTTTAACATCTGTTCTAAAACACACTGAGAAGCAGTGAAGGGATGCTACAACTGGTGTTACATGTTAGTGGATTTAGTCAGTAAGTGATGACGTCTGTAGAAGACATGATGAAGATCCACAATAACAGAAGGACAAAGTCAGTCAAACATGTCTGAGTAGATTTAATCTACATCTTTTATTATTTATTCAGATTGAAGACCTGCTGTTTGTCAAAGATCAGCTGTGATTTCTGGGACCAGCTCTGAAGTCCAACCCCTCCCATCTGAAACATCTGGGACCTGAGTAACAATGGTCTGAAGGATTCAGGAGTGAAGCTGCTGTGTGGTTTTCTGGAGAGTCCAGACTGTAGACTGGAGACTCTGAGGTCAATTCACTGTCTGTTATTGTTGTAGATCTGATATGTTTAATCACCAACTCAATCTAATTTGTTTTCATATAAAACGTTATTGTTTTTCATACCGAAAACACTTTTTAATAACTATATTATATTAATGCTGCATTCCTGGTCAACAAACACAGGTGAGATAATGTGTTCAGATGCAGGTGTTTGAGGTGTGTTTAGTCTCATACTGTCTCATATTACTGTCTGTATCGACTGTATAGAAGACATGATCACAATAACTGAAGGTCAAACATGTCTGAGTAGATTCCATCTGCATCTGTTACACTTTATTCAGATTGATCAACTGCAATTTGTCAGAGATCAGCTGTGATTCTCTGGTCTCAGCTCTGACGTCCAACCCCTCCCATCTGAAACATCTGGACCTGAGTCACAACAACCTGAAGGATTCAGGAGTGAAGCAGCTGTGTGGTTTTCTGGAGAGTCCAGACTGTAGACTGGAGACTCTGAAGTGAGTTCACTGTCTGTTACTGTTGTAGATCTGATATGTTTAATCACCAACTGAATCTAATTCATGCTCATCCAGAATGTTCCTCCATAAATCTGTAAATGTCCTTTAGTTCAAGACGAGTGTTTGTATCAGAAACTGTTGAAAATGTCCACTGTTAGTTGTTAAAGTCAATGAAGCTTAAAGGCTGTCAGGACACAGTAATGTTGAGCTGCACATTTAAAACCTGAACACATCTGATTAAATTATTCATGATTTAATCTACATCTTTTATTCTTTATTCAGATTGGAGAGATGCATGTTGTCAAAGATCAGCTGTGATTCTCTGGTCTCAGCTCTGAAGTCCAACCCCTCCCATCTGAAACATCTGGAACTGAGTCTCAACTACCTGAATGATTCAGATGTGAAGCAGCTTCTTGATCTTAAGGAGAGTCCAGAATATAAACTGGAGACTCTGCAGTGAGTAGATGGTTCCAGTCAGTCCATGCTGCTTTCATCAGTATTGTTCTAAACACAGTTAGTATCAAAGATCCAGTGTTTCTTGTAAACCTGCAGCTTCTCAGTGAAGCTGTGAGAGGAGAATGGAGACAGGCTTCAGGATTGGGCAGAAATACACAGAGAGAGACAACAGTCAGCCAATCAGATGAGCCAGAAGCTTTTTGTGATCATGTGTTTGAGTTGATGTGAAGACGACTGTTGTTGTTGTGTTGATGTGTCCAGGAAATAAAGCTGGATTCCAGCTGACAGCCTTCCAAGATGTATAGAGACAGTGGTGGTCATTCATCAAATGTGATGAACAACTGATCACAGCTCTGAGATCAGTCTGACTGAAGCCTGCACATCACAGAAGCAGCATTACATTTAGTAACCATGTGCTCTTTCTACAGAGCAGAACCTCTGCTGAGGTCCACTCATCACATTTGTATATATTTGCTCCAGTGCTGCTCTGAACAGGACTGAAGTCCAGTGGTGGACAGTAACAAAGTAAATTTACTTGAGTACTGTACTTAAGTACAGTTTTTGAGTATCTGTACTTTACTTGAGTATTATTTTTGGGGGATACTTTTACTTTTACTCCAATACATTTGAAGGACAAATATTGTACTTTTTACTCTATACATTTCTGTTTTGGCTCTCGTTACTCACTACTTTTGAGCTTACATCAGCTGATTATTAATTTTTTTTTTTTTTTTCAAAATTCTGAGAAAATAAGCTGTTTCTACTGATTTACTGATTCTCTACGTCATGCCATACAATCCATACAATGCAGGAAGAAACTGGAGAAACACCTGGAGAAGCAACGGTGGCCTTATGTCAAAACCATGTTTGAGATTTTTGCCACAAAAAGTGATTTGTTACAGTTTAAATGTTTGTTGTGCTTACCGTGAACAAATGATATCACGGCCTACAAGAACTCGTCGAATGAAAAAGCATGTCGCGGTATGCAAAGTAGCTACTGACGTTAGCTAGCTTAATGTTTGCTAAATTGCTGATGAACATTTTAAACGTAATTGTATAAAGAGAGAGAGAGAGAGGCTGTCTGCAAGAGAAAGAGTGGGGCTGTGGACTGGATTGTATAATGACAATAAAGTTATTTTCCTTTCCTGTATTTCCTGAAATACTTTTTTAATACTTTTACTTAAGTATTTTTTTAAGCAAATACTTTAGTACTTTACTTAAGTAAATTTTTGACTAAGCTACTTTTACTTGTATTGGAGTAACATTTGACAAGGAGTATCTGTACTTTTACTCAAGTAGGGAAGGTGTGTACTCTGTCCACCTCTGCTGAAGTCCCTGCTGCTCTTTATACTGGATGAGCTGCATCACTGACTGACAGCTGATGAAGGAGACTCTGGAAACACTCATTTATCTCCTCTCTGCTTTATTCTTCTCTCTACAGATGGTGATGATCTTTGTGAAGAGGACGGTGTGTGAGCTGAGAGAGGATGAGCTGTGTCCTGATGATCCAGAGATTGAAGCAGCAGCAGCAGCAGCAGCAGCAGCATCTTGTGTGTAGAGAGACTCTGACTGCAGATAAATGATTTTTAACAGGAATTCATACACACATCTGATTAAAACAGACATGTAACATCTAAAAAAATAGTGAAGGCTGTTTTTATGTGTGTGTTCTTGTACATTTATATCAATAACAATTAACAATTATCTCTGTGAGGGAGCTGCACAGGGGCATCAAACTGTCAGTGACAATAGTGGTTCTATTCCAGGTGAGTTAGCTGCTATAATGGATGAATAGAAGACCGATAGTGGATTTTTGAATGCCGATATTATACCGATAGTTTGGAGCAGGAAAAAAACGATAACCGATTAATCGGCCTGTTCATGTCTGCTGTAAAGCTAAATGAAAGAATAAAGTGGGATGAAAGCAGCTGCAGAGTGAGTTCTGTTTGAACAGGAAGATTCAGGAACATCAGGCTGTTTCCATGAAAGCAAAGTTTATTAGGATTCATGGAAGACATGAGGCAGTGTTCGAATTATACCATGAGCTTCAGGGGGGTACCGCTATTTTAACTACTACTTACTACTTACTCTCACACAATAATTAGCCTCTGTCATTATAGAGGATTTGGGTTTGGAGGAGTATAATCTGACTGCATGCAAGCACTAACTATAACTTGTGAATTTCACTGTAACGACAATGCTGACAGTAGGGCTGCACGATATGTATCATCAAAAATGTATCACGATAAGTGTTTCATATCAGTTGATTTTTTTTAACCTGTTCTACACAGACTTCTCAACTGTGCTAAGCTGCATCCGTTCTTTATATCGCTTTGATTTGTCGTGTGTCACTGCTGCAGTGCGCTAGACTTTTTCGTTGTCTGTCATTTTGACTGACAGGGTCATAAAAATCCCGTCATAACCCATTTTTATCCATCATTTAATTTTTTAAAAATGATAAAAAATGACATATTCAATAGCTTTAAAATTTCATCAATTTTTAATTAATTCAGTAGCGGTGGAAAAAAAGATTCGGTTCATATAACCGTCCATCAAAGACGACTCCAGAATCATACATCTAGGGTCTATTTAACAGTCTCAGTTGAGTCCTACCACGTTTGATTGATAATCAATAAACGACTCCATTCAGACATCTCACTCGGCAGAGAAACAAAACGTAGGCTACTACCAGACTTGACCAGCAAACAATACGCAGAGAAACTTAACGATTCATAACCGCTGCTCGTGGATGATCCACAAAATACAACGCATGATGATATGATGGTAGTCAAAACCATAGACAGAGTTTAAAGTTGATTCAGCCACTTATTTCGCACACACCTGCGCCCGCACCCAGTAGGCTACGTAGAAATGGTACATCCCAATGGGGGTGAGGGTTTGAAAATCGTATTATTTCCTGAATTGATGTGATGGTAATACTGCATTTACTACATACAATTTTGGAAAGGCTAACATTATATTTTATTATTATTTTTTTCAGTACCCCCCAAACTATTATTTTCATCTACTTTGGGGGGGTCTAAGTCTCATCTAGGGGGGTCAGACCCCCCCAATACCCCCGTAATTCGAACCATGACATGAGGTGAAAAAGGAGGGAAGCTGGTAGATGAACACAGAAAGAGAACAACTGCATATCCAGATATATACACAGAGAATGAACTGGGAAACACGGGTGGAACTAATGAGGGTGGAGAAAAGAGTCACAAGGCAGGAAAAGAAAGGTAGCAACACTTTGAAAGGTTAACAGGAAGTAGAGGCAAAGAAAAGCCAAAGTGGAGTCTTAAAGCCAGCGTCATGCCTGGCCTTTCTGGATCTTTGTTCTTTTTAAATTCTCTGTCATCAACACTGAATGAGCTGGACTGGCTGTCATGGTTCTGGATTGAGTTTCCTCTTTTATTTTGGTTCTTCCTTGGTTTCCTGGTTAATCTTCCTCCCTGTGTTTTCCCCTTTTTTGGTTCTTTCATTGGTTTCTCCTTGTGGCTCCGCCCTGATTAGTCTCACCTGTGTCCGGTCACCCCTCTGCCTACTTGTGTGTATATACAGCCCTGCCTGTCCCTTTGTCCTCTGTCCACCCTCCTGTCTTCATGTCTCCTAGTGGTTTTGTCTGGTCACGTTTAGATTACCTGCCATCTCTGCAGCTCCTTCTGTTTTCTCTTGTTTTCATTAAATCCATTTTGTACCAACTCCTGCCTCAGCCTGCTCTGTCCTGCACTTGGGTCCTACCCCACTACCTGCAAACCTTTGACACTGATAAATGCTCAACAATCATCAGAGCACTCTGCTCAGTAAGAGGCACGTTACCTTCAGATATCTCCACCGTGTTTGTTCTTCTGTGTTTTAGATCATTTCTAGGAATCAATCTGACATCTTAGAGGAGAACATGCAAATATCAGCAGAACTAAACGTCAAATGTTTCAACATTATTCATGTTTATTTGTCTGAAACAATAAAATGATTGACATGATTTTAATGTGAAGATAAAGTGACAACACATGAACCAAAGAGAAACCCGTCCTGATTAAGCCAGCAGATATTATGGCATCAGCTGTGAGCAGCACACGCAGTGTTTTGTAAACAGAGAGGGGAGGAGCAGTGAAAGTGAAAGTGTTCAGTCAGTTTGTTCAGACTCCATTTGAGACGACAGAGCAGAGGGAGGAAAACTGAAGCTGAAGCAGAGTGAGTGTTAACATTCTTCTTCTTCTTCTTCTTCATGTGGACTGTAGAGGGAAGAAGAGTCAGAACTCAACACTTTGATTCAACCATTCATACAAATTGATTGATCACTTGGAGTTCTGCTGCTTTTATTAAACTGCGTAGTGTGTGTTTCACTTTCTGTTCTCAGTCAGAGTCTCTGAACAGACTGCTCCAGTGTTTCCTTCAAGATTTCATGAGGTCCTGTTGTTGTTTGTTCTTTAGTGATTCTACTGTCATATCTCTAGAAATCTAATGTCTGCTGATTTTTGTTGTGTTGCTGCTGTCTGAGTTGTCGTGGGTCCTTTGGTTCTAGTGATATTGGTGCGTGGATTGATTCAAATACCAATAATATCAATACCAATGATGGTACTGATACTGATCAATACCAACCTAATGAGATCAATACTTCAGTTTCTCTCTTGTTCCATTAAAGAGACTGTTTGTCTAAATGCTGCTACTGTCACAAAGCAGGCTCACTTTGCACTTCCTCTCCTCTCCTGTGTTTGTTGTACCGTCACGTGACTCAGCAGCGCCAGGTAACCAAGCTCCGCCCACCATTACCTGCCAGGCCCAGCCAATAGCAGAGCATTACACACAGAGACAGAGCAGGAGAATGTCAGAGAGGAAGAGGAGATGTTTGTTTTATTTAAGGCCTTAAATGAAACAACAGAGTATTTCATTTGTAATAAGTCTGTAAGATACAGTGGTAAGACAACAAACTTCATGGAAAAATCATGGAAAAGAAAAGAGCTACAAAAACAGAAAGGAGGATAAAAATCCCCCACCCCCGAAAAGAAAGAGGAGAAATGTTCTGTTAGTTTTATACTGTACTTCCTACAATACAATTGTTTATTTAAGAAAAACATCCAGAAAGAAGTTCAATGAAAGGAGAGATTTAGTTTCATAATTGTGGCTCTGAACACTAAAATAATTACTTTTAATTTTTCAAGTGATAATTTTGTTTCTGAACAAAAGCTTTTATTGTGATGAAGTATTATAAACTTTGCTCAAATTCTATATTGGATTTTAACTGATTACCTTCAGGCTGCTCACTGATGTCATAGAGGGTAGGAGCGTCTCCTGTTTTTTTCCGCAGACACGTTTTCAGGTGATTTTCACCTGACGTTAGTGTTTGTGTATTAAATCAGATGATGGTAATAACTTACAACCAGATATTTATGACAGCAGCTATCATTCTGTCACAGGTTTGGTTAATCTGTCATGACAACAAGTGAATGAATCAGAACTAAAGCTAGTTTTATTTTAGCAGTCGTTAGCTATACGTTGGGCCGTTGCACCAAATTCTGGGCCCTGTACACTCTTAATGTTAGTGGGCCCCTATCCATGCCAGCGTGCAAGCAAAAAACATTTTTCATGGGCCCTCTCCCTGCTCGGGCCCTGGGTAGTCAGGTCCCCTTCCCCCCCCCTCTACCACGCCCATGGCTACACATATGTATTCTATGATACCAGAGGTCCTGGACTGTAATTCTTATTTAGTGTAACGCTCATGAATAAATATCATTTAGTGATAATTACCAATGGAGTTCATTTGGTCACAAACATTTTTCTAGTCAGCTCATCATTTTTAACCTTTCATAAAGTTCCAGCTTTCTCTCTCACCATTGTCAGTGATGCAGGAAGACTGTGCCTTCACTGGACACGTCTCACATGCATCAAGTTCCTGTCTCCATTATTTTTAAGGAGCTATTCCTGAGATTCCATCATTTTACACATTTTAGAGACTTTTCCCTGTGATACCTTTTAGTTTAGTTTAGTTTAGTTTAGTTAAGGGGCAGCTGTGGCCTACTGGTTAGCGCTTTGGGCTTGTGGCTGAAGGGTTGCCGGTTCGAACCCCCGACCAGTAGAAAGCGGCTGAAGTGCCCTTGAGCAAGGCACCTAACCCCTCACTGCTCCCCGAGCGCCGCTGTAGCATGGCAGCTCACTGCTCCGGGTTAGTGTGTGCTTCACCTCACTGTGTGTTCACTAATTTCACGGATGGGATAAATGCAGAGAACACATTCCATGTATACACAAGTATACTTGGCCAATATCACTAATTATTTATTTAATTATTTTATTTTATGAGACATCAGTTCACCATATATTGTTGTGCTTCAATATATTTTGATGAGAAGTATTTTTAATCAGGTGAAATAAACCCAACGTTAGTGACGGTGTTACTATAACGTTAATAAAAGCCTCTAATTATGATGCTGTCCCAACTATTAAAACTGTTTCTACAGTAGATGAAATGTCTGCACATAAAATCAGACGTGTTGCGTCTTTAAATGATGGTAATAACGTGGATATTGGCTTTAGTGACAAACAGCAGCAGCCTGTGCAGCACGTTACGTCTGGAGTCGTTTCCTCCAGGTTTTCACCAACTCTCTTTAAATAATTGTAAATCTCCATGGTCTAAAAAATCAAGAGCAAAAACATCAGCTTTTAAAAAGTGGAGCTACCACAGACCTACCACTGCCAGACAGGCCAGTGTAGACCACGACCCAAAGGTCAACATTTTATTCTTCCTCTGTTTCTTCACCTATAGCTCTTAGGTGCTTTCTGATTTCTCTGAGGTTTCTTTCTGTGGATGGCTGTCCTCTTCTACAGTGTGTCTTGTGCCAGTATCTACTCACCTTAGTCTGCTCCTTATCCAGCCAGACTCTCACACCGTACGTGGTCGACGACACTACCTTGAACACGCCAATCCACCTTGGCTCTTCCCACATTCTGTGGAACACTTTTCTGTAGATCCACTCTCCCTCTTTTATCTCCTCTTCTGTGCCTCATCAAGACCATTTCTAGTCTTGAAAAAAAGTGACCTTCTTCCATTCTGATTTTCCACATTCCTTCTCTATTGCCTGTATGAGTTTAACACAGTCTAGTCTCACTTTAACTAATAAACACTACTCAGCAGGTGTAAAAGCAGACGTTTTGCATTGTTTTATCCGATCATCCACATGAATCCTGTAAACACATTGCCCTAAAACGCACTTTTTTGAAACCTGGTACCAGGGTGGAAAAATTCAACGCAGCTCTTGCGTTTTTGTGTGGACGGCGAGAAACGCATACGAGCGTTTTGATTATGTCATCGCCACCATGGCCACGCCCCCTGGAGCAGCCTTCCACCTCTTATATCCCGTGAGACGTCTCATAACAACATCACCAACAATGGTGGACTACATGCTCGTGTTCCTGCTGGAGAAGATATTGAGCCTATTAGGGTTACTAGGGCTAAATATCATTTCTCCTTGAGTTTGGTTTCTTCTGAAGCCGATTTGTAAACAGAGCTCAAGCTTGTGCATGCCCCACCTCTCCTTCCAGCTCCACCTATAGGCCTGGAATATGAAGTAGCTTTTTGAGTCGTGTTGAGATGGATCCATGTGGACGCAGATATTCTTAAAAGTTTTCAGTGTGTTGCCGAGCTGGCTCTAACTGGTTTCTACAAGGTGAAATATTAGAGTGTGGTGCAATATGAAGTGGGTGCACACAGTGGACACACTACAAGGTGGTCAGATACGGTTTAAGGGCGCTCTCAGCGACCCCTCTGTGTCTTTCTGCTCGCCTAATTCATAAGTAAACCCGTCTCTGCAGCTCTGTTTCAAAACTCCCTCCGAGTGCAGATGTCAGTTTTAACTTCCTGTGGCGCTGACTCTCGTTTGAAGTTTCTCTATCACCCTGTTTGCACAGGTAACAAGAAGCCAACACAACAGCTGTGCCAAAGACATTTTCGAGGTGAGTACTCGCTTGAATTTGACGGCTTTAAAAAAATTAGCGGTAAAACAATGACCGCCAGTAGCAGCTGCGTTTTGAGTTTTGCAGCTTTTATGGTCAGTTCACGTATGACATAGATGCAATAGACCGTCTGCACCACATTGTTTAGAGGAGGAAACATCTGTGGCTCAATGGAGGGGGGATGGCTGCACCTAATGGTTGCATGCATTATCAGTTTATCTGCAGATTATTGCTTCTCGTGAGTTAATGAATCAGTCTTCATTATGAAATTTGCAGAATCAAACGTGACATTTGCATATGCCATATTAACTACAGTTTCAAAATTTTTGATTTTCTGATGATATGAGCGCAGAAAACCTGCCAAGATTTAAGTGTTTGCAATGTGCAAAGTGAGCAAAGCTGCAGCAAAGCAGTAAACAACCCTGTATCTGGTATGATAGAAGAAGAACATTTCTTTCTGTTTTTTCCCTCACGTAACTCTTTAATACCAACAATACATTAGACTGAGATTTCATTTAGATTGATTTGAATTATCTTCATGCTTTTAGACATTTCTTAAATGTGAGGTCTAACATTTAATCAGGATGGTTTATAAAAGGTTTTAAAAGTCAGCAGGTGAAATCAGGTTTCTCTGAGTCCTCCTTGTATCCTGGTAACCAGGTTTCTGGTTGAATGAAGAAATCAGCTGACTGCAGAAGACTGACTGTAACTGAAGTTGATGTAAACTCACTGAGTGTTACTGGTTTACCTCTCAGACTGACTGAAGTCCAGAAGATGGAGGAAGAGGAGGAGAGAGCAGAGTCTACAGTATCCAGCTGTCTGTCTATGAAGAGTGACTGGTCCAAAGAAACTCCCCCACACTTCAGAGAAGAACCTGGACCCTCAGACAAAAAGTAAGAGAACTGCTACTAAATCATTTATGACTCATTTTAAATCACTCCTGTCAGTTCCAGCAGATTTTCTGTCCCTGGTGGTTGATTCATTATCACTAGAATATATTTGCTGATATATTTGACTTGTTTTTTGTGACTCAAACAAAAATAATAAGTCCGGTGTTCCTCTGAACGTCTTTGACAGCTGTCAATCACCTAGAAAAGCTGTTATCTAATCTCAGAGGACTGTTACAAACATGAAACCATCTCATTATCTGCAGTAGCTGAAGTTTATGTGTTTACTGCTACTGAAATCACTTTGTCTCAGTTTATCAGTGATTGATGAGAATAAAACATGTTTGATTTTGAAGAGGTCAGTGTCACAGACAGAGAGCAGAGTCTCCAGTATCCAGCTGTCTGTCTATGAAGAGTGACTGGTCCAAAGAAACTCCCCCACACTTCAGTGAAGAACCTGGACCCTCAGACACAAAGTAAGAGACTGTTTCTACTGTAAACTGACCTGATGGAAGATGATGATTTTAGGATGAAGCAGAAATGTTCTGCTGAAAGATTTCTAGTCATGATGCAGATGTTTTAGTGCAGGTAGGTAAGATCCTAGTCTGGGTTTTAGAACCAGGAAGTACTGATGGTATTTGTGTAGTAAAACACCTGAGAACCTCCATTTCAGAATGTCCACTCATCAATATTCAGATAGATTTGTCCTCATGTTGAAGTCTGTGAAGATTTTCAATCTGCAAATGATTTTAGTGATGAAGAAATGTGTTGACAGAGAGAGGAAGAGGAGTCCTGTTTCTGTGGAGGAGCAGCTGTCCTGCTGTGCTTTGTGTCAGGACGTCCTGAAGGATCCAGTCTCTAGCAGCTGTGGACACTGCTTCTGCAGACAGTGCATCACCTCATACTGGGACCAGTCTGCTTCATCAGGAGACTCCTCCTGTCCCCAGTGTGGACCAGGATCCAGAAGAAGACCTGGACTGCAGACAGCCAGTCAGAGCAGCACTGTACAAAGTAAGACTGTCCATCTGTCTGCTGATGGACTCTTTTCTGGAAACCTGTTGATTTAATCCAGACACATTGTTGTGTTCTACAGCATGGGGATTTAAGATCATTCTAAATCTCATTGTAAATGAACTCCCAGTCAAATGTCACTGCATTGTTTCTGCTCCAGAGTAATAACAGCAGGACAGAGAGGAGTGAATGCTGTGTATTACAGACAGTCACACTGACTAACAGCCAGACAGCAGCCTGAGACACAACAAGAGACACAGACTCTGAACAACAGCCCACATTAGCTTTCCTGCTAACGTCTCCTTCTTCTCTAACCTACACACATCTTGTCCTGCAGATCCACTTGTTGAACAAGAACCAAACAAACATCCACTGAGGAAAACTGCTCTGCTAACATCAGTTTGTAGCAGTAGATGGTGAAGCAGCTGATGAGTAGCAGCACTTTGAACAGCTTCAAAACTTCACATATATTGATAGAATATTTCATTAGTTTAGATTCCTCTAGTTTCATTTATTCTCTTTTGTTTCCTGCACTTCACATATCAGCTTTATTTTACTCTTCACTGATTTCTTTCCTCATAACTGAGCTTTGTTAATTATTGCTGAAGCAAATGAAAACTCCTGCTGAGACCAGCCAGTGGGAGGCTTTTATTGTGAAAGAGCCAGAGGAAATGCAGAGTATTTGTCATCTGATTATCAGTGTTTGGTTGGTGGTGCTATTAAAACCAAGAGATGAACATATTGTGTATCATTTTATTGGTAGCTCAGACTGAAATATTACAACAAGGAAGGAACAACAACAGTGAGCTGTTAGATGAAGAGCTGCAGACAAGCTGCTGAAGCTCAACCTGCTGCCTCTGCTGTCAATCAAACACTAGCACAAGAAAAAAGAGCATTTCTAATGTTTCCTCCAAAAATGTTTCATTGTGAGAAGAAAAAACTCTTTAAAACACATTTAAAGTCAGTTTTCTGTTCTTTGTGACTTCAAACAGGGATGAGTGTTTTCTTTCTGTCTCACGTTTGTTCTTCTTTCCAGCTGATGTTGGTCTGCAGGAGGTTTTAGATGAACATAAGATCAGTCTGAGGAGGAGATGTGAACGTGTGACTGAAGGAAGTGATGCAACAGGAAGTGGAACCCTCCTCAACAGGATCTACACTGAGCTCTACATCACAGAGGGACAGAGTGAAGAGGTTAATACCCAACATGAGGTGAAGCAGCTTGAGACAGCTTCCAAGATGAAGGCCCTCCATGACACTCCAATCAAGTGCCACCACATCTTTAAAGCCTTACCTGACCAACAGAGACACATCAGAGTGGTTCTGACCTACGGCGTCGCTGGTGCTGGAAAAACCTTCTCAGTGCAGAAGTTCACTCTGGACTGGGCAGAGGGTTTGGAAAACCAAGATGTCAGTGTGGTGATTGTGCTTTCATTCAGGGAGCTGAACTTGATCAAAGATGAGCAGTACAGTCTTCTCAGGCTGCTCCATGTTTTCCATCCAACATTACAGAAGGTCACAGCAGAGGAGCTGGCTGTCTGTAAACTTTTGTTCATCTTTGACGGCCTGGATGAAAGCAGACTTTCATTGGACTTCAACAACAGTGAGGTTGTGTCTGATGTCACACAGAAGGCATCAGTCAACGTGCTGCTGACAAACCTCATCAAGGGGAAACTGCTTCCCTCGGCTCTGGTCTGGATCACTTCCCGACCTGCAGCAGCCAATCAGATCCCTCCTACATGTGTTGACAGGCTAACAGAAGTACAAGGCTTCACTGACGCCCAGAAGGAGGAGTACTTCAGGAGGAGGTTCAGTGATGAAGAGCTGTCCAGCAGAATCATCTCCCACATCAAGACATCCAGGAGCCTCCACATCCTGTGTGGAGTCCCAGTCTTCTGCTGGATCACTGCTACAGTTCTGGAGCACATGTTGACTACAGAGCAGAGAGGAGAGCTGCCCAAGACCCTGACTGACATGTACTCACACTTTGTGATGGTTCAGACAAAGAGGAAGAAGAACAAGTACCATGAGGGACATGAGACCAGTCCACAGGAGCTGATGGAGGCTGACAGGGAAGTTCTTCTGAAGCTGGGGAGGCTGGCGTTTGAACATCTGGAGAAAGGAAACATCATGTTCTACCAAGAAGACCTGGAGCTCTGTGGTCTTGATGTGACAGAGGCCTCAGTGTACTCAGGAGTTTGTACAGAGATCTTCAAAAGAGAGAGTGTGATCTTCCAGAAATCAGTCTACTGCTTTGTTCATCTGAGCGTTCAGGAGTTTCTGGCTGCAGTCTACATGTTCCATTGTTACACCAACAGGAAGATGGAGGTGTTGAATGGCTTCCTGTGGAACGACTCGTGGTATACTACTAAGTCAACGGATGACTTCCTGTATGGAGCCATGAATAAATCCCTGCTCAGTAAAAATCGTCACCTGGACCTGTTTGTTCGCTTCCTTCATGGCCTCTCTCTGGAGTCCAACCAGAGACTCTTAGGAGGTCTGCTGGGTCAGACAGAGAACAGTCCAGAAATCATCCAGAGAGCCATCAACAACCTGAAGAAGATGAACACTGATAAAATCTCTCCTGACAGAAGCATCAACATCTTCCACTGTCTGATGGAGATGAACGACCTCTCAGTTCATCAGGAGATCCAAGAGTTGCTGACATCAAAGAACAGATCAAAGTATCTCTCTGAGATCCACTGCTCAGCTCTGGCCTACATGCTGCAGATGTCAGAGGAGGTTCTGGATGAGTTGGACCTGAAGAAGTACAACACAACCAAGGAGGGACGACTGAGACTGATCCAAGCTGTGAGGAACTGCAGAAAGGCTCGGTGAGTCCTGATGTGATCATTAACAAAATCAATCAGTGGAGATTAGTAGTTTAGTTCTTCACATATACACAGGATTACATTATTGTCATTATTCTTAGTTTTACCTCAAACATTATACATCAGTTGAGTTGATTTCTGAAGCTGTTTAAAATGCTGTAAGTATAAAAATGTAGATTATTTTAGTTGGTTGTGATGTTTGTTATTATCTGTTATGTGTTTGTAATAATTGTTAGATTCTATATTCTTTTTAACCATTTCTTTATCTTCCTTTGTGTGATGGAGGCTTCATGTAACCCTGATAAAACTAATGAAGGAGGTTGTGCTGGAGGTTTTTGAGACACACAACATTTTATAGTTTGTTTTAATCACACTGACAGACTGTGGACAGTATGGAAGCCTAAATGTAACTCCATTTTCCCTCCTTCATCTACAAGATGAAAGCAGAACAGAGATTGTCATTAAGAGTCTGCATCTATGAGAGAGACTGAAGAGAGTCATTGTGTTATGTCAAACACAGTAAGATGAGATGAGCTGAATCACAGATGTTCATCAGATGATCACCTCACTCTGTTTCATACTCATTCAGTCTGGATCTAGAATGTAAATGATCTGATTTTATAACAGATTTTATGTTTTCTAATCACAGACTTACTGGATGTGGACTCTCAGAGACTCAGTGTAAAGTTGTGGCCTCAGCTCTGAAGTCCAACCCTTCCTATCTGACAGAGCTGGACCTGACTGGAAATGTCCTGAAGGATTCATTAGTGAAGCATCTATCTGCTGGACTGGAGAGTCCAAACTGTAGACTGGAGACTCTGAGGTCATTACACTGACTCAAGTTTTCTTTATTTATTCAATTCAGATAATTGACAGATATGTCAAATGTCCTTTAGCTGATAAATGTACAATATTACCATGAGCACAAATATGAAGAAGTTTCTTCTTTTTCTCACATTTTAAGTTTTTCCAAATGGCTGAACAATCGTTTTTCTTTGTGGCTCCAAATAGAAGTGAAAGACTTGAGCAGGGTTTATTTAAAGGTGACAGAAGTGGAGTCATGACGGGGAGATGATGTGAGCCTCCACAGGTTCACGTTGTGCTCCATCAGTCAGTGAAGATGAAGTCAGTACTGATGAGGCTGTAGAGTGTGTGAGGATGTGAATGAGGCTGTTGAAGATCTGATGATAGCAGATAAAAACAGGCTGCTGAGAGTCTGAGAGAGAGACAGGTCAGAGAAAGAAGAGAAAGACATGAATGGAAAACTAGATGAAGGTGAAGTTAGGAACTGTGATGATGTTGATGAGATCAGAAGCTGACATGGCTGCTACAGAGACAAGCCACACAGCTGCTGTGGTGAGGTGTGTGTTAAAGCAGAGTCCTAAACAGCAGCCTAACACGGGCCCAAACATCCCAACAAAGCAGGATTCAGGCTCAGTGTGGTGATTTAGAACAGAAGCTGGAGAAGAGACAGGACCCTGAACAAATCACACTCTGTTTCAGAATCATCAACTATTTTATCTCTCAGAGGTTAAACATGGAGTGTATGAAGAGATCTCTGATCAGTAAAGTTTGAACTGCAGCACAAACTCCCAGATCTTCTGCTTCTGCTGCTCATTTGAACCTGACAAAAGGTTCAGCTCATTTCCAGAGTCGAGGGTCTCTGACTACAAAGGCTCAGTCTCCTCTGGTTTTTAGCCTCCACCCAGGAATTAGTAGCAGAGCTCTACTGGAGGAGGGTTAACATGTCAGAGATACAATCAGGGACCAACATCATACCAGACTGAAAGTCATCATTGAAACTTTAACATCTGTTCTAAAATACACAGAGAAGCAGTGAAGGGATGCTACAACTGGTGTTACATGTTAGTGGATTTAGTCAGTAAGTGATGACGTCTGTAGAAGACATGATGAAGATCCACGATAACAGAAGGACAAAGTCAGTCAAACATGTCTGAGTAGATTTAATCTACATCTTTTATTCTTTATTCAGAATGGAGACCTGCAGTTTGACAAAGATCAGCTGTGATTTTCTGGGACCAGCTCTGAAGTCCAACCCCTCCCATCTGAAACATCTGGACCTGAGTAACAATGGTCTGAAGGATTCAGGAGTGAAGCAGCTGTGTGGTTTTCTGGAGAGTCCAGACTGTAGACTGGAGACTCTGAGGTCAGTACACTGACTCAAGTTTTATTTATTCAATTCAGTTCACTGTCTGTTATTTTTGTAGATCTGATATGTTTAATCAACAACTAAATGTAATTTGTTTTCATAAAAAACAAATGATTGTTCTTTAAACTCAAGACGTTTGGGGTGTGTTTAGTCTCACACTGTCACATATTAGTGTCTGTAGAAGACATGATGAAGATCCACAATAACAGAAGGTCAAAGTCAGTCAAACATGTCTGATTAGATTTCATCTGCATCTGTTACACTTTATTCAGATTGATCAACTGCAATTTGTCAGAGACCAGGTGTGATTCTCTGGTCTTAGCTCTGAAGTCCAACCCCTCCCATCTGAAACATCTGGACCTAAGTGAAAACAACCTGAAGGATTCAAGAGTGAAGCAGCTGTGTGATTTTCTGGAGAGTCCAGAATGTAGACTGGAGACTCTGAGGTCAGGTCACTGTGTGTTACTTTTGTAGATCTCATATGTTCAGATGTGAGAAGCAGTTGGTGATTAAACATATGAGATCTCAATTCAATTTGAATTGAATTGAGATCTGATATGTTTAATCACCAACTGATTCTCAATCTAATTCATGTTCATCCAGAACTTTCCTCCATAAATATGTAAATTTCCTTTAGTTCAAGACGAGTGTTTGTATCAGAAACTGTAGAAAATCTACATCTTTTATTCTTTATTCAGATTGGAGAGATGCTGTTTGTCAGAGATCAGCTGTGATTCTCTGGTCTCAGCTCTGAAGTCCAACTCCTGCCATCTGAAACATCTGGACCTGAGAAGAAACTATCTGAAGGATTCAGATGTGAAGCAGCTTCTTGATCTTGTGGAGAGTCCAGACTATAAACTGGAGACTCTGGAGTGAGTAGAAGGTTCCAGTCAGTCCATGCTGCTTTCATCAGTATTGTCATAAACACAGTTAGTATCAAAGATCCAGTGTTTCCTGTAAACCTGCAGCTTCTCAGTGAAGCTGCGAGAGGAGAATGGAGACAGGCTTCAGGATTGGACAGAAAGACAGAGAGAGAGACAACAGTCAGCCAATCAGATGAGCCAGAAGCTTGTTGTGATCATGAGTTTGAGTTGATGTGAAGACGACTGTTGTTGTTGTGTTGATGTGTCCAGGAAATAAAGCTGGATTCCAGCTGACAGCCTTCCAAGATGTATAGAGACAGTGGTGGTCATTGATCAAATGTGATGAACAACTGATCACAGCTCTGAGATCAGTCTGACTGAAGCCTGCACATCACAGAAGCAGCATTACATTTAGTAACCATGTGCTCTTTCTACAGAGCAGAACCTCTGCTGAGGTCCACTCATCACATTTGTATATATTTGCTCCAGTGCTGCTCTGAACAGGACTGAAGTCCCTGCTGCTCTTTATACTGGATGAGCTGCATCACTGACTGACAGCTGATGAAGGGAGACTCTGGAAACACTCATTTATCTCCTCTCTGCTTTATTCTTCTCTCTACAGATGGAGGTGATGATCTTTGTGAAGAGGACGTGTGTGAGCTGAGAGAGGATGAGCTGTGTCCTGACGATCCAGAGGATGAAGCAGCAGCAGCAGCAGCAGCAGCAGCAGCAGCAGCTTGTGTGTAGAGAGACTCTGACTGCAGATAAATGCTGCAGAATAAACCACATGTTCAGCAGAAACATGAGCTAAAACACACACATTCTACTCACAGTGATGCAGCCAGTGTTCAGTTTCACTCACTCAGCATATAGATGTGTTTCTGTTTCTGCTCTTTGCTTTATGGACTCCACTGAGTCAACATTGGAATTTAAACCTTTCTGGACTTTTCTCTGATATTTCCTGACACTGTTGGAGCTTCTGTTCAGTTCCAGTGGATGTGTGTATATGCTGGATGCTGGAATAGAATCATGAGAACATCTGAGCTAACTCTGGATCTCATCCTGTTTTAAAAGGTTAGCCGCTATAATGGATAATGATGAATGCATTCAGGTAGGAATTGAGAACTATAAGATATGAACACTGGACAGGTTGATGAGGACAGGACCTCAGATTAGTTTGAATGGAGACAGCTGGACAGTCCAGTGTGTGGTTAGGTCACCACCTGTAATAACAGTGGGACACTCCAGATTCTATGGTTCATTCAGTTGAATTTAAACCACAGACTCTGAATTGTCCTAATGTTTTACAGACATAAACAGAGTCAAACTAATCCCAGACTGTCCTGCTTTTATTACGTACAGTGAACTAACTATTGATGGTGGAACTTCTGCACATATTCTAGATATTGAACTGACCTCTGACACTGGACTCTCCTACTCTTATCACTGACAGTGAACTAACCACAGACTGGTAACATCAAACAGCTGCTGATATTTCAAGCTCTCCAAGCAGACAATTGGCCAGGATGTGTGTATTTGCTGGAAATATTTAGAGGTCCCTGAAGTATCCATTAAATAATAACTCCTGAACTTGTGGATCTATGATAGAGAGATGTTGATGAGGCCAGCTGCATTTCCTCTACAGGCCACTAGACGGTGCTGTTTATCATCCACTCTGAGAATCTCTTCATCTCTTTCCACAAATAAAGTCAGTTCAGTTTGAACAATATCGTCAGTTCCACTCTGGACTGGATTCTGAACTGGATTGTTCTAAATAGTTGAGTTTGTTGAAATCAGTGTGAAGCTGTGCTCAAACACACCTGCATTAAAATGGTTCAGGAGAGAAACCAGACTGCAGTTCTCTCTACCACCACCAGAGGTCTCTAAACAGCAGCAACAAGCAGACAAATACACACCGAAGAGATGCGTTCAGGGGATGTTTGAACAAATTGTAAACATATTTCAAATCTGTCAGGCTCAGATATGAAGATTTATTTTGAAGATCCAAAACGTGTTGAAACTGATTATATTTATTACTATTATGATTATTGTATTATAGCCGTACTGAGTAATAAATAGAGAATGAATAAGTAGGCCTATTTGTTTAGTGAAAACTCATTAAACGTGTTTAAATAACATTCATTGAAGGTTAAAATACTTTTATGGAAAGGTTAAAAATGTAATAAATAAATTTCAAATGTTTTTTTGTTTTTGTTTTTTTTAAAGACACAGAAGTGTATCATTAAATATTTCGTTTCGCTAGCTTCTGAGCGTCATTAGCATTCGCTAGTTGAATGGAGCATTAGCCGCGGCGTAGCTAAAGCAGCTAACTCTGTGGCTGTTTCTAAACGGGACCGTGAGGATTTATCTGGTTCACTGCCGGTGGGACAAGTTGTCGGTCAGACGTCGTCGCGGGTCGCCTGTGGAGAATCCATCTTTCTTTCACCTGTCTTCTTCCATATTGGGCCATTACCTTCAGCCTCACCCTTTCATCAGAGTTGAACTGCAGGTGGACTGTTCTGTGGATTAAAAACTGGATTTCCTCGCACTCAAGCGTCGTAACTCATGCCAGCAATTTCCTTTTAACTTAAAGGGTAAACTCCTGGAAATTTAGAAGGTATTTTATTTCAATTTAAAGGGTAAATCTTGGGTTAATATTGACAGTGAACCTGATTCTTTGGTACCATGATTGTTTCTGATTACAAAGTAAGAACAATTATTTTATTTTTACTTTATTTTATTTTTTTCACAAAAGCGTATTAGTTTTTGTTTGTTTGCATTTAAGCTGAAGTAAATAATTGATGACTGATTTCTTAAACTGAGTCTTATGTAGTATTCATACCTGTGGGTTTATTATAATAATTATTTTGGTTTTTTTTTTAAGGAATATTGAAGCCATGCAGCATGACTGAAACTATTACAAATCAGGTGAGAGTCACACATATCATTTCAAAGTTTTTATTGTCAGTTGCATTTAGTTTCTTTATGAACTCAGGGCCCTTTGTCTGACTTAATCAGGAGAAGTGGGCTACAGCTGTAAAGACAGAAGCTTTGATAAGAAACTAATCTCATTCTCAAGAGGAATAATCATAAGGAAACTAAATGAAACCTGAAACCTGGAGCTCAGCACCATCACAGACTCCATGATGTCAGTGAACACATCACAGTTGTTTGCAGGGTGGAGTCTTCCTGCTGTCTCTTCAAATACTACATTTATAAAATATTTCTGCTTGTAGGTGAAGTCAGACTTGTTACTAAACGTTTGATCTGTTTTTCTGTCATTGGTCCAAACAGTGCAGTGTGAGCGCCCCCTGCAGGAGGGATCACAATCAGCTCTAACTCGACCACAACCTTTAAATACATGAATTCAACAATAAAATAAATCTCTAGACAGATTCTTTGAAAGTCTGACACTAAAATAAAGAACAGATATTTTATTTGATGATCAAACACCAAACATTCTGTCTTCACAGAGGAAAACTGTGCTGCTTGGTACTGGATATGAGAACTATGATGGTGTCATGAGTGGATTTAAGGATGGTGAATGAACTGTGATGGGATGTGAAAGTGTTGGTGTCAGGGTGACAGGACTCGGTCCTGGAGGGCTCCTGTGCTGAGGGTCAGAGGCTGAGATGAAAGCTTGTTGACCTGAACTTGACATGATCTGAATGTGAAGATAAAGTGACAACATCTTTATTAAAATCCATTTAGTTCAAGCTGAGAGTGGTGCTCATAAACACATCATGTAGTGAGCCTGATCCTCACACATAAACTCACCTGATTTCCTGTAAATGGAGAGGGGAGGAGCTCACCTGAGCAGGTGATCAAGATTGATGAGAACAGAAAGAGAACTCTGAAATCAGCTCAGAGTTTATTTTGAGTGAACAGAAGAAGGTTAAACGACGAGACAGGGTGAGTGTTAACACAACATTATCATCACTGGAGTCAGTTTTCTCTTTATGGACTGTGGAGGGAAGAAGATTCACAATGAACCTCTGACCATGAAGAAGACAGGAGAGCAGAGCAGAGTCTCCAGGATCCAGATGTCTGTCCATGAAGAGTCCAGACTTCATGGTCCAGACTTCAGTGATGAATCTGGACCTTCAGACACAAAGTAAGAGAACTGCTACAAACGTCTGGAACAGTGTTTAGTGTTGAGGACCTGCAGCTTCCTGTATCTTTTGTCACAACAGGTTAATAATACTGAGCTCAATGATCTAAAACAACATGTGGACTTTTTATTTCTGACAGAGATGTGAAGATAACTGAGTGTTTGCAGGTGATGAGAAGTCAAGGACAGAGAAAAGTCTGTGTTCAAGTGCTGTACAGTCGTTCTATCACATGACCTCTCCTCTCTCTCTTTGGACGACATGAACCAAGATCATAAATTGTTCTTAGTCGTCTTCTCTTTCTGTTACTGACACATCTGTATGCAGTTTGATTGTTTCTACACAACAGGTCAGGAGAGAGTGAGTTTGATGTTGTAGTGTTTGTCATTGTGATGAAGACGGTTTTATATTTAGAGTCCAACCAGGTCTCATTCAGTGGTGCAAGATTCTGACTTCTTTAAAGTTGTAAAAGAACGAAAGTAGAGACTGGTATCAAATGAATCATTGATCAGATGTGATGGTTACAGAGTGTTTATCTGCAGAGACTCTGACTCTATTTCCTTATTGTTTCTGAACTTCAACCTTTGGTCGGTGTGTGTGCCTCCTCCAATCAGTAACGGCTCTATAAAAAACTATAAAATCTAGTTTGTGTGGATAGAAGTCATTTCACTGAGGACATAATAAAGTGAATGAATCAAGATGAGTGACACTAAACATGAACATTGGTCCAAAGCTTTCTTGTCCTTCAGTGAACTGTAGATTCAGGGTGAGTGATGATTGTGGTTGTGGTCAGACTGTCAAACAGCAACAAGAAGCCTCACAGCAGAGAACATGGAGGATGTCTGCTGAGGGATTTTTAAACTGATGCTACTTTGTTGCTTGGAGAGAAACTCTGTCCTTTACTGTCAGTCACTTTCATTGTTTCTTGGAGAATATAGCTCACTATAATGTTAGTGGGCGGAACAGTGGCGAGGTGGTTAGCACTGATGCCTCACAGCAAGAAGGTCCCCGGTTCGAATCCTGTGTGAAGTTTGCATGTTCTCCCTGTGTCTGCGTGGGTTCTCTCCGGGTACTCCGGACATGCTCATTAGGTTAATTGGTGATTCTAAATTGCCCGTAGGTATGAGTGTGAATGTTGCGATGGACTGGCGACCTGTCCAGGGTGTACCCCTGCCTCTTGCCCGATGACAGGAGGAGAGTGTGTGTCTAAACGGGCACTGACTATAATGTTAGCTCTTAGCTGTGGTAGCCGACATTACAACACATGTAGCCAACTCATTAAATATGATGGATCAGACTGAGCTGCACTGACAGAGTTAGTGTTAAACTGAAATAAATCCAGAGACAGCAGCCAGGACTCCTGAACTGTCTGAATCATTGTTGTGTTTCAGTAAAATATCTCCAATGAAAATATGTTTGAGCAGAAATCAGCTGACTGGAGAAGACTGACTGTAACTGAAATTGATGTAAACTCACTGAGTGTTACTGGTTTACCTCTCAGACTGACTGAAGTCCAGAAGATGGAGGAAGAGGAGGACAGAGCAGAGTCTCCAGTATCCAGATGTCTGTCTATGAAGAGTGACTGGTCCAAAGATAAACCTCCACAATTCAGTGATGAATCTGGACCTTCAGACACAAAGTAAGAGAACTGCTACAAACGTCTGGAACAGTGTTTAGTGTTGAGGACCTGCAGCTTCCTGTTTCTTCTGTCACATCAGGTTAATAATACTGAGCTCAATGATCTAAAACAACATTTGGACTTTTTATTTCTGACAGAGATGTGAAGATAACTGAGTGTTTGCAGGTGATGAGAAGTCAAGGACAGAGAAAAGTCTGTGTTCAAGTGCTGTACAGTCGTTCTATCACATGACCTCTCCTCTCTCTCTTTGTACGACATGAACCAAGATCATAAATTGTTCTTAGTCGTCTTCTCTTTCTGTTACTGACACATCTGTATGCAGTTTGATTGTTTCTACACAACAGGTCAGGAGAGAGTGAGTTTGATGTTGTAGTGTTTGTCATTGTGATGAAGACGGTTTTATATTTAGAGTCCAACCAGGTCTCATTCAGTGGTGCAAGATTCTGACTTCTTTAAAGTTGTAAAAAGAAAAGAACAAATGTAGAGACTGGTATCAAATGAATCATTGATCAGATGTGATGGTTACAGAGTGTTTATCTGCAGAGACTCTGACTCTATTTCCTTATTGTTTCTGAACTTCAACCTTTGGTCAGTGTGTGTGTCTCCTCCAATCAGTAACGTCTCTATAAAAAACTATAAAATCTAGTTTGTGTGGATAGAAGTCATTTCACTGAGGACATAATAAAGTCAATGAATCAAGATGAGTGACACTAAACATGAACATTGGTCCAAAGCTTTCTTGTCCTTCAGTGAACTGTAGATTCAGGGTGAGTGATGATTGTGGTTGTGGTCAGACTGTCAAACAGCAACAAGAAGCCTCACAGCAGAGAACATGGATGATGTCTGCTGAGGGATTTTAGAACTGATGCTACTTTGTTGTTTGGAGAGAAACTCTGTCCTTTACTGTCAGTCACTTTCATTGTTTCTTCTTCTGGAGAATGTAGCTCACTATAATGTTAGCTCTTAGCTGTGGTAGCTGACATTACAACACATGTAGCCAGCTCATTAAATATGATGGATCAGACTGAGCTGCAATGACAGTGTTAGTGTTAAACTGAAATAAATCCAGAGACAGCAGCCAGGACTCCTGGACTGTCTCAATCATTGTTGTGTTTCAGTAAAATGTCTCCAATGAAAATGTGTTTGAGCAGAAATCAGCTGATTGGAGAAGACTGACTGTAACTGAAATTGATGGAAACTCACTGAGTGTTACTGGTTTACCTCTCAGACTGACTGAAGACCAGAAGATGAAGAAAAGAGAGTCTACAGTATCCAGCTGTCTGTCTATGAAGAGTGACTGGTCCAAAGATGATCCTCCATTCTTCAGTGAAGAACCTGGACCCTCAGACACAAAGTAAGAGACTGTTTCTACTGTAAACTGACCTGATGGAAGATGATGATTTTAGGATGAAGCAGAAATGTTCTGCTGAAAGATTTCTAGTCATGATGCAGATGTTTTAGTGCAGGTAGGTAAGATCCTAGTCTGGGTTTTAGAACCAGGAAGTACTGATGGTATTTGTATAGTAAAACACCTGAGAACCTCCATTTCAGAATGTCCACTCATCAATATTCAGATAGATTTGTCCTCATGTTGAAGTCTGTGAAGATTTTCAATCTGCAAATGATTTTAGTGATGAAGAAATGTGTTGACAGAGAGAGGAAGAGGAGTCCTGTTTCTGTGGAGGAGCAGCTGTCCTGCTGTGCTTTGTGTCAGGACGTCCTGAAGGATCCAGTCTCTAGCAGCTGTGGACACTGCTTCTGCAGACAGTGCATCACCTCATACTGGGACCAGTCTGCTTCATCAGGAGACTCCTCCTGTCCCCAGTGTGGACCAGGATCCAGAAGAAGACCTGGACTGCAGACAGCCAGTCAGAGCAGCACTGTACAAAGTAAGACTGTCCATCTGTCTGCTGATGGACTCTTTTCTGGAAACCTGTTGATTTAATCCAGACACATTGTTGTGTTCTACAGCATGGGGATTTAAGATCATTCTAAATCTCATTGTAAATGAACTCCCAGTCAAATGTCACTGCATTGTTTCTGCTCCAGAGTAATAACAGCAGGACAGAGAGGAGTGAATGCTGTGTATTACAGACAGTCACACTGACTAACAGCCAGACAGCAGCCTGAGACACAACAAGAGACACAGACTCTGAACAACAGCCCACATTAGCTTTCCTGCTAACGTCTCCTTCTTCTCTAACCTACACACATCTTGTCCTGCAGATCCACTTGTTGAACAAGAACCAAACAAACATCCACTGAGGAAAACTGCTCTGCTAACATCAGTTTGTAGCAGTAGATAGTGAAGCAGCTGATGAGTAGCAGCACTTTGAACAGCTTCAAAACTTCACATATATTGATAGAATATTTCATTAGTTTAGATTCCTCTAGTTTCATTTATTCTCTTTTGTTTTCCTGCACTTCACATATCAGCTTTATTTTACTCTTCACTGATTTCTTTCCTCATAACTGAGCTTTGTTAATTACTGCTGAAGCAAATGAAACTCCTGCTGAGAGCAGCCAGTGGGAGGCTTTTATTGTGAAAGAGCCAGAGGAAATGCAGTGTATTTGTCATCTGATTATCAGTGTTTGGTTGGTGGTGCTATTAAAACCAAGAGATGAACATATTGTGCATCATTTTATTGGTAGCTCAGTCTTAAATATTACAACAAGGAAGGAACAACAACAGTGAGCTGTTAGATGAAGAGCTGCAGCCAAGCTGCTGAAGCTCAACCTGCTGCCTCTGCTGTCAATCAAACACTAGCACAAGAAAAAAGAGCATTTCTAATGTTTCCTCCAAAAATGTTTCATTGTGAGAAGAAAAAACTCTTTACAACACATTTAAAGTCAGTTTTCTGTTCTTTGTGACTTCAAACAGGGATGAGTGTTTTCTTTCTGTCTCACGTTTGTTCTTCTTTCCAGCTGATGTTGGTCTGCAGGAGGTTTTAGATGAACATAAGATCAGTCTGAGGAGGAGATGTGAACGTGTGACTGAAGGAAGTGATGTAACAGGAAGTGGAACCCTCCTCAACACGATCTACACTGAGCTCTACATCACAGAGGGACAGAGTGAAGAGGTTAATACCCAACATGAGGTGAAGCAGCTTGAGACAGCTTCCAAGATGAAGGCCCTCCATGACACTCCAATCAAGTGCCAAGACATCTTCAAAGCCTTACCTGACCAACAGAGACACATCAGAGTGGTTCTGACCAACGGCGTCGCTGGTGTTGGAAAAACCTTCTCAGTGCAGAAGTTCACTCTGGACTGGGCAGAGGGTTTGGAAAACCAAGATGTCAGTGTGGTGATTGTGCTTTCGTTCAGGGAGCTGAACTTGATCAAAGATGAGCAGTACAGTCTTCTCAGGCTGCTCCATGTTTTCCATCCAACATTACAGAAGGTCACAGCAGAGGAGCTGGCTGTCTGTAAACTTTTGTTCATCTTTGACGGCCTGGATGAAAGCAGACTTTCATTGGACTTCAACAACAGTGAGGTTGTGTCTGATGTCACACAGAAGGCATCAGTCAACGTGCTGCTGACAAACCTCATCAAGGGGAAACTGCTTCCCTCGGCTCTGGTCTGGATCACTTCCCGACCTGCAGCAGCCAATCAGATCCCTCCTACATGTGTTGACAGGCTAACAGAAGTACGAGGCTTCACTGACGCCCAGAAGGAGGAGTACTTCAGGAGGAGGTTCAGTGATGAAGAGCTGTCCAGCAGAATCATCTCCCACATCAAGACATCCAGGAGCCTCCACATCCTGTGTGGAGTCCCAGTCTTCTGCTGGATCACTGCTACAGTTCTGGAGCACATGTTGACTACAGAGCAGAGAGGAGAGCTGCCCAAGACCCTGACTGACATGTACTCACACTTTGTGATGGTTCAGACAAAGAGGAAGAAGAACAAGTACCATGAGGGACATGAGACGAGTCCACAGGAGCTGATGGAGGCTGACAGGGAAGTTCTTCTGAAGCTGGGGAGGCTGGCGTTTGAACATCTGGAGAAAGGAAACATCACGTTCTACCAAGAAGACCTGGAGCTCTGTGGTCTTGATGTGACAGAGGCCTTAGTGTACTCAGGAGTTTGTACAGAGATCTTCAAAAGAGAGAGTGTGATCTTCCAGAAATCAGTCTACTGCTTTGTTCATCTGAGCGTTCAGGAGTTTCTGGCTGCAGTCTACATGATCCACTGTTACACCAACAAGAAGACTGAGGTGCTGGAGGACTTCCTGGGGAAGAAAGACCAAAAGAGAGAATCAAACTCGCATCTTCTGAAGAAAATTGCTAAACATCTTGTAAAGAAGCCCATCAGGAAGTCATCTCTCGATGACTTCCTGTATGGAGCCATGGAGAAATCCCTGCTCAGTAAAAATGGTCACCTGGACCTGTTTGTTCGCTTCCTTCATGGCCTCTGTCTGGAGTCCAACCAGAGACTCTTAGGAGGTCTGCTGGGTCACACAAAGATCAGTCCAAAAATCTTCCAGAGCGCCATCAACAACCTAAAGAGGATGAACACTGATAAAATTTCTCCTGACAAAAGCATCTACATCTCCCGCCTGACCAAGAAGAACACTAATAAAATATCTCCTGACAGAAGCATCAACATCTTCCACTGTCTGATGGAGATGAACGACCTCTCGGTTCATCAGGACATCCAACTGTTCCTGAAGTCAAAGAAGCGATCAGAGTACCTTTCTGAGATCCACTGTTCAGCTCTGGCCTACATGCTGCAGATGTCAGAGGAGGTTCTGGATGAGTTGGACCTGAATAAGTACAACACATCAGAGGAGGGACGACGGAGACTGATCCCAGCTGTGAGGAACTGCAGAAAGGCTCGGTGAGTCCTGATGTGATCATTAACAGAATCAATTAGTGGAGATTAGTAGTTTAGTTCTTCACATATACACAGGATTACATTATTGTCATTATTCTTAGTTTTACCTCAAACATTATACATCAGCATGTTTAAAATGCTGTGAGTATAAAAATGTAGATTATTTTAGTTGGTTGTGATGTTTGTTATTATCTATTATGTATTTGTAATAATTGTTAGATTCTATTTTCTTTTTAACCATTTCTTTATCTTCCTTTGTGTGATGGAGGCTTCATGTAACCCTGATAAAACTAATGAAGGAGGTTGTGCTGGAGGTTTTTGAGACACACAACATTTTATAGTTTGTTTTATTCAGTAAGTTTAGTGGTTTAAAACCAGATCTGTATCATTTTCTAAAGATTACTGAAGTCATTGTGACCATGGAGGATGCTGGGGGATGCCTCAGTGCTTTTATTGAAATGACATGGAACAAACTGACCACACTCAAATTACAAGTGTCACTTTATTAGAGGTATATTTTTACATGATTTGTCCCAAGATGTTTTCTACATGACATTCTATGTAGGATGAACCAGTTTAGTTCTGTTTGTAATCTGTCTGTATGTTTTCTAATCACAGACTCCCTAGATGTGAACTCTCAGAGACTCACTGTGAAGTTGTGGCCTCAGCTCTGAAGTCCAACCCTTCCTATCTGACAGAGCTGGACCTGAATAATAATGACCTGAAGGATTCAGGAGTGAAGCATCTGTCTGGTGGACTGGAGAGTCCAAACTGTAGACTGGAGACTCTGAGGTCAGTTCACTGACTGGAGCTGTTGTAGGTTTTCTTTATTTATTCAATTCATTTAGGGGACAGCCAAAAATATTGACGTCCCAAGCCTCGCTGCCTGGCTTTACCACGTGACTGCTTAGATAGATAGATAGATAGATAGATAGATAGATAGATAGATAGATAGATAGATAACTTAATTGATCCCTTTGGGAGGTTCCTGCAGGGAAATTGACATCTCCATTGCATACAGCACTGTCAGACATACAGTACATGTAAGAAAAACAGTACAATAAGCCCAAATAACCCAAAACACCCAGTAAAGAATAATAGATAGTAATAAAAAATAAATAAATACTGTGACTGTACATAGATGGTTGTTGCATAAATATAGAAATACCGGGTACATTTGTATTGCACATTACTGTTGTAGGTTAAATTAAAAAAAAAGTCATTCAGGCCCTTTTCTTTCTGTCCTCCTCCCCCCAAGTGAGTGTGGTTAAACAGTTTGATGGCACGGGGGACAAAGGAGTTCCTAGGTCTATTAGTCCTGCACATTGGGAGGAGCAGCCTCTTGCTGAAGGTGCTTCTCTGGCTACTGAGAGAGTTGTGGTCAAGTTGCGTAATTTGGATAGCATTTTTGGGAGTTTAGACAGAGAGACATGGTTTGAAGATTTAGGAGAGTGAGGTGAGAAAGATAGGTAAGAGGATGGAGCCAGCTAGGAAGACACATGTTCAGTGTCCTAGTTCCACAAGCACTTTCACTTTCCTCTGCCTGTTTGAACCCATGTCATTTGTCACTCAATTGCTTCGAACGATTCAGCGGGATATACGGGACAGCCGAAACTAAACGCATTGGTACTCTGTATCCCCTCGCTCGATTGCGTCATGTTAGGTATCAAAACAAACCAGAGAAGTTAATCCTTCCGCTCATACAAAGCAAAACATATTCCGACTAAACCAGCGAACGTAAGCCCCGTAGCAACGACGGAGCAAAAGTTCGCATTTTGTCGTTAACACGTGAAATTCTGTGTTTATGTCTCAATATTCCATCAAATAACAAAGCTGATTTCACCAAAAGCGACGGATATTGTTTCCTTACCCCTTCGTGGCCATTTTGAGTCTGCCCATCGAGTCCTCCGCTCAAAACAAACAGCACGGGAGCCTGCATTGTGTAAACAGTGTCGTCACTGCTCGATTTCATATACGGTCTTTTGCCTCCATCTGCTGGTTGTGTGTTGGTGTTGCAGCGTAAATTACACTGCTACTGTATAGTATAGATCACAAGCTTTCGATTGAGGTCCCATTTTCCGAAGTAAACCTCGGGTTACCTCAACTTTTTTCGATGCGTAAACATACAGACGCTGGAGAGAGAGAACTGCCATTACGCATGACGCACGAGCAAGTCCACCAGGCAGCCATTTTGTGTCTTTAAGACAACTAGTAGCAATTGTCGTAGTTCAAGGCCCTGAAGGACAAATGAGGCTTTTCAGCCATTTTTTTCTTGGAAGTGGAAAATTACCTTTTTGGCACACTAGTGCCAAATTGTGCCAAACGAATGTCCGCCTGATCCTATCCTTACTAAAACTTTCTGTGGAGGCTTTGCCCTTTGCTCAAATTACATTAGATTTGTTATATGTGTAGTCAGTACATAGCTGAATCTGATCAGTGGCCCCTGTGTGCATGGGATTATTGCTGGCATGGTGTTATCCTCTTACAAATAGGGGAAAAATTAGGCAAGGATAGACATTTCACATTCCTCCTTTCATTTCTTACAATTTAATCAAGTATAGTAACAGATACAACATTTCGGACACTGGGAATAGATTCCCTGAGGTCTCTAGATGTCCCCAGACACCAAGGACATGCATATCAGAGGCGATTGCTCTAAGACTACAGGGGAGGCTCAGCCTCCCCTAAAATATCGCTGGCAATTTCGTCAAATACTACGAATTTACATTACTACTCAAACTAAAATGTGCTAGAACATGATCGACTTCATGGCTACTTCTTATAATAACACAATCATTAATAAGTTTTAGCCGTTCGTCTATCGTGATTTTTTTTCTCATATTGCTGTAATGGCACGGCCCGTTTAAAAACCCACTGAGGCTCGGCTTCAATGGACTTCCAATGGGGCTTCAGAATGGGCCGATCTCAGGACAAAAAAGCTGGACGTTTATTGGATAAACGCTCCAAAATCGTCACTTCCAGGGAGGCCGGGCGTCTCTGGGAGTCAATGGGCAGTGGGATGTACCTGGACGCCGAACTTCTCTATGATGATTGGATGAACTGTTAACGTGGCTGGAACTCGTCGTGATTGACAGCGCTTTAAGACTATAGAGAGTGAGGAGTTGTCATCATGCTACAGCTTCTCCAAATACCGCTGTTTTGCTGTTTTATGTAAGCTTGTCCCTGTAAGGTCCATTTTCTTTCCCCTTAACTTTCTCCATTGCTTTACTTTCTTACTTTTCTTGTATCTGTCCCGCCGAAATAATAAACGCGCAAAAATTAATGTTTCGTCGCTCCTCCGTTAAATTCTGAGGGCGTTGCCCCTGGCAACCGATAGCGTCCCCTATCATCGTGGCCAACCGGCTCAGACCCCGTCCAAATCAACCCAGATCGGCACGTGACAAGCTCGGATGAGTGGCGCAACGTCTTCTCGAAAAATCTACAAGTCCAGTTGCCTTTTTTGAAACTTTTTGGATTACCATGACCTGGATGACTGAGAACCTTCACAGACATAAATTTAATGATGTAATAATTGGCCAATTTTACAAAACCGGGCTTCCCCTATTTGAAAGACCAGCAGCCGCCACTGATGCATATGAACCATGAAATTGTGTAACAATTCTTCATTTACTTTGGGTATGTATTTTTGGCGTTTTGCTTAAAATATGGTTAGGTAGTAACAGGCTAAGCTCAAAAGGCTGGAGGAAGCTAACATTATATCTCCAGTTAAGCATAGTAACTGGACTACACCGATAGTTGCAGGAAAATGGACTACAAGTAAAACGCTCAAACTGTGAGTTTGGTAAAACTCAGTTGGGAGTATTTGGGTCAAGTACTGGATGACCATGGCATTCTCCCTTCAGAGGACAAGGTGAGAGCAATACAAGAGACCCTTGCTCCTACCACTCTTAAGGAGCTCCAGGCTTTCTTGGAACTTGGAAAACTATTATGAGAAATTTTTGCCCAAGTAAAGCACGGTGTTGGCATCACTGTACAGACGTCTTAGAGGAAATGCAGTTTGGAAATGGACTAAGGATAGAACAGTCTTGTCATTGCTTTCATGAAGTGCAAGGACCTGTTGACAAGTGACCACGTTTTAGCACACTATGATCCCAGTCAACCACTCAATTTAGCACAGTGGTTCCCAAACGTTTTCTGCTGGGACCCCCGTTGGAAAATCTTCACTGACTATGTGGGCCGCTGCATGCATTCAGCGGTGGGCAATTATACTGTCAGCTTATTACCACAACATTGTCTATCGTAAGTCAGAAGAGCACAGTTATACTGATGGACTCTCATAGTAGTAGTGACATAGGCACTACTTTAGCATCACCTACTGTCCACTCATTACTGGCAGAACATCTACGACAAGCGGCGCACAATGCTACTTTAGTAGCCTGGACGACACCCACTGACATTGATCTAGCCCATGTCTACAAGTATGTCTTGGAAGGCTGGCCAAACCAAGTAGAAGAAGCATTGAAAGTATTCTTCACCAGGAGAAACGAGTTATCCACCAAGCAAGGCTGTGTCCTTTGGAGGAGTCATTGTACCCCCCAAAATGAGAAGGTTTGGTGGCCAAATCTTAACTCAGATGTGGAACAAATGTGTAAAGAATGTGAAACATGTCAGCTGGAGCAAAAAAATGCCTCAGCACGTTCCACTAAACCCCTAGGAATTTCCGGGTGAGTCCTGACTTCATTTAGACTTTGCCAGACCTTTCCAAAACAACATGTTCATGATTGTGGTTGATGCTTATACGAAGTGGTTGAAAGTGTTCCGGATGTCACAAATCACTTTGAAGGTTACTGTGACAAGGCTGAGGAACTGTTTGCCTCCTATGGACTGCCTTAGCAAATTGTAACTGGTAACACCACCACTTTCACTTCTGAGGAATTCCAGATCTTTGTCAAGCAAAATGTGATTCTGCACACAACAAATGTCCCTGGATATCCAGTGACTAATGGTCTGGCTGAGAGATGTTCAGACATTTAAAGCAGGTACGAAAAAACTTGCCAACACTACCATGAACACTGATGACAGACTGTCCCTGTTGTTGTTGCAATATCGAACCACACCAAACCGCACAACAGGACAGTCTCTAGCTGATCTGGTTTTTTTTACATCCATACAAGGCTGGATTTCCTGAAGCCTTGCACCAAAGAGACAGTGTGCAAAAGACAGTACCGACAGAAAAACCTCCATGGCTGCAGTGCTGCAGACTGATCATTTGATATGGATGACGCTGTGTACCTGCACTGTGGGAGGAGACCCAAAGTGGATTCCAGGGTTTGTGGTGAGACAGACCGGCCCTGTGTCATATGAGGTCAGCAAGCAGGATTGTGACACAGTACACAAATGCCATGGAGATCAGCTGAGCGCTCAGGCCATTGCTGAACCCCAACGTGGTAACTGACTCTCAGTTCGAACAGTTAGATGGTAAGGACTGTAGTAGTTCTCAGGACATTGACTCCACTGAGCACTCACAGGAGCCCCTGGGGCAAGGCAAGGCAAGGCAAGTTTATTTATATAGCACAATTCATACACAAGGCAATTCAAAGTGCTTCACAGTTAGGGCGTGAACCTGTGGCTCAGAGGTGCTCAACACAAGTTAGTAAACCACCCAAAAGATTTATGCAGTGACACTGTATGTGGTCATATGCATGGTTGTTCCCTGTATACCTGAGTACTCATGTCAAAATAGTGCGTAATGTTATGGTGCATGGTATTCAAAAAAGGCAACTGGACTTTGGACTGGATTTTTAGAGAAGACGTTTCATCCAAGCAGCTTCTTCAGTTCTAGGGGACTGGTGGGAGGTCTGAGGTTTAAATAGGAACTCCTCCTGAAAAACCTGCTTGTTATGCTAATAACCAGAAACTAGTGCAGCTAATTTCCATTAACGACTGGGTACTTACCTGTTGTGTGTGTGTGTGACTGAGATTTAGTCTGACATCTATTTAAAATACAGTTTTAACTTCCATCCCCAAGAAGTTTCAATCTCATTCACACCTTGACACTGGAGCCTCAGACGGAGAAGGGTCGTTAGAGAAATATTCATAGGGAAGAGGACAGGGACCAAAACAGTCTCCCCCTCTACAACAGGTAAGTACCAGGTAAGTCGTTCATGGAAATTAGCTGCACCAGTTTCTGGTTATCAGCACAACAAGCAAGTTTTTCAGGAGGAGTTCCTATTTAAACCTCAGACTTCCCACCAGTCCCCTAGAACTGAAGAAGCTACTCGGATGAGTGGTGAAACGTCTTCTCTAAAGATCTACAAGTCCAGTTGCCTTTTTTGAAACTTTTTGGATTGTGGTGTAATTGGAGTTCAGTTGTAGTCATTTGTTGTTACTTGTCACTTGACAGTTGTTGTTTACTAACTAAGACAGGAAAATTACTGTTAATGTTCAAGTGGTTATTACTTATGGCGATGTGAATTTCTTTCATGGAATTATTTGAATGAAGTGTTATTCTCAGGTAAAAGGGGAGATAATGTGGTGTATTGATTTACCACCTGTTAGATTACCAGCTAGTAGTTGTATCGTAACATGCATTTATGATCTATGTTAGCTGGATCTATGTGTAACCTGTCAAGGTACAGCGCACATGCACAGTGTGTAAGTAGCTTGGCTCAGTAAAACGATGAACAGCATGTCAGCCTCCGTCTCCTTAATATACAACAGTCAGTAAGTCATGATGTCTGTAAAAGATAAGATAAAGATCCACAATAACACAAGGACAAAGTCAGTCAAACAAGTCTGAGTAGATTTAATCTACATCTTTTATTCTTTATTCAGATTGATTGACTGCAGTTTGTCAGAGATCAGCTGTGATTCTCTGGTCTCAGCTCTGAAGTCCAACCCCTCCCATCTGAAACATCTGGACCTGAGTCACAACAACCTGAAGGATTCAGGAGTGAAGCAGCTGTGTGGTTTTCTGGAGAGTCCAGACTGTAGACTGGAGACTCTGAGGTCAGTTCACTGTCTGTTCCTTATGTATATCTGATATGTTTAATCACTAACTGAATCTAATTCATGTTCATCCAGAACTTTCCTCCATAAATCTGTAAATGTCCTTTAGTTCAAGACGAGTGTTTGTATCAGAAACTGTAGAAAATGTCCACTGTTAGTTGTTAAAGTCAATGAAGCTTAAAGGCTGTTAGGACACAGTAATGTTGAGCTGCACATTTAAAACCTGAACACATCTGATTGAATTATTAATCATTTAATCTACATCTTTTATTCTTTATTCAGATTGGAGAGATGCAGTTTGTCAAAGATCAGCTGTGATTCTCTGGTCTCAGCTCTGAAGTCCAACCCCTCCCATCTGAAACGTCTGGACCTGAGTAACAACAACCTGAAGGATTCCGATGTGAAGCAGCTTCTTGATCTTAAGAAGACTCGAGGCTATAAACTGAAGAATCTGATGTGAGTAGAGGGTTCCAGTCAGTCCATTCTGCTTTCATCAGTATTGTCCTAAACACAGTTAGTACCAAAGATCCAGTGTTTCCTGTAAACCTGCAGCTTCTCAGTAAAGCTGTGAGAGGAGAATGGAGACAGGCTTCAGGATTGGACACAAAGACAGAGAGAGAGACAACAGTCAGCCAATCAGATGAGCCAGAAGCTTGTTGTGATCATGTGTTTGAGTTGATGTGAAGACGACTGTTGTTGTTGTGTTGATGTGTCCAGGAAATAAAGCTGGATTCCAGCTGACAGCCTTCCAAGATGTATAGAGACAGTGGTGGTCATTGATCAAATGTGATGAACAACTGATCACAGCTCTGAGATCAGTCTGACTGAAGCCTGCACATCACAGAAGCAGCATTACATTTAGTAACCATGTGCTCTTTCTACAGAGCAGAACCTCTGCTGAGGTCCACTCATCACATTTGTATATATTTGCTCCAGTGCTGCTCTGAACAGGACTGAAGTCCCTGCTGCTCTTTATACTGGATGAGCTGCATCACTGACTGACAGCTGATGAAGGAGACTCTGGGAACACTCATTTATCTCCTCTCTGCTTTATTCTTCTCTCTACAGATGGAGGTGATGATCTTTGTAAAGAGGACGGTGTGTGAGCTGAGAGACGATGAGCTGTGTCCTGATGATCCAGAGGTTGAAGCAGCAGCAGCAGCAGCAGCAGCAGCAGCAGCAGCAGCAGCTTGTGTGTAGAGAGACTCTGACTGCAGATAAATGCTGCAGAATAAACCACATGTTCAGCAGAAACATGAGCTAAAACACTCACATTCTACTCACAGTGATGCAGCCAGTGTTCAGTTTCACTCTCTCAGCATATAGATGTGTTTCTGTTTCTGCTCTTTGCTTTATGGACTCCACTGAGTCAACATTGAAATCTAAACCTTTCTGGACTTTTCTCTGATATTTCCTGACACTGTTGGAGCTTCTGTTCAGTTCCAGTGGATGTGTGTATATGCTGGATGCTGGAATAGAATCATGAGAACATCTGAGCTAACTCTGGATCTCATCCTGTTTTAAAAAGTCAAGGCTGATAGTTTTTATGTGTGTGTTCATGTACATTTATATTAATAACAATTAACAATTGCCTCAAGACTCTGTAGAGAACCCTGAGCATGAAACCTCCAGAGCAGCACCAAGGCAACGGTGGAAAGATGAACTCTTTTTATCAGGAATTCATACAAACATCTGATTAAAGCAGACATGTAACATCTAAACATGAAACACAAGAGAATAAGATGCAGCTGATGATGTTACATGAGAGACTGATCATCAATAAAAAGATTGATAGAGCTAGTGTTCAAAATATTAATTGTAGAAACGTTTCGTGTGTTTACAGAGAGCTGATAAAGTTACTGTTCTAGGGATCAACAAGAGCACAGGGGCATCAAACTGTCAGTGACAATAGTCGTTCTATTCCAGGTGAGTTAGCTGCTATAATGGATGAATAGAAGAGGAATCGTAAGCAGGTTGGAGAATTATACATTCAGGTAGGAATGGAGAACTATAAGACATGAACACTGGACAGGTTGATGAGGACAGGACCTCAGATTAGTTCACTGTCTGTGGAGACAGTAGGACAGTCCAGTGTGTGGTTAGTTCACTGTGTTTTGTTAGCGTGGATAAAAACAGTTGTAGAGCTTCAGACCAGCTGCCGTTTGCTGAGCTTCCTCCTCTGGTTGGGCTCCAGTGTAGCTCTGACGTTTGCTTTCATGGTGTCGTCATATATTCTACTCTTTCATCACATCAATCAGACACACTTCCCCTCGTTCTCTGGGAACAAACGTGTCTGAAATCTAGTTGTACTATTTTTAAAAGTCTTCTTTGATCAATCTTGTTTTGTGGAGAAGAAGCTGCAGCGTTCAAGACTCTAGCACCACCTACTGTTAAACTAATACAACAAGACAGTCAAGTGCAGGTTCCATGTTCCATTCTGTGTTTAAAGCTGGGGGCTGATTGAAAATGTTTGGACCCCCCTGGTCCTTTTGTGTTATTTGGTGGTGACTTTAAGTTTTTGACTCTCAAACACGACATTATGACTCACAGATTGTACTGGGTGTTCCATCAGCTGGTCTCCCTGGTCCCTTCCCCTCAGAGTCTCCTCCTCTGTCCTCTCTCCTGCTGCAGCTCAGTTAAAGTGACTGAGGGAGCAGAGGGGCTGTTGGTGGTTAACAGTGTTGTATAGTAACGAAGTAAAAATACTTCGTTACTGTACTTAAGTAGTATTTTTTTATATTTGTACTTTACTTTACTACTTTTATTTCTGACGACTTTTACTTTTACTTCACTACATTTTCCGAAAAAAATCAATACTTTTACTCCATTACATTTACCTGAGCATCCTCGTTACTCGTTACAAAATAAGAAGGAACGTGATAGCCAATGGACAATCTTCGTTTTGTTGTGAAGAGAAGGAGGAAGACAGAGAAGCCTAAAATGTCAGAGATGGAGGTGACTGAATCGGCGACTGAACCTGAACCTGCTGCTGAAACAACCAGCATAGACGACAACGACGATGACGATGACGATGAACACCCGTGGCCATACCTGCGGGGAATGTTCAGCTACATGATGTAGCTGAACATTCCCCGCAGACCCGGTCTGTAAGGATATGTTTGTGTATTTTTGTATGGTTGGGTTTATGTAAGGAGGCGTTGAAGCTCCTTTAAGTGTCATGTGACATTTGGGGGGGGGGGACATTTGAGACGACAGAGCAGAGGGAGGAAAACTGAAGCTGAAGCAGAGTAAGTGTTTACATTCTTCTCCTTCTTCATGTGGACTGTAGAGGGAAGAAGAGTCAGAACTCAACACTTTGATTCAACCATTTACACAAACTTGTGATTGATCACTTGGAGTTCTGATGCTTTTATTAAACTGTGTAGTGTGCGGACCTGTTCGTGACAGGGTCCGTGGACCGTATGCGGTCCTTTATCTGACTCTGACCGGTCCGCATAAAACTTTGTTCTCAGAACATCAAGTTAACATGCTAATGCTAACACCGTGTTAAACATACTGTTATTTGGCTAACGGTCACGTTCAGTGTGTCTGTATGTTAGCATGTATATTAACAGACTGGTGTTTAGCTGCAGTGGTGTTGTCATTTATATTTTAGTAAGTTTTATGTTAGCAGTGTGTGCTACCATGGAACTGCAGGCTAACAGTTTTAGCCCGTTGTTGCTAACTGGTACAGAGCTACTACGTCTTTGTGTCAGAGTCTCCGTTATCATGTTTTAGTTTTACTGGTCAACCGTATGAACTTCAGTGCGTTGAGCTGCTGTAACGATAAACTGACCGGTTGCAACTCTGACAAGTTTGTCAATAAAGTTGGGAGGAGGAGCTAATTGACGTAGCTGCCTGACGCACGCAAAACAGGTCTAGGGTGGTCATGCGTAGGGATTTAGGCCGGATTTAAATGCCTTGTCCGGCGTCCGGTGCAGCCTGAAGCCGGACGCTTATTTGTCCTTCTTTTTGGAGTTGCACCTGAACACAACCGAACCCCATTTAGTGGTGAATGGTCAAAAGAGCTCAGGGTGGTCAGCAAAAGACATGGCGTTATTTCTTCTTACTGTGCGTGGCTGTAAGAATAGATATAAAATATTATCTTAATAAATTAACAGTTAAATAACTAAATATTGTTTATATTTTAAAAGTTCATTGGTACAGATTTCATTTAAGATTTAATTAACGGCACTTTATAAGGGAATGTGTTCATTGTTAATGAAGCATTTCAAGCTGACTAACTGCTTTCTTAAAACACCAGCACCTAATAAAACATACCACTGTTGTGGGTGCAGAGTTGAGTCCAGCCTATTGGCACAGCCCTCCAAGATATTCACAGTTTCTCATTTGGCCCCTAAAGGAAAATAATTGCCATAATAAATGCCGCCCCTCTCTCAGCCCCCACACCACGTCCATCCTTGCTCACAGCCTTGTCGCTTCCCGTCTTGACGACTGTAACTCTCTCCTTTTTGGCCTCCCCCATAAATCCCTGCATCCATGCAAATGGTCCAGAACTCAGCTGCTCGCATCATCGCCAAACCCCCTCATTTCACCACATCACCAACGTGCTGCAGCATCTCCACTGCCCCTCAGTTCCATGGGGAGCAAAGCCTTCAGCTGCTCTGCTCCCCGACTCTGGAACTCACTCCCACCGGACATCTGAACTGACTGTCTCCCTTTTGTACAGTGTCCTTGTGAGTCCTGAAAGGCCCTTATAAATAAAAGGTATTATTATTATTATTATCAGATGATGGTAATAACTTACAACCAGATGTTTATGACAGCAGCTATCATTCTGTCACAGCTTTGGTTAATCTGTCATGACAACAAGTGAATAAATCAGAACTAAAGCTAGTTTTACTTTAGCAGTCACTAGCAACACATATTTATTCTTTGATACCAGAGCTAGCTTAGAGGTCCTAGACTTTAATTCTTATTTAGTGTAACGCTCATGAATAAATATCATTTAGTGATAATTACCAATGGTGTTCATTTGGTCACAAACATTTGTCTGTTCAGCTCATCATTTTTACTCTCTCTTTATTTTTAAGGAGTTATTCCAGAGATTCCATCATTTTACACATTTTAGAGACTTTTTATGTGTCATGTCAGATCTCACAAGTCATCTCAAGGGGGGAGGGGAATCTGCACTCCAAACCTGTAGAGGGCAACCACACACAGGAACTCAACAGGTGCTCTCAACAGAAACGCTTATAAGGACCATATTTGCCTGTGCACCCACTGGAAAAAGCTTGGCATGAAATGTTTGGATGCTGGATGCTTTTATTTTTATTAGTGAACAACACAAATAGCTTCACATGCTACGTGAATGTTTCTGAGCCGTTTTCTCCGTCAGGTTAAATTCAGTTGGTTATGAGACCATGGTGGAGTAAATTAGACCCAGATGGGCCACCATAGTATTAACATTGTATGATAAACCCTGTGTCTGTTCTAGGCCCATCATCCACTTCCATTGTTGTAATATTTAGATGCATTAGGTCAGAGGTCACAGGTAAATACCTTCCATCAAAGGAATACATTAGACTCAGATTTCATTTAGATTGATCTGAATTATCTTCATGCTTTTAGACATTTCTTAAATGTGAGGTCTTACATTTCATCAGGATGGTTTATAAAAGGTTTTAAAAGTCAGCAGGTGAAATCAGGTTTCTCTGAGTCCTCCTTGTATCCTGGTAACCAGGTTTCTGGTTGAATGAAGAAATCAGCTGACTGGAGAAGACTGACTGTAACTGAAGTTGATGTAAACTCACTGAGTGTTACTGGTTTACCTCACAGACTGACTGAAGTCCAGAAGATGGAGGAAGAGGAGGACAGAGCAGAGTCTCCAGTATCCAGCTGTCTGTCTATGAAGACTGACTGGTCCAAACCTAAACCTCCAGACTTCAGTGAAGAACGTGGACCCTCAGACACAAAGTAAGAGAACTGCTACTAACTCATTTATGACTCATTTTAAATCACTTCTGTCAGTTCCATCAGTTTTTCTGTCCCTGATGGTTGATTCATTTTCATTAAAATATATTTTGTTACCTCCCCAGTATATAACTATGGGATGAAGGGAGGAAAACAAAAGAAAATGTTCACAGGTTAAAGGAAAGCGACACAGACCGATAACTGCGTGTAAAAGTAAAAACATATTTGATTTTGAAGAGGTCAGTACCACAGACAGAGAGTAGAGTCTCCAGTATCCAGCTGTCTGTCTATGAAGAGTGACTGGTCCAACGATTTTAATCCTCCACGTTTTAGTGCAGAATCTGGACCCTCAGACACAAAGTAAGAGACTGTTTCTACTGTAAACTGACCTGATGGAAGATGATGATTTTAGGATGAAGCAGAAATGTTCTGCTGAAAGATTTCTAGTCATGATGCAGATGTTTTAGTGCAGGTAGGTAAGATCCTAGTCTGGGTTTTAGATCCAGGAAGTACTGATGGTATTTGTGTAGTAAAACACCTGAGAACCTCCATTTCAGAATGTCCACTCATCAATATTCAGATAGATTTGTCCTAATGTTGAAGTCTGTGAAGATTTTCAATCTGCAAATGATTTTAGTGATGAAGAAATGTGTTGACAGAGAGAGGAAGAGGAGTCCTGTTTCTGTGGAGGAGCAGCTGTCCTGCTGTGCTTTGTGTCAGGACGTCCTGAAGGATCCAGTCTCTAAAAGCTGTGGACACTGGTTCTGCAGACAGTGCATCACCTCATACTGGGACCAGTCTGCTTCATCAGGAGACTCCTCCTGTCCCCAGTGTGGACCAAGATCCAGAAGAAGACCTGGACTGCAGACAGCCAGTCAGAGCAGCACTGTACAAAGTAAGACTGTCCATCTGTCTGCTGATGGACTCTTTTCTGGAAACCTGTTGATTTAATCCAGACACATTGTTGTGTTCTACAGCATGGGGATTTAAGATCATTAGGATTGAAGATAAGAGATGAACATATTGTGCATCATTTTATTGGTAGCTCAGTCTTAAATATTACAACAAGGAAGGAACAACAACAGTGAGCTGTTAGATGAATAGCTGCAGACAAGCTGCTGAAGCTCAACCTGCTGCCTCTGCTGTCAATCAAACACTAGCACAAGAAAAAAGAGCATTTTTAATGTTTCCTCCAAAAATGTTTGATTGTGAGAAGAAAAAACTCTTTACAACACATTTAAAGTCAGTTTTCTGTTCTTTGTGACTTCAAACAGGGATGAGTGTTTTCTTTCTGTCTCACGTTTGTTCTTCTTTCCAGCTGATGTTGGTCTGCAGGAGGTTTTAGATGAACATAAGATCAGTCTGAGGAGGAGATGTGAACATGTGACTGAAGGAAGTGATGGAACAGGAAGTGGAACCCTCCTCAACAGGATCTACACTGAGCTCTACATCACAGAGGGACAGAGTGAAGAGGTTAATACCCAACATGAGGTGAGGCAGCTTGAGACAGCTTCCAAGATGAAGGCCCTCCATGACACTCCAATCAAGTGCCACCACATCTTTAAAGCCTTACCTGACCAACAGAGACACATCAGAGTGGTTCTGACCAACGGCGTCGCTGGTGTTGGAAAAACCTTCTCAGTGCAGAAGTTCACTCTGGACTGGGCAGAGGGTTTGGAAAACCAAGATGTCAGTGTGGTGATTGTGCTTTCGTTCAGGGAGCTGAACTTGATCAAAGATGAGCAGTACAGTCTTCTCATGCTGCTCCATGTTTTCCATCCAACATTACAGAAGGTCACAGCAGAGGAGCTGGCTGTCTGTAAACTTTTGTTCATCTTTGACGGCCTGGATGAAAGCAGACTTTCATTGGACTTCAACAACAGTGAGGTTGTGTCTGATGTCACACAGAAGGCATCAGTCAACGTGCTGCTGACAAACCTCATCAAGGGGAAACTGCTTCCCTCGGCTCTGGTCTGGATCACTTCCCGACCTGCAGCAGCCAATCAGATCCCTCCTACATGTGTTGACAGGCTAACAGAAGTACGAGGCTTCACTGACGCCCAGAAGGAGGAGTACTTCAGGAGGAGGTTCAGTGATGAAGAGCTGTCCAGCAGAATCATCTCCCACATCAAGACATCCAGGAGCCTCCACATCCTGTGTGGAGTCCCAGTCTTCTGCTGGATCACTGCTACAGTTCTGGAGCACATGTTGACTACAGAGCAGAGAGGAGAGCTGCCCAAGACCCTGACTGACATGTACTCACACTTTGTGATGGTTCAGACAAAGAGGAAGAAGAACAAGTACCATGAGGGACATGAGACCAGTCCACAGGAGCTGATGGAGGCTGACAGGGAAGTTCTTCTGAAGCTGGGGAGGCTGGCGTTTGAACATCTGGAGAAAGGAAACATCATGTTCTACCAAGAAGACCTGGAGCTCTGTGGTCTTGATGTGACAGAGGCCTCAGTGTACTCAGGAGTTTGTACAGAGATCTTCAAAAGAGAGAGTGTGATCTTCCAGAAATCAGTCTACTGCTTTGTTCATCTGAGCGTACAGGAGTTTCTGGCTGCAGTCTACATGTTCCACTGTTACACCAACAAGAAGACAGAGGTGCTGGAGGACTTCCTGGGGAAAGACCACCAGGACTCCACTAAGTCTCTGGATGACTTCCTGTATGGAGCCATGGAGAAATCCCTGCTCAGTAAAAATGGTCACCTGGACCTGTTTGTTCGCTTCCTTCATGGCCTCTCTCTGGAGTCCAACCAGAGACTCTTAGGAGGTCTGCTGGGTCAGACAGAGAACAGTCCAGAAATCATCCAGAGAGCCATCAACAACCTGAAGAAGATGAACACTGATAAAATCTCTCCTGACAGAAGCATCAACATCTTCCACTGTCTGATGGAGATGAACGACCTCTCAGTTCATCAGCAGATCCAAGAGTTCCTGAAGTCAGAGAACAGATCAAAGAAGAAACTCTCTGAGATCCACTGCTCAGCTCTGGCCTACATGCTGCAGATGTCAGAGGAGGTTCTGGAGGAGTTGAACCTCGATCATTACAACACAACAAAAGAGGGACGACGGAGACTGATCCCAGCTGTGAGGAACTGCAGAAAGGCTCGGTGAGTCCTGATGTGATCATTAATAGAATCAGTCAGTGGAGATTAGTAGTTTAATTCTTCACATATAAACATGAGTGAGTGGAATGGAGAGTAGACGTTTAGTTCTTCAGAATCAGTATCAGAAAAGAGTCTATTGCCAAGCATGTTTATGCATTTATGCATAAATTTGCCTTGGTGTTGATACGCATAGAAACTATGTAAATACCAAAATACAAAAATATATTCCCCCAGATCTGTGGGATAATGATGAGTTTGATGTGTTCAGGGGGGGGGGCTTGGTATTGTTCAGCAGAAGGACTGCGGATGGAAAAAAACTGTTCGCCATGCGAGTGGTCCTACACTCGATGGATCGCAGCCGTCTGCCAGAGGGGAGTCTGTTAAATAGTCCGTGTCCAGGGTGAGAGGGATCAGACACAATCTTAGCTGCTTCAGAGTCCTGGAAGCGTTCAGCTTGTCGAGAGACAGACTGCAACCGATCACCTTCTCTGCAGAGACGATGACACGCTGCAATCTGCTCTTGTCCTTAGCAGAGGCTGCAGCATACCAGGTGGTGATGGACTCAATGATGGCAGTGTAGAAGTGAACCATCATTGTCTTTGGCAGGTTGAATTTCTTCAGCTGCCGCAGGAAGTACATCCTCTGCTGTGCTTTTTATTAGGGTGCTGATGTTCAGTTCCCATTTGAGGTCCTGGGACATGATGGTGCCCAGGAACCAGAAGGGGTCCACAGTGTTGACTGTATGACAGACAGGATGATGTTGAAGGAGTGAGGCTGTGTTCTTCCTGTAATCCACGATCATCTCCACTGTTTTGGCGGCGTTCAGCTCCAGGTTGTGGCGGCTGCACCAAGTCACCAAGCGGTCAATCTCAAGTCTGTAGGCGAAGACAAACTTCACATTCACTCAATCATCAATCAGATATCCTGGGTTCAGTTAACACACTGTGTTTGTAGAAAAAGTGTTTAGTTTCATTTCTGCAGCGTTTGGCAGCAGTCATCAGATTTTTCCTGCGTATGGACGTGAACAGTCATAGCTGACAGTAGTAGGTAGCAAAGAGAGATCATCTCTCCAACTGGAACTGAGTTCAACTCAATCTAAATGTTCTGGAGTCAAAGTGAAGAAATGTTTTCATCAACCAGATGTCTTCATTTTGACTGTGTGGATCAAATCACACTGACAGACTGTGGACAGTATGGAAGCCTAAATGTAACTCCATTTTCCCTCCTTCATCTACAAGATGAAAGCAGAACAGAGATTGTCATTAAGAGTCTGCAGCTATGAGAGAGACTGAAGAGAGTCATTGTGTCATGTCAAACACAGTAAGATGAGATGAGCTGAACCACAGATGTTCATCAGATGATCACCTCACTCTGTTTCATACTCATTCAGTCTGGATCTAGAATGTAAATGATCTGATTTTATAACAGATTTTATATGTTTTCTAATCACAGACTTATTGGATGTGGATTCTCAGAGACTCACTGTGAAGTTGTGGCCTCAGCTCTGAAGTCCAACCCTTCCTATCTAACAGAGCTGGACATGAATAATAATGACCTGGAGGATTCATCAGTGAAGCATCTGTCTGCTGGACTGGAGAGTCCAAACTGTAGACTGGAGACTCTGAGGTCAGTTCACTGACTGGAGCTGTTGTAGGTTTCCTTTATTTATTCTATTCAAATCATTGACTGATGTGTCAAATGTTCTTTAGTTGATAAATGTTCAGTATTTCCATGAGCACAAATCCGATAAATTTTCTTGTTTTTCTCAAATGTTGTGTTTTACCAAATGTCTGAACAATAGTTTTTCCTTGTGGCTCCAAATAGAAGTGAAAGACTTGAGCAGGGTTCATTTAAAGGTGACAGAGGTGGAGTCATGACGGGGAGATGATGTGAGCCTCCACAGGTTCATGTTGTGCTCCATCAGTCCATCAGTGAAGATGAAGTCAGTACTGATGAGGCTGTAGAGTGTGTGATGATGTGAATGAGGCTGTTGAAGATCTGATGATAGCAGATAAAAACAGAGTCTGAGAGAGAGACAGGTCAGAGAAAGAAGAGAAAGACATGAATGGAAAACTTGATGAAGGTGAAGTTAGGAACTGTGATGATGTTGATGGGATCAGAAGCTGACATGGCTGCTACAGAGACAAGCCACACAGCTGCTGTGGTGAGGTGTGTGTTAAAGCAGAGTCCTAAACAGCAGCCTAACACAGGCCCAAACATCCCAACAAAGCAGGATTCAGGCTCAGTGTGAGGATTTAGAACAGAAGCTGGAGAAGAGACAGGACTCTGTTGGAATGACTGCAGAAAGAAGGCAGGTGAGACCAGTCATAGTGTTTGTGATTTAGAGCCAGAACAGAGTTTGTGTTCCTGAACAAATCTCACTCTGTTTCAGAATCATCAACTATTTTATCTGTCAGAGGTTAAACATGGAGTGTATGAAGAGATCTCTGATCAGTAAAGGCTGAACTGCAGCACAAACTCCCAGATCTTCTGCTTCTGCTGCTCATTTGAACCTGACAAAAGGTTCAGCTCATTTCCAGAGTCGAGGGTCTCTGACTACAAAGGCTCAGTCTCCTCTGGTTTTTAGCCTCCACCCAGGAATTAGTAGCAGAGCTCTACTGGAGGAGGGTTAACATGTCAGAGATACAATCAGGGACCAACATCATACCAGACTGAAAGTCATCATTGAAACTTTAACATCTGTTCTACAATACACAGAGAGGCAGTGAAGGGATGCTACAACTGGTGTTACATGTTAGTGGATTTAGTCAGGAAGTGATGATGTCTGTAGAAGACATGATGAAGATCCACAATAACAGAAGGACAAAGTCAGTCAAACATGTCTGAGTAGATTTAATCTACATCTTTTATTCTTTACTCAGATTGATTGACTGCAGATTGTCAGAGATCAGCTGTGATTCTCTGGGACCAGCTCTGAAGTCCAACCCCTCCCATCTGAAATATCTGAACCTGAGTAGAAACACCCTGAAGGATTCAGGAGTGAAGCAGCTGTGTGGTTTTCTGCAGAGTCCAGACTGTAGACTGGAGACTCTGAAGTGAGTTCACTGTCTGTTACTGATATGTTTAATCACCAACTGAATCTAATTCATGCTCATCCAGAATGTTCCTCCATAAATCTGTAAATGTCCTTTAGTTCAAGACCAGTGTTTGTATCAGAAACTGTAGAAAATGTCCACTGTTAGTTGTTAAAGTCAATGAAGCTTAAAGGCTGTTAGGACACAGTAATGTTGAGCTGCACATTTAAAACCTGAACACATCTGATTGAATTATTCATCATTTAATCTACATCTTTTATTCTTTATTCAGATTGGAGAGATGCAGGTTGTCAAAGATCAGCTGTGATTATCTGGTCTCAGCTCTGAAGTCCAACCCCTCCCGTCTGGAACATCTGGACCTGTGTGACAACGACCTTGAGGAGTCAGATGTGAAGCAGCTTCTTGAACTTGTGGAGAGTCCAGACTATAAACTGGAGACTCTGGAGTGAGTAGAGGGTTCCAGTCAGTCCATGCTGCTTTCATCAGTATTGTCCTAAACACAGTTAGTATCAAAGATCCAGTGTTTCTGGTAGAGCATCATTGCCTTGGACTTGATGATGCTGTCCCTCATCCCAACCACTTCACTCTCTGCTGCAAAAAGTCCCAGTGCATGGAGTTCATGGTCTGATGCAGCCAGCAGAACTACATCCTCCTCACCTCAGCAGTGCCTTGCAACCGTATAGTCCAACATCCATGGGAAACATCCCTGACCTTACTCAAAGGATATGGACACAGCCTTCACTTTGGTTGTACAGGGACCAGATGGCTTGCAACAACAGCCCCAGTATCCTGTACTCCCTCAGCGCCCCTACAAAGTCCAATTCAGTTCAGTTAATTCAATTTTATTTGCATAGCGTCAATAACAATACAAATCGTCTCAAGACACTTTACAAAAACCTGGCCTGAAACCCCCAGAGCAGCCTGAAGGTGATGGTGGCAAGGAAAAACTCCCTTTTAACAGGAAGGAACAGAAGTGAAAGTGAGCAGGGTTCATTTAAAGGTGACAGAAGTGGAGTCATGACGGGGAGATGATGTGAGCCTCCACAGGTTCATGTTGTGCTCCATCAGTCAGTGAAGATGAAGTCAGTACTGATGAGGCTGTAGAGTGTGTGAAGATGTGAATGAGGCAGTTGAAGATTCAATTCAGTTCAATTCAGTTTTATTTATATAGCGTCAATAACAAAACAAATCGTCTCAAGACGCTTTACAAGACCCAGCCTGAAGCAAGCCTTGAGGGGGCCCGGTGGCAAAAAAAAAAAAAAATCCTTTTTAACAGGAAGAAACCTTGAGCAGAACCCAGCTCATATGGAGGGTCCCATCTGCCTAAGGCCAGCCGGGTACAAACAGAAGAAAGAGAGAAGAGAACAGCAAGATCTGTCATAGATATACATATCTGACTAAAGCGTACATGTGGAATTTTATGATACAAACTGATGATGTTACATGACAGTTGAAAATGTAAGAGGAATCATAGGCAGGTTGGGGAATTGTCCATTTGGGTAGGAGTGGATAACAGCAGGAAGCAAAAGTGCTGGTCATAGGTCTTCTCCAAGTTCACAAAACACATGTAGATTAAAATGTCAAACTCCCATGATATCCCAAGCAGCTCTGCAATGAAGGGCTGCCATGAAGCGCTGGTCCATTGTTCCCTATAATCTCACTCAAATAGATAATGGAAAGTAACATTAAATCCACACAATAACAAATAATACTAAAGTTTTGTTAACCTGATGCTGTTAATACTTAAATTACATTGTACCGTTAATATATTTGTATTTGTTTTCTAATCACAGACTTATTGGATGTGGACTCTCAGAGACTCACTGTGAAGTTGTGGCCTCAGCTCTGAAGTCCAACCCTTCCTATCTGACAGAGCTGGACCTGAGTTGCAATGACCTGAAGGATTCAGGAGTGAAGCATCTGTCTGGTGGACTGGAGAGTCCAAACTGTAGACTGGAGACTCTGAGGTCAGTTCACTGACTGGAGCTGTTGTAGGTTTTCTTTATTTATTCAATTCAAATCATTGACTGATGTGTCAACTGATCTTTCCTTGATAAATGTTCAGTATTTCCATGAGAACAAATCTGAAGAAGTTTTTTTCTCAAATGTCGTGTTTTTCCAAATGGCTGATCAATAGTTTTTCCTTGTGGCTCCAAATAGACGTGAAAGACTTGAGCAGGGTTCATTAAAAGGTGACAGAAGTGGAGTCATGACGGGGAGATGATGTGAGCCTCCACAGGTTCATGTTGTGCTCCATCAGTCAGTGAAGATGAAGTCAGTACTGATGAGGCTGTAGAGTGTGTGAGGATGTGAATAAGGCTGTTGAAGGTCTGATGATGGCAGATAAAAACAGAGTCTGAGAGAGAGACAGGTCAGATAAAGAAGAGAAAGACATGAATGGAAAACTTGATGAAGGTGAAGTTAGGAACTGTGATGATGTTGATGGGATCAGAAGCTGACATGGCTGCTACAGAGACAAGCCACACAGCTGCTGTGGTGAGGTGTGTGTTAAAGCTGTTGGATATTATCCAGCTGGCCTGGATATTAAGGCACTCAATATTGGGGTTCGGCTATCATGAATAATTAATAATTATCAAAAATAATTATTTATTATTAAATAATTGGATCTGAATTACAAGATCACCTCGGGGCACCACCCTCCTAGGAAGGGAAAAGATAGCCAATCAATCAAATCAGTCTCATAAATTATACTAAATTGTCAATTTGGATTTCTGATTAATAATTAACTTAATAACTATAACCAAAAATTACCACGTTAACAACTAGTTGAAGGAATTTGGAGTTCTTGGCAGTGTAGAGGTTGGCAGTATTCATTCTTGTGCAACATTAAGACGGCTGGTATGTTTAAAAGACATTCATTAACAAGAATAAAAGTAAACATCCAAACATCCGTGTGTGTGTGTGTGTGTGTGGGTGTGTCACGATGGCTGCCAGTTGTGGGCGTGCCAAGAGGGCTGCCAGTGTGGGTGTGCCAAGATGGCCGCTGGGCCTTGAGGTCTTGAACACAAAGGAAACAATGGCTGCTAAGTGGGGCCACTCCGACCATGTGCTGGCCAGTAGATGTGGAATGTGATAAGAGTTTTATGAGGTGCCAGGTTAGAGGAAGAGTGGTTAGTTTAGCATGCAAGAGACCCTGAGTCTATGTGTCGCATAATCTAAACTAACATCAATTCACTATATTATGAACACTCAATAAACACAAATATCACATCAAATCAAAATCTTACGCTTAGCTTAGCTTAGACTATGCCCAGGTCATACTACCAGTTGGTGGAAAGTCCATTTCCGGTGTGTTGCTCCTTTATCTGGCCATTCCTGATGGAAAACCAAGCTGGGAAAAGTTGTAGTCTTTGCTGTATGTTCCTGATGGCACGTTGGAGGGAAACCGGCCGCTCCTTGAGTCCTTTGAAGTGGCTAGTTAGCAGCTCTGTGCTAACTAGCCGTGTGGCTCCTGTTGTTTGGAAGTTAGCTTGCAAACCTTCTGTTTGTTGGCTAAAAGAGCTGGTGTAGATTCCTCAGCAGGAACTCGCTTCGCTGCTGTATGGAGAACAGGCCTGGAGTAGTTGCTCTTTGTTAGCAGACTACCTGGCACCCAGCTGCAGCCGAGCAGCTGGGGGTCTCCACGTGGTGGTGTGGAGTTGAAGTAAGGGTAGGAGGATAAGAGGGCAAGAGAGAGAGAGAGAACAAAGGCTAAACAACGCATTTTATCTGACCTGATGACCTCAGAGGTCACATGCCACTGTCAGCCAGTGAACTGCTGAGTCAGTTTTCACACCTGGAGGATTGTGGGACTTGGTGTTTCCAGGGCTTCCCTTTGTTTCCAAGACAAAGACAAAACATGTGGTTAACGTGGTTATGCATGGTGAGCTTCCATAGCTCACCACCAGGTTCATGTCCCAACAAAGCAGAGTCTTAAACAGCAGCCTAACACAGGCCCAAACATCCCAACAAAGCAGGATTCAGATGTCTGTAGAAGACATGATGAAGATCCACAATAACAGAAGGACAAAGTCAGTCAAACATGTCTGAGTAGATTTAATCTACATCTTTTATTCTTTACTCAGATTGATTGACTGCAGATTGTCAGAGATCAGCTGTGATTCTCTGGTCTCAGCTCTGAAGTCCAACCCCTCCCATCTGAAACATCTGGAACTGAGTTACAACAACCTGAAGGATTCAGGAGTGAAGCAGCTGTGTGGTTTTCTGGAGAGTCCAGACTGTAGACTGGAGACTCTGAGGTCAGTTCACTGTCTGTTACTGTTGTAGATCTGATATGTTTAATCACCAACTAAATTAATTTAGTTCATGTCAAATGTTATTGTGCCTCAAAGTGAAGACAAACAAAAACACATTGAAATAAGTGTATAATATTGGTAGCTGCATTCCTGTTAACACACCCGGGTTTTGTGTGTGTGTTTGAACAATGCAGACCAGCAGAGGGCAACAAGTCTTGTCTTGACGGATCCAACAGTAGGTTGAGATGCATTACGGACAGGAGCTGTTATGAAATTCTTCTGCCCACATGATGACACGTATTATTTAGGGACAGACAAACTAAGATCAAATCTTAGATCTTCAGATTAATTTTAATGAAAGGTGTGAACGCAGTTGCTTAAAGCTTGAAATATGTGATACCGGATCTGAACATTAGATCAGATAGAAGACATGATGATTATCCATAATAACAGAAAAACAAAATCAGTCTGCTCATTTAAGAGAAAGGCTCATTGACTACTTGACTTGATCTAAACATTTTTATTCCTTTTTCAGATTGAAGGGCTGCAGTTTATCAGCTATCAGCTGTGATTCTCTGGTCTCAGCTCTAAAGTTCAACCCCTCCCATCTGAAACATCTGGACCTGAGTAAAAACAACCTGAAGGATTCAGGACTGGAGCAGCTTCTTGATCTTAAGGAGAGTCCAGACTATAAACTGGAGACTCTGGAGTGAGTAGATGGTTCCAGTCAGTCCATGCTGCTTTCATCAGTATTGTCCTAAACACAGTTAATATCTAAGATCCAGTGTTTCCTGTAAACCTGCAGCTTCTCAGTGAAGCTGTGAGAGGAGAATGAAGACAGGCTTCAGGATTGGACAGAAAGACAGAGAGAGAGAGACGACAGTCAGCCAATCAGATGAGCCAGAAGCTTGTTGTGATCATGTGTTTGAGTTGATGTGAAGACGACTGTTGTTGTTGTGTTGATGTGTCCAGGAAATAAAGCTGGATTCCAGCTGACAGCCTTCCAAGATGTATAGAGACAGTGGTGGTCATTGATCAAATGTGATGAACAACTGATCACAGCTCTGAGATCAGTCTGACTGAAGCCTGCACATCACAGAAGCAGCATTACATTTAGTAACCATGTGCTCTTTCTACAGAGCAGAACCTCTGCTAAGGTCCACTCATCACATTTGTATATATTTGCTCCAGTGCTCCAGTGCTGCTCTGAACAGGACTGAAGTCCCTGCTGCTCTTTATACTGGATGAGCTGCATCACTGACTGACAGCTGATGAAGGGAGACTCTGGAAACACTCATTTATCTCCTCTCTTCTATATTCTTCTCTCTACAGATGGCGGGATGGTCTTGGTAAAGAGGGCGTGTGTGAGCTGAGAGACGATGAGCTGTGTCCTGATGATCCAGAGGTTGAAGCAGCAGCAGCAGCTTGTGTGTAGAGAGACTCTGACTGCAGATAAATGCTGCAGAATAAACCACATGTTCATCAGAAACATGAGCTGAAACACACACATTCTACTCACAGTGATGCAGCCAGTGTTTAGTAACATGACAACCATATAATGTACAATATCATGTTCATGGTAGGAGCTGGAGGAGAAACTAAATCTGGTGTGTGACAGGATATATCCAGCTTTGAAACAGGTTGGAAATGGCAGAGAACAAACTTGTAGTCGACCACCAAAGTTAAAACAGAGGCATGGTAATCCATTGCACTTGATCTCATCCTGTAGATGAACAATAAAATTTAATTAGTGCCTGAAACATATGACTTCTGTAAACTACAGCCTGGTCTCAGTATTTAACTGTTTAAACCTTCAGTCCAGCATAAACATATAAATCTCCTCCAATAGTATCATCTTTCATCACTTCTGGGCTGCATTGTGACTTGACATAATGTTTTGCTGCACTACATCAATGTAGGTAGATCTGAAAGGTGTGAAAACCAATCACACAGACTGCTCTGAATTCATGTGGTAATGATTTATTGATGTTAAAATGCTACATGTAGCACCTTTATACGTCAGGGGTCCACAGTCAGGAGTCACTGACAACCTTGCTGTCCAATGTGAGTAGAAAACTGGAGGGCTCAGAAACTGACATGTTAGTGTGGTCAGTTTGTGTTTTTCACTGTGATTTCAGAAATCCTTTATTTCAAAAGGAAGAAAATAAACAATTAAAAAAAAACAAGCAGTCAAACCTGAACATCTGTTAGCATTTCAGTGTCTACACACAGATTCAGCTCTCACAAGTCTCAGCAGTATGGCACCATTTTCAGGCGGAATCCAGTGTTTGTGATGAGACGACTATTTACAACAATAAAAAAAGAATAAAGAACAAGCTCCGGTAAACGTGTGTTTTAAAAATAGTGCTTGAAACGAGACATAAAACTATGTACAGACCTGTATTTGTTATAGATTGTTTGCCTTTATATACACATCGTCTTTTTTTCACATTGTCATATAAGTCACATCAACCATATTAAATATAAGAAACATTTCTGTTGTAGAAAAAAGAAAGGAATGACATGAAACGTCCACGTGTGAGTCACATCAACAGAAAACAACAAGAATATTTATACTACTGACAGCATTTGAAATCTCTTTTCAGCATCGTTTCTAGATGAAATAATTTGACTCTGCATCCTTTACCAGACGTTTTTTTTCTATGTACAAGAAAACATTCAGAACTGTGTCCTTCAGTAGACTTCACGTTTTTAATTCTCACATTTGGTTTCTCACTGTTTGCATTCTGTAACTCCTCCCATCATCCTGTGCACACCTGAAATCACAAAAAAATCTCTGAGCTGCTGTTTCTGCAGGAAAAAAACATTTCATATCAGTGTCTGCTGTTTCTGTCGGCCATCACATCCTCTGACCCGAACAAACCAGGAATTTCTAAAATTCAAAAACACAGGATTGATTGAAAGCGAGTGAAACCACTTCTCACGTAGAAGAGGACAAAGAATTATTATTTTTTCTTTTGCAACAACTTCAGAACAATCAGAAACTTTTACCTTTCTGCAGGACGTGAATAAATACATAGAATTAAAATTAACTTCATCTAATTCAGTTCAACTTTTAACAAAAAGAAACTAAGAGGAAAACTCATCCAGAGGAGGAAGATGGAGATGATGAAGTGTTTGTGTTTGTGAGGACATTAACCAGCTGAAGGTTCCTCAGCAGAACCAGAAATCCTTCATCTTGGAACCGAAGCTTCAAAGACAAACCAAGAAACTGTGCTGTTTGTATGATCTGCATTAACTGGGTGCTTGAAATAAAGTGCAGGATATTTGTAGTTTTAATTTCCATATTCTAGACTTTTTTCAAACATTATGAATTAATCTCATTGTTGAAAACTGTTCAACAGAGAAATCGCTGACAGGTTACATTCTGGTAAAAAACAAACAGACAAACAAAAAGCTTGGAGAGAGTGTTTGTGCATTCAGATACAAAGCAAATGAACTAATTCTTATTTAATCAGGAAAAAATAATTCACAAAAAAACTGCATTTGATTGTTGCAGAGCTTCTCCAGCCCGTTGTACATTCATGAAGTGGAGACCAACGACAACCTTTCTGTTTGTGCATCTTATAAATAACCATTGACTGGTAGATTATTTCCTTCATTAACTGATAAATAGTTCCATCTATGAAGAAAAAGAAAAGCAGCAAGTCAAGACATGTGAAGCTCTTGACTGATGAATATATGACCATGAATTAAGTGACATGTTGCTGCCTTCAAATGGAACCGTGAGCTTGTGGTTAATATAAACTGCTGATGTCAAGCTACCAGTGAGGCTAACAGTTAGCACAGTGTCGAGACAGAATGAAAGGATGAGGCTGCTGTGAATATCAACATTTCCCTCAGACATAATTTAACAATTAAAACTCTGAGCTACTACATCACAGTATATTAACTCACCATTCACCACCACCGTTTTCTAAAAAGGTCACAGCTTGTGATCTTGGAGTTTAAAGAAAATGTCTGAGGTTAACACTTCCATAAGAGGGCGCTGTTTAGATTAACAACAGCCTTTAAAAAGCAAATAAAAACCCTCATTGCTTTTTCAAAGTGTTTAAAATCTAACCAAAAGCCACCTGAAATAAAAGATATATATAAAATATATTTGTTTTGAATTTAAATATTAATTATTTGTAGTGAAAATCTAATCTAAGGTTTGCAGTGTATCTGAACACAGACGTATAAAACGCACACTGACCTCTGTGGTACTTCAAAATAAACCGAGCACTCTTCAATGCATTATTGTAAACAAAGAACTCATATGATAATATGACCCGTCCCCCAGAGACACAAAGAACAACCAGGTCCTCCTCCGTTTCCTCAGCTCTGTCTGCTCTTCATCTGGATGTATAAGGCTGCTCCAGTCTTTGTGAGTTCCTGGCTCCGCTCCTCCTGCTCAGGTGGTCAGAGGTAGAAACCGGTGGCTGGCGGGTCAGGGAGGCTAGGGAGAGTCTCAGGGACAGGCATCTGGACAGCAGGGGGCGCTGGTCCGGTCCCGTTGGGCAGAGCACAGCCTGCTGGGTAAGGAGTGTTCAGGATGCAGCCGTTCTCCATCTGCAAGTCAAGATGTCTTCAGTAAGGCCTCTATGCTTTGAAATTTAACATGCACAAACTTGACAACACCCCTCAGTGACCTGAGAATTAGATGTAAAACTAAAGACAGAAGAGTTTTTAATTGAAATATTTACCTGATAAATCAAAGTCTCAGCTGTGTTATCAGAGCATGTGTTTCACGGGAGAATGGTTTGTTAACATTTCAGATATCATGGGTAAAATGTAAAACCAGCGTGTGACCAAAATCAATGGGATTCATCTTCAAGGTGCGTCCATAACAACACTAGATAAGACTTTCTTGATTTTTAGGTATTTTAGCAGCAGGAGAGATTTGAGCCACACATAAACATCTGACTCAGTGACAGATACGCTGCAGCCGTGAACCTCCACGCTGAGCCTCATGAGGGATGTCAGTGGTCACCATGCAGTACTCACCCCGAGGATCTGCTCCAGGGAGGTGTTGGGGGGAGGGCACTGTGACAGGCTGGAGATGACCTGTGCTAAGGGGACGGGGATCTGCTCCGGCTGCCGTTTGTGGTTCATCCCCTGGAAGGATGAAACTGTAGCTTCGTCCGCCTGCTGCTGCCCGCTCCTCGCAAACAAACCACTTCCACCGATATAACCCGTGTGGTTGACATCGGACAGGCTGTAATCCATGCAGGACACCAGTGAGCTGTCTGTCGGGGGTTTTTGGCTGTTGCCGTCCAGGCTCCCACTGAACCCATAGTCCTGCCACTTTCCTGCTGAATGCTCAGTGCTGGAGATGCCACGCAGTCCGTTGAGGTTGGCAGCTTTCTGCTTGGTGTGGCACTGCTGTGACTGCTGCTTCTGTATCCTGGGTTGCTGCTGCAGGTAGTGTTGACGGTCTGAGGCCTTGTCACTGAAAACAGTCTGCTGTGTGTTAAAGTGCTCCAGTTGTAACCCTGCAGGTGATAGAATTTCTTGGGAGGTCCATTGTCCATTGGGGATTGATTGGTGTTGCCCCAGCAGATCTCCGTTTACCACCGTGTTAGCCAAGTGGTCGTCGTGCTGGCCCCAGTCATGCGTCCCTTTTCCTGACCGCATGCTGAGGTGCTGCTGCATCTGCTGTGACAGCTGGAGGATGGGTGCCTGTCCCAGCAGAGGAGGCTTACAGTGAGGAAACGGCATTTGCACATCAGAGGTGGGATTATTGTCAGGCAACGAGAGTGTGGTGGAGGTCACTGAGGCAGAGCTCAGAGGCACCAGCCCTCCAGGCTCTGTGGACGCCGTCTTTCCTTCTATGGAGTCGTAGATGTATGAGAGGATTTCGTCGTTTGTCAGCAGGTCGTCCAGTGTGGGAACGCGTTCAGGGTCCATCTCCACTCTGATCATCCGCTCATCGAGCAGCAGCAGCTCCAAGTCCTCAGCACTCAGCCCCAGCCCCTCTAGAGCTCCAAACAGCTCGCCGTTTGAACAACCCCCTTCCTCTGCATCAACGACGCCCTGGCCTTCCAAAGAGAGGGAGTCCAGGGTGGCCAGCAGCGGGTCGAAGCTGATGCCCGACTCTGTGATGCTCGGAGCCACCACCCCGTTCGTGGGCTCGTCCCAGCTTCTGCGCAGACCGGAGGGCTCCGAGTCAGAGAAGCCCATCTGCTCTCCAAAGAAGCTGCTGTGGAACGTCATCTTGGGTTCCAGGGCCGGCTGGCAAACGTACACGGACTCATCCTGACTCATGAGCGCCCCGAGCAGGGAGCCTGGGTCCAGACCGTCCCTGACGAGCCTTTCAGTCCGGCTCTTCTTTGACTTACTGCCGTTCTTCTCTTGGCCTCCGTCTCTGTAGCCTGCGATGGGATGATTGGACTGATAGAGCAGCGCCTCGCCCGTAGCGTAGGTGAAAGGTAGATGCATGGAGCGCTTTCGCAGGTGTTCTCCTCCCTCCTCATCCCTGTAGAAAACAGAAGCATGATTATCACCTGGACACCACAACAAAGAAGCATTAATCAGAAAACGTTTGAAGATCTGAATTTAACTTTAAGCATGTAGAGCATATTCTAACAGGCTTGGTACGTTATCTATTCAGGAACTTACAGAAGAGGTCTCTGGGTGGCGATGATGTAGTCAGGTTTGCCGTTCTTGTAGACCAGCCTAGCGTTGGCCTGGACCCACTTCCATCGGTTCTCCTTGGTGAGGAGCCTGAACACAGTCAGACCGCTCTCTCCAGTCTTCATCACTGCAAACACGGAGCAGTTACACTGAGCCAACAGAACCATAAACCTACAGGAAGCACTTCATTTCCACGGTGAGTCTAAAGTTGCAGAGCGCTCCAAATGACATAACTTAGGAACAAATCGTGATCCTGGATGAAGATGCACAATAAAAACTTTTGGACTGAGGTTGAGGTTTGGCGATGAACCATGAGTACGGACAGAAACAATCACCCAGATCTGGGCAGCAGTTGATAAAAATCGAGATGACCAGACTCTGCAGTGAGATTTGCTTTCACTATTTTAAATTTTGATTTACAAAGGAAGAAAAGTTCTGCTCCTGTAGAACTTTCTCTCCGTTGGGAACTGATTCTGCTCCAGCAAAGATCTGATGGGCCAATCAGATCATGTGGGCGGGGCTTTATGTGGTGATGGAAAGAAGAGTAACTCTAGTCATATACGTCATCTGAGAGACATAGAGATTAATTAGTTTACAACAAAATGTCTCTGATTGGCTGGAGGACTATGTAATTGTTGGCTCAGGTATTTCTCTTTCTATATCATTGAAACTTTGTAATGAAACACAGATGTAGAGTTAACAAACTCATATTCTGAGCCTGACTATACCAGGCTAATATTTAGTCTCTTCACTTGTTCAGTGAAGTGTTGTTGTGTCTTTGTTTGTGCTAAATTCCTGAACAGTGCTGTTTTTGTTTCCGGTTTGTTTCTGGCTTTCACGTCTCGGTTAAACTACACTGACCCTCGTCCTGCTGACAGCAGCATGGCTGACCTCTGACCAGTGTTTGTGTGTTGCTGCTGCTGCTGCTGCATGGATCATCTCTGATGCTTTGCTCATGCACTGGATTTGTGGGTCCTATCCTCTGCTCTGGCAGCTCTGCAGCTTTGCTCAATCTGCTCCCTAATCCACGGGATTACTTGTAAAATCTGTCTGAACTCTGTGACCAGGTTGGAGCAGATCTCCTCAACATTTTTGACAGGAATAAATCTGAAACGGCAACATGTTTCTGTCAGTGTTCTGGCGGATAAAACCCATGGACTTAAATTAAATTGAGTAAAAGCAGTTTTTACTTTTCACTCAAGTCTTAAAACATAATGGAATGAAACTGTTGGTAGACACATGTGTCATCAGGGATTAAAGATGCCAACAGTTGCTGTGTTTCCACGGACACTAATATTTGTCTAGTAATCAGACTGAACATGTGATCTCCTACTAACCATGGAAACTCTTGATCATCAGGTTTCTCTCTGGTTATTGGAATAAATCCATCCTCTCTGAGCGTGTTTGTTCATAAACATCGTAAATATCAGGTGAGGAGTTTCCAGAAGGGACACGCGTTTCAAAAAGAGGCTGCTCTTCAACAATTAAATCCTCTATCAACTGCTAAGCAATCAAGTGTCCTCAAGCTGGAATCCATGTGGACAGCAACGATGGAGACATTTTGGTCGTCTTCTAGGACGCTCAAGAGCAGCAGAACCACTGTGTCAATAAAGTTCTAAAGTGATTGGTGCTTTGCTAGAAACACGTCTGATGAGAGCATTTTATGCAGCGTCCATGGAGACATTAGAGTTAGAATAACTGATCATATCATGCACGTAAACAGTGGTGACATTTGGTGCATGTTTGCTGTCAGCTGTCTCAAAACCACAACCATGATTGTAATGATGGTTTCTGGAGTGTCTGCAGAAATCAAAAGGCTGAAACAGAACCGGGAGACGCAAAATGACAGAGAGATTTAGCAGAGGTCCAGGTCAGAGTCACATTAAAGACAGTTCAAAGCTTCACGTCTACACCATGAGGTTCCTTGATAGTACTTACTCCTGACATGGTTCTCTGCACAGTACAGCATATCTGCTGCATGGATGAACTGATATCCAGATCCTCGTACCCTCAGCTCAGCCTCCGTGTACCCGAGCACGATCTTCCCCCTGCACAGAAAACATCCAGTTTATTTTTAAAGCACCGTTCACGCTTCGCGGCACAATACAACAAACACACGCGGGAACGCTGCTTTCATCAACCTACAAATGAATTCACAAATGCGACCTTAGAGGTGAGGCCGCTACTGAAAAGAGGGATTACTTTGCGTCGCAGGCCAGCGGCGTGAAGTCCAGCTTGTGTTTGGTTCTGAAGATCATGTTCTTGGTCCTGATCTCCAGGATGGACGGAGGCTGCAGAGGGGTTGCGATGGCGAAGAGGGCGAGCTGTGGGGGGGCCTTCCCTCCGTTTTCCTGACGCTGGTTCTGTCCGTGCAGAAACTTGAGTCGGCCCTGGATGTTCAGAGCCTGCACAGCAAGAGACACCGGCTTAGATGAATCATCCTCACATGGACATACCTCAGACATTCATAATGATCTCACAAGATTCAGATAATATTATTACTTTATCCACATGATGATCCATTTGCTCCTGCAAATTGTACCAGAGGATCTCTCAGCCTCTTTCAACCTGGAGATATTTTTACCTTAAAAGCATTAAAGGTATTTACTTCTATGATTGTTATAATCTGGAAGCGCTAACAATGCTTTATTTTCAGTGCAGAATTTAGAAGAACTGAATCAGGAAGTAGTGAGACAGTATTCTCACATTACCAGTCCTCTGTAACCTACCAGAAAGCCAGAGGAGTTGTCCAGGAGGCAGCGGAAGCGACACACAAAGCTTCTCTCCAGGAAGGACGAGTTCTCTGGTGGAAGCTGTTCAGGTTTGTAGGTGACCAAAGACGAGCTGCTGTCAGGTTCCATCTCTGTGGCAAATAAAAAAAAAACAGACGTCAGTGAGTGAATTTCACCCGGTGGATCCCTTTACCAGAAAAACAATGAACTCTTCATTAAAATATAACCCAACTCACTATCTGGTGTGGAACATCTCGTGGTTCATCTGAGACGTCTAATTCAAGGATGCTATCGTCTCTGATTTACTCATCAGGTTAAAGCAGTTTTCACATCACTGCATTTGAAAATTTGAGTGCTTTTACATCATCAGGTTGGTCCAGCGTCTCTTCCCAACAGAGAGTCTCCAGGCTGCAAACTTGCTCAATGCTACCAAACTATACCATATTGCATAAGAACTTCTTCCAGCCATCACCACATTAAGCCTCACTCAAACGATTTGATTGGCTCGTCAGATATTTGCTGGAACAGCATCTGTTTCCAGTGGAGAACTGATTTAATCAGCAAAATCAGTAGTAGCAGTGTTAATGTTCATGCCCATTTTAGATCCTTCTGCTAAGCTACTGAAAGTAGCCAAAAAGGCTCAAAGCTGGTCGTCAGAAGCTCATTCATCTTATTCATCTTCTGTAACTTCTTGTCCTGTGAAGGGTTAATCTATCTCAGGTCTAACACAGACTCACTCACACCTACGACCAATTTAGAATCACCAATGAACCTAAGCAGCATGTCTTTGGACGGTGGGAGGAAGCGGGAGAACCTGGAGAGAACCCACACAGACACAGGGAGAACATGCAGACTACACACAGAAAGGAACCAGTCTGAACATGATGGATTAGAACCTAGAACCTTCTGCTGTGAGGCATCGCACGGACTTAAAACGAGACAGCAGCATCAGAATCAGTGAGTTCAGTCCTGGTCTGGTCTAGGTGGGGGTGCCTGGTCTGGTCTAGGTGGGTGCTACATGTCTAAGTAACATCCACACCAATGAATGAAGCCAGGTCCAGAAGTTTCACAGCAGAACATTGAACTGGAGCAAGATGGTTTAGATGTTAGTCACTTCTCTGGTCATAATGTTGTGGCTG
>SRSE01001119.1:0-49467 GCA_005024645.1 Planiliza haematocheilus | reverse complement strand
CCGTCTCCATCCTCTCTGTCATGTCCAGGCTGAGGTTACTGACAATGGACGTTTGTTTTTGTCCGACAGCAATACGACCACTGGAGACCCAACCAGCCGGACAGCTTCTTCCAATCAGGAGAGGACTGTGTGGTGATGATCTGGCACGAGGGAGGACAGTGGAACGACGTGCCCTGCAACTATCACCTGACCTTCACCTGCAAGAAGGGAACAGGTAAAAACACGGCAGCTTCATTTAGGGACGAGGTGGAGACCAAAGCAGAGACAGTGAACCCTGCAGGAAGCATATAATGTGTCTGTGCTGCCCCCTGGTGGTTAACCCTGAGTGATGCAGTGTCTCCTGTCCTTCAGTGTCGTGTGGTCAGCCTCCGGTGGTGACGGAAGCTCGAGTGTTTGGAGCCATGAAGTCTCGCTACGAGATCAACTCCCTGCTGCGCTACCACTGCAAACAGGGCTTCATCCAGAGACACGCCCCCACCATCCGCTGCCGGGCCAACGGGCAGTGGGACACGCCCAAAGTCACCTGCACGAGCCGTGAGTGTCCTCGTCCGGCCTCCAGCATTTAAACGCCCTGCTCTCACTAAACTAACCCTCGCTTCCGTCCGTGTCCTCAGCTGCCACCTACCACAGGTCCTCCAGCCTCCGGCGCCGCTACAACCAGAACGAGCAGGAGAGCCGACACACGCACCACCACCACGTACCACGTCACGACCAGACTCAGGAGAAACACCAGCGGGACCAGGAGCAGCAGAGCAACAGCTACGGCATCCTGCAGAGCCTCTGGAACGAGCAGAGCCAAGTCCAGCAGGCGCTCAGGGAGAAGAGGCAGCTACGGGACCAGATGGGACGACACTGAGCCGACGGTGTTTTGGTTTTTTTGTGGTTTTATGAATCAGATTTGCAGCGGCAGGACCGGGACGGAGCCATTGATAGACAGAGTGTAGATACCGAGCTGTCTATCAATGGCTCTGCAGAAGAACAAGACAGATGTTTCTCTAAACGCTCCAGGATCTGAACCAGAATCTTTAGTTTCATTTGTAAAGTCGACTCCTTCATTAACTGGTCCTAGGTCACCCTTAAACCCTGATCATGCGCCAGGATGCACACCATTCTATGCAAACGCCAATTAAGACACTAATTAGATAACGGCAGCACAAGCTCGTCAGGAAGCAGAGCTGCTCTTATAATCTCAGTTTTAAGGGTCAAAGTTAAGATTATCTGTCGTGTGTTTTATTTCAGCTGCAGTAACTTGTTCTTTATCCAGAGCATAGTCTGTATATAAACATGGACACCACGTCTCCTCGTCCTCTCATTGGTCAAACTGACTCTATGTTCCCGGGGATACGGGCGGCGCCATCTTTGTTTGGATCCAAAGTCTGATCAGTACGGTCTGAGGGGGCGGAGCCACGTGGGAGCTGAAATATTGAAGCCCCGCCCACACTTCAATTAATCCTACGCTCTGCTCTACCTCCACCTGTTACAGGGAAATTATACACTACAACCTAAACTGACAGAAATCAATCTATTTGACGAGTATTTTAATGTTTTAGTTTGACCCAAGCCCCGCCCACTAACATGGAGGGGGTGGAGCTTATGACCTATACTGCAGCCAGCCACCAGGGGGAGCTCTAGTTGCTCCTCCGTCCATATTTATATACAGTCTATGCCCCAGATTGATCAGCACTGTTGTTCTTTTGTTTTTTATCGTTTTATTGCTGGGTGGGGGCGGGGCTTGGGGTGGGGGCGGGGCTTGGGGTTCAGTTTTAACTCTTTCTTTAAATCACAGCTTTGACCCAGGCGTCTCGGTCCGGTTTCTGCTCGTTAGGACTCGTTTCTACCGGTCGCCTTCCCGTGAAGATGTTTTAGTTTTTTGTACAAACTGTTTTCAGCCGGTTAAAGGAAGCACACAGAGGAGGCGTCAGACTGTTGTGAATGTGTGGTCGTGTGCTGAGGCTATTAATCATAGGAGATATAATATAGATACTATATGAAGCCATATGAACTTAACTTATTGTATCATCAAAACTATGAATGGACTGTGATATTAAATAAAGTGAATCTGTTTAATGATGACGTCCTCGCTGTGTGCAGGTTCTTGTCATGTCCTTGGTTTTTCTTTTGTTTGTTTTTAAGATGTAACGGCGTCGTGTTTAGCAGCGTTCGCTCGTGGCTGAGAGATCAACAAACATCTGGATTAAAGAAAATGTCTTCAACTATTTGAGAACATGTTGGGAGCTGGAGGATTAACCAGTCGATGTAGAGGACGCTAGAGCAACTTCCTCACCCACAGATTTATTATTGTTTTTATTTGTTATGACGTGTTCTGCAACCAGCCACTAGGGGGTGATTGAGCTAATTTAAGAATTTTTCGTAAAGTTTATTAGCCTGGAAGAAGCTAGGAGAACTTTGATCTGGAGTCTCCCCGTTGGGAACTGATTCTGCTCCTGTCAAGATCTGCCCGGCCAATCAGATCTGTTTGGGGGCGGGGCTTAATGTGACGCTGGACAGACGTTTCAGTTTTGAAGTTGTCTTATACGGACAGTTGATTATTTCCACGTCATTCAACATCAAAATTCCTTTAGAGTAATATTTGTCCAATATTTATGCTAAATGCTAACATGCTAGCATGCTAATCATGTCAGCGGCAGATGAAAGGGTGAAAAAATAATTAGACAGTCAAACCATAAGTAGAGCAATTTTCTTCATGAAATCTTAAAAACTGAAGTCGGGAAATAGTCGTACAAACGGAAACGTTGATTGTTTGGCGCCAAAAAGTCTCAGAACAATCATTTAAATGGGTTAATCGTGTATTTCGTCAGATTATTTCCAGAGCTCTCACTGAGTGGAAGGTGGAGTTATCTGAAGCTACGAGCTAAAACCAAACAGGTTGGTGACTTGAAGACGTTTTCTTACTTTGCGTTGATCTCTCGGCCGCCGTGTTTTTTCCCTGTGACTCAGAATCAAGTTGATTATTTTCACGTTGTCGGTTCGTGTTGTAGCTGCAGATCTGGAATCTGTGTTTCCATCCGGGGACCGAGGAAATGTGAAACGAGGACACAGCTTTTTTATTTTACTGCATTTTACCTTCTTGTCGTGTTACATGTGGATGTGTGAATGTTCATGTACTGTATCTGTGGCACATGAGTCTATTTTTCCTGTAACCACCTTGAGTTACTGTAAAACTGTTCAAAACTTTTATTAATAAATTCTGTTCAAACGCATAGACGACATATTTATACATGAGATCTTTGAATGAAAAACATTTTAAACTTTTACCAAAGTCCATCCAACAAAACTTTAGATGTACTGAGTATAGCTAGGAAAGATGTTTTTAAATTAGCAATCATGGAGCTTAATTTAACTAAACATTCATACTGACACTAAACTTACAGGAAAAGTCATCAGATTAGAACCCACAACCTTCATGCTGAGATGCTAACCATGCTAACACCCACTTTGATGGAGATCTACCTTGTTTAATCATGGTAAAGTTCTTCCTCTTGTTTTACTTCCTGTTTCCCCTCCTCTGATTGGTTGATTGGTTCCTCCTCGTGTGCTCCGCCCTCATTAGTCTCACCTGTGTCTTGTTAACCTCTCTGTCCAGGTGTGTGTATATATATTACCCTGCATTGTCCTCCACTCCTGCTTCCTCGTCTTCTTGAGTTCTTGTCTTGGTTTTGGTTCCTAGCTGATGAGTTTGTATTAAAGTTGTTTTGTTTCTTAGCCTTGTCTCCTCCCTTTGGGTTCTGCTTTTATGCTTCTCCCTCAACAGAGCTGAGTTAGATTTAGAGCAGAAACACTGGTGGGAAGCCATGCTGCTGTATTAGCCATTAGCATCTCAGAGTTTGCCAGTTTTGATCCAATTGTTTTAATCTGCTGGATAAAATTACCAAAAAGAGCCTCAAGAGCCTGGTTTAATGAAGGTCCTCACTTTTGACGTCAACACATTTACTTAGCCAGGTTGTCGAGTCGTTGCAGCCCTAGCTCATGTTGTGATGCTAACCACTGCTAAATGTTGCACCCACCTACTTAGAGTGTTAACGTTACTGGAAATCTACCTGGTTCAGTTTTAGGGGTCTGTATTTCGGTCTGCTGGGAAGCAGTGTTGCTATGCTAGCCATTAGCATCACCATTAGCATCTCTTGCTAGCATGCTCTTGAGTCTCTTGAGTTCTTTTCTCAAAAGCACCAACCAGAAACAGTTCAGACACTCGGCTGCACATGTTTTGTCGGGGGGCGGAGCTTAGTGTGATGATGGACAGAAGTATCTGAGTTAGAGGACTGTCCAGTCGATACAGAGGTTTTGTTTTTCCTCTCTATCAGCTGAAACTCGCCTCATAATGAAACCCAGATGTTACCAAACACAGACTCTGATAAAAGTGGCATCGCCAGGCTACCTTGATAAACTGAGGCCCGTCCAGCTGTGTTATCCTGCCTCCAGCTTCTCAGAGAAAACAAGTGGACCTGAAAACGTCACCACCATGCCGTCACTCGCCTCACAAAGCACCGCTTTACTTTGGCAACGGCTCGTGTTTCTGCTCCAGAACTAGCTGAAAGCAGCACCATGAATGGCCTCGGTGTTTCTGCGCCCCGCCCTTTGGAAACACGTCGAACACATTACCACATCACCAGGGAACTACACCTCTGCAAACAACCTCCACCGTCTTCTCCTGAGCAGCTGAACTCAGTGACGCTCAGACAAAGAGACGGAGGCGGTTGTGGTTTTGTCTACTGTTTTATTGTCCATTTGTCTTTGGGTCCCCGAAGGTTTCCTTCAACGTTGCAGTTATTAACAAGGCAGTCAGACAATACAGAAGATAAAAAGCTAACACATGTCTTTATTTATTTTCTCTATTTTTGGAAAATACAGTTTTATTTTCTTTCCCAGAGTGAGACGAGAAGATTGGTTCCACTTAACAGGCACAGGAAAGTTAGCGTAGCATAGCATAGCATAGCATAAAGGAAATTCAGGTTGTTCAGGTTGATCTGATTCCCCGTATAATCTTATTTCCTGATCTACGTTAATCAGACAGTGGCCTCACTATGAATCTGCAGCTCTACATCTTTCTAACGGATTTAAATTTGTATATTCGTTACGAGTCGGAACGTTTTGAACTCTACGAAAATGTGAAAATATCATAATGGAGAGACACAAAAGGATTATCTGGTCTGTGATAGGTCCAGCTAGCATGGATGGTTAACGCTAAGAACAAGCTACGACGCATGAACCGATGTCCGACACTCGTAGCTACGTGATGGGCACGACAATAGGGCTGTAAAGAAAACGGACACCATGACAGCTCCTTTAAAAGTGAAGCCACTAGCATGTGGAGGTTGTATAAGCCCCGCCCCCTCCATGTTAGTGGGCCGGGTGCTGCCAGAAGACATGGCGTCCATTTTCTTTTCCAAGCAGCCCGTTGACGTCAAAGAGTGATTGAGAAACTTTATAGTGTGAAGCACCGTGACCCTACACCAGGCCTTGGTCCAAATGGGACGGTCAATGTGCACCGTTGACATCTCACAGAGAAAAAGCCCTGAGCTCATCCAGGCAGGAATCTCTGCTGTTGTATTTCTGTCTCATTCAGCAGGTAACAGATGTTAAAACACAACATCCATGCATCAGTTTAGAGTCCTGCTGCTTTGGCAGCCGACTAAACACATGTCCCTAGAATTTCCTTGTCCAGATGGGTGATATGATCCCTGCAGCTTGTTCTGGCTGCAGCCAGGTCTTGTACAAGATGTATGAACTTATAAAACCTCAAGTAAAAAGGTACCTATGAGGATCCTGCTCTGTGCCGTGAGCTCACACTCGTTTAACGCCTTACATGGAAGAAGCCGTCGGCGCGAGCATGCAGGCATGGATCGGTGTTGTGCGTCTATTGTATTTCTGTCTCAATCAGCAGGCTGGTGCAGGCTGGCTGGAGGCCTGCCGGGGTCCGATCGGTGAGCTCAGTCCCTGCAGAGCTTAGATGGCAATCAGGGAGCCGGACGCTGCCAGGAACACCGAGCTCAGTCAGGCTCTGGCCTCACGCCGACTGTGACTTCAGCTCAGGGATTCAGTCACAAATCTAGTAAAGCTTCAACTTAACTTGGGAACACTCGGGGAGATAGAACCCAAGGCCGAAGGACGGGTACAGGACTCATTTAAGGTCGGCTAGGTGGACATGTGAAGGAAACTAGAGGGTTGAGATGCAGATGGGCTCATTCCCTTTAAGAAACTACAGCATTTGTATCAAAAATAGTAGTTTATCAAGCTAGATAGATAGATAGATAGATAGATAGATAGATAGATAGATAGATAGATAGATAGATAGATGGCTAGGTCTACTGTGCGCTTGCTGAAGCTACGTCATGCTCTGAAGTTCAAGCCAAACAAGAGATCCAGCCACAAATGTTCCAGCATACGCTACTCTAGTACCGAGTCTACTCGTGCCAGGCATCTTGTGTTGCTGCTAAGGGTCTTCTCTTCTTCTTCTTCTTCTTCTTCTTCTCCTCAAGCTTCTTAATGTTCAGTGCAAAACGTGTTATTATTTCATGTAAACCGAAGAGATTTGGATCGTTTGGCCAGAAAGTCAAAAATGAAAAACGTAAATATTTCTACAGTATACCCCAAAAAATAATAATCATAATAAATTCAGTAACAGAAGTACATTTCTTTTTTTCTTTTTTTTTTAGATTATCAAATTCTACGTAGAAAACATAAACAACACTTCTTGAATGTTCCTAATTCGTTGATGAGACGTTTGTATAAAAACGTAAAATACCGGAACGTTGGGATGAAGTACAAAGTACCAGTCGTAGCACCTTGTTAGGACGTGGACAGCAGAGATCGCTTTACTCGGCCTGTCCTCGATGAGCGATGAAGACGAGCTCTCTCTCTCTCTGTCTTCATCTTCATCGTGTGGCGTTGCTCCAGGTCTTCACCAAAAACGAGTTAAGTGCCCAAAGTGTCGGTCCGACCGTGAGGCGTGTTGCTGTTAAACCGATTCGCCTTGTCCATTCTTAAATGACGGTATGACTGTAGCTGTGATATCCTCCCGCCCTCACCCCTTCCCTCCCCCACAATAACCACCCCACCCCACCCCTCCGCTCTCAAAGGCATTGATTAAATAATATGAACCTTAAATATGTGTAAACTATCTCTCAACATTAAGGTTTCCCATCAGATAAAGCGTCACAGTTTGTGTCTTCATGCCCCCGCGTCTTTTCGTGTGTGTCGTTGTGTACGCTTCGTGTTTGTGTGTTTTGCATCTCAGTTGTCGCTGCCCTTGAAGCAGTAAACGCCGTACAGCTTGTGCTTCTTGTCGGGGAAGCCGCTGAACCGGACGGCGGCCTCCGTGGGGCTGCAGCGTCGCCGGGGGTTGGAGATGGGGTAACGGACGCTGCCGTCCGCCAACCAGCCGGCGTCGCAGCGGTCGTAGCCCAGGAGCTTCCAGGCGGCGTACATCTGGCCGACCTTGGCGATCTGGGCTCCGTCTTTCTGGCACGCCCTGACCGCCTCGTCGTAGGTCAGCTTGGAGCGGTGGATCAGGTAGTAGAACCGACCTGGGAAGACAAACGAGAGGTTGAGACGCAACGGACTTTGATGTCTGACATTAAATTCCCGCAGTTTGACGCAAAGTTACAGCAGCTCTACCCTCTGAGTTCCAGTCCAACACTGAGGTCCCCTAGGTGTTGGCGTCTAATCTAGATTTGACTTTGCTACGTTCTCTTAAAAACTCAAATCAGTTAAAACATCTCATGGTCAAAGGTAGAACCGTTTACCTTTGTAGTGGGAGGTGAAGCAGAACACGTCGTAGTGGTTCTTGTCCTTGTCTCTCACGCCGTAGTTCCGAATCCCCGGCACCGTGTTCTTGCCGCCGCAGGGTTCCCTGGGCGTGGTGATGGGATACTGGACCGAGCCGTCATCCAGCCAGCCGGCGTTGCACCAGTCCATCCCTCCTCGCCACGCGTCGTACAACTGCTCAAATGACGCCACGATGGCGTCCTGGTCGCGGCACGCCCGCTCCGCATCGTGGAAGTTGAGGTTGTAGCGTCCCAGACGGGGGAAGTAGGGGTAGACGACGCCTGCATGGAGAGAGAAAGAGGAAAGACAGGTGAGATGTATGAGCAGGAGTCAGAAGACTAAACGAGCGTCCCTCCTCTGGGCCTTGATCCCTTTATTTGACCTAATGACTGAAAGTGCGTCTCGCTGTGTAAGCTTGTCAGAACGGTGCCAGCGTTTCTGCCTGGTGTCTCTGGCTTTTCTCAAACATAACGAAGCTGATGCACGCTCTCCTCCTGACATTCCCCCAAGCAGTCTCTGCTCCAGGAGCTAAATTTAGTCCGACTGCAGCCCGTCACCCTGAAACGACATTTTATGGACTTTCCTCTGTGTTTACGCCTCATTCCTTCTCCACTTTAAGGAGTCGCTTCACCCAAATATTATACCTTCAAGGTCAAGGGACACCACCACGGTTCCATCCTCCAGCCCATCAATCACTTCGCATTTATATCTCCCATAATCCTCCAGGGTGATTTCTGTGATGACCAGGGAGGCGTCCATGGGAGAGGATCCTTGTAGGTAGACACGTCCGTGGAAACTGCCGTAACTCCTTTTGTGGTAGTCCATGGCAACAAACACGTCCACCTAAAGAGACAGATTAAACAAAGGATCTGGTGTTAAATGGTTTGGGATGCTGGCTGGTGGACCAGGATGGAGGCCTGGACTAGATGCTGGCTGGTGGACCAGGATGGAGGCCTGGACTAGATGCTGGCTACAACAGTATTTTAAGTTTAATCTTTTTAAATCACCAACACATGGACTGTTTGTTGTGTGAAGCTCACAATAATACAAATGGGTGTCATCGGCGTAAAGTGAAATCTTAACGTCTTATAACCAGACAGAGGAGCATGTACACCCAGGAACATGATCAGTCTGATGAGCTTTAGGGATTCAGAGATCGTTCCTTGATGAACCTGCTCCTCACCTGTCTTCTTGGAGGCGTCCATGTTGTTATTGTCACATGATCTAGTCGTCTTTACATCCGCTAGCAGTGACACAGGTAATAACAAAGATAAAGCTTGAACCTCTTTCAGGTAGTCTGACGTCAGCTTGGTCCATTTGATCCTCATCTTGCGGTTGGGCGTCAGTGATTGGTCCCTTTGGATCTTGCATGGTAGAGTCGCGTTCCCCCCTCGCCTCGACACCACCTTGGTTTGTTCTGCCGTCACCGACAGTCTCGGACTGTTTTCTGCAAAACAGCAACGTCGTTAAAACCCAAGAACTCGGGTTAGGTTTAGACCCTGTAGTGGGCCGGTTCTGGTCGTACGTTTGATGCCCCTGGTCTAGTTTGAGACTTCCACTACCACAGTGTTTCACCTCAGCTGCTGTATAAGCATGGACATGTTGTTTGCAGAGGACCCATCGATCCCATGTCCCGTACCGATGGGGCCGTTACGGTTTGCATTTCTTTGAACTGCTTCTTCAGCTTCATCACGTCGCTGACGGTTTAAAGCTCAACAGGAAACACGACTCAGTCTTTAGTTTGTCCTTCAGACTCTTTTCTATCAACGTTTACAACCTTTAAAACAACTTATTTAGTGACTGAATAGATATTTAATAGTTTTAGTTTGACGTTTGGTCACTTTTTTCTATTTTTTTTTACTTTGTAATTAGTTACGTTAAATGTTTGTTTTCTATTAATTTCATATATCTCTTTGTCATTACTTTTATTGTGTTAATAGTTATTTTATATTTTTATTTATTGTGTTTTTATTCATTAGTGACAGCTTAGCCCATATATTAGTGCTCTAATTGGTTATTGTTAGATTTTTATTTATTTAGTATTAGATTTTAGATTTTAAATGTGAAATATTTTTTTTTCATATAGTTATTTAATTTTGATTAATATTATTTTTTTCATTAGTTACTGGTTAGCTCATATATTGGTTGTTTAGTTTTCTTCCCTTTTACATTTATTTAGTTGGTTTAGTTTTAAATTAATTTTAATTCTTGGTGTGTTTCAGTTCCTTTTTATTTATTAATTCTTATTACTGGGTTTGAATCATTTTAATTGAGTTTAAGTTATGACTTTTAACAGTTTTTATAGTTTTATTATTCATTACTTTAGTTTCAGTTTGTTATTTCCTGGTTAATTAATAGTTATTCTTCGTTTTTAGGATCAATATTATATCTGTTAATCTAATGTTTTATGTTTCATGTCCGTCTGGATGAATCTAAATAATTAACAGACTGGATATAAATCTCAAACCAACGAACACAAACATGTCGTCTCTTCTTCTTCCAGGTTATTGTCCATTGTCAGACTTTATCTCTCTAAATAAAAACAGCTGTTGTTTAGTCTATAAATAAAATGAAATCAGTCTCTGCTGAGCTTGTTTTTTTGGACAAAGTTTTCATGTGTGAGTCTTATAAGGTAACTCTACCTCCTCACAGCAGCAGCAGCCTTTATCAGCCTCAGAGCTGCAGAATCAAAGAGAACGAGCGACGCTGCAGAACCAGAGTCAAAAAAACAACAAGACACAGACACAGAGACACTCACCTGTGACATAGATGGTCCTGGAGTGCTCCAGCTCAGGATACAGGACGTCCAGATCGGTTTCTGCCACGCTCAGAGAGATCAGAGCCCAGATCAGAACAGGAATCATCTTCACCAGCCTGGATGTCCGATCACTGCAGAGACACACAGGGAGGGGGGGTGAAGGCAGAAGTTTCCTCTAGACGGCTGCAGGACGTGTGCTCAGCTCATGAAGCATCTGCAGTGCTGCTTCTCACGCTCTGAGCTCTGTCATGAGCTCAGGACAGTCTGACTGTGACTGAGCTTCACACCAACGCTCGTCCAAACACCCGGGACACAAACGGTCCTGAAGCTGCAGAGGACGACGCCTGGACGCACTCTGAATGAATCCAGCTGTGCATACTGTGCAAGGGAAGACCGTGTCGTCCAGCAGCATGTCCCGAGGACGTCCACAGTCCACAACTTCTGCCACACTGCAGCGTCACCCCCCCGCGCACAACAGACCAACCTCTGTGAGGACAGTCCTTGACATAATGCAGACCCCCTTTATCTGAGCCCTGATCTGAGCCGGGACCGTCCAGCAGCAGCAGCAGCTCTGTCCTGAAGGAAAGACAAGACTAAAATGTCCTCAGGCTCTAAAAGTCCCAGCTGGTCCTCACACAAACTGCAGCCCGTCCTCTACACGCTTGCCTCCACGTTACAGGATCCTACGGAGGCTCGAGGATGACACGATTATTATTTGGATGTTTTTATATTTACAAATAATAATAATAATATAGCTAGCATATGGAGCGAGCTAGCATATAGCATTAATTGTTTTACACATCAGTATGATATTCCATTCGTTTAGCGCCTCTGTTAGCTCATGTTTGGTCTCCACCAGCTAATGCGCTAATATCCCGTTAGCCCTTTAGCTGCTGAATACTCCACTACACCACTGTTTGCTATTGTTGCTCTAGTTGCTGTTTCTGTTGTAACTTTTGCTGCTGTTGGTTGTTGCTGCAATTTTTGGAAACGTTGCTGCTGTTCTTTGTTGCAGAAGCAGCAAATCTGTGTTTGCATCACGTGTCAATCAACTGGAACGGATGCTCTCATTGGTTGAAATTAGTTAAACCCGGTCCGTCCACTTTTTGTGTCCAGAGTTGCTTTTATTTCCTCTTGTTGTCGTTGCTGCTTCTCTCCTCCTTTATATTTCATATTTAACGCTGACACATCTGGGCCTCCATATCCTATCTGACGTGTGTGCATGTGTGTGTGTGTTTAGGAGTGTGTGTGTGTGTGTTTAGGAGTGTGTGTGTGCAGTCGTAGTCTTTCTGATTGATCCACCTCCACCCCACCCTTCACCCCCACTTATCTTCATTCAGTCCAGTCTAAATGTGCTGATGCTCGGGGCCCCTCTGCCAGGTGCAGCTCCTGCAGTCAGCAGAATAACTGCAGCACACACATACACATCATTTCTTACGCCCCCTCCCTGCCTGAAAACAGTCATTACAGGGAACAGGATGACTTGGAGGGGGGGCGGGCGGGCGGGTAGATTATGCGTTATGTCCTTTTTAAGAAGGGTAAAAACTTCAGAGTCAGACTGTTCTCTGCAGGACACGAAGAGGAGAAGCAGGTGATGTGTGAAATGAGATGAAGACGATGAGATACAGGAAGAAGGAGACGGGGGGGGGGGGGGGGGGCTCTGCTGCAGCAACAGTGATGCAGAGGAAGGAGGTTTAATGCTTCATTGGTTTCATTAGTAGATGTTAACTACAGGACACTCTGCTCTGCTAGCTGACGGAGCTAATGCTAACACGCTAACAAACGAGTTGATGTGATGATTAAGGAATGTGTCTCCCCCAGCGTTAAGTCTAAACCATCAGCATTTAGATCGGGGGCCCCTGAGGGAGGTCTCCTACAGTCATTGAAAATAAGCACCTTGCCACTGCTGTAGTTTAAAACTTGTCAGGTGGGGGCCCTCTAGGGAGGTCTCCTAGTGTTACTTGAAACTAAGCACAGTGCCGCTGCTATAGGTCCCTTACTGTTAAAATTAAAACTTGGAATATTGCCACTGCTGTAGTTTAGTGGTTGTAAAGTGGGGGCCCCTCAAGGAGGTCTCCTACGGTCATTTAAAATAAACCCATTACCACTGCTGTAGTTCAAAATTTGTCAGGTGGGGCCCTCAATGTCACTGAAAACATATTTCCACTGCTATAGTTTAAAATTCTTTAGGGAGGTTTCCTTCTCTTCTTGAAAACACATTGCCACTGCTGTAGTTATGTCACGTAGCGCCCCCGTAGGGAGGCCTCCTACTGTCACTGAAACCTTGAAATATTGCTGCTGCTGTAGTTTAGTGGTTGTCAAGTTGGGCCCCCTCAAGGAGGTTTCCTACAGTCATTGAAAATGAACCCGTTGCCACTGCTGTAGTTTAGAGTTTGTTGTGTCAGGGGGTGGAGGGAGGGGGGTCCCAGACGACACATGGTGAACACATCGTGTGTGATCCGAGTCTGACTCTCAGCTGGTCGTCATGGTGACGGCAGCATTCCTCAGCGTCCATCTGTGTGGACGTAAACAAGGCCGAGGCTTTACAGGCCAGGTGTGTGTCAGCGTGTTCAGCACCTCTTTGGTCTCACGCTGACGGTTGATGGTTGATGGTTGACGGTTGATGGTTGATGGTTGATGGTTGATGGTTGATGGTTGATGGTTGATGGTTGATGGTTGACGGTTGATGGTTGATGGTTGATGGTTGATGGTTGATGGTTGACGGTTGACGACGCTGAGTTCCAGCTTCACCATCTACACTCACCGGCCAATTCATTAGGTACACTAGTGAAAATGCATTCTAATATAAAGGACCTGTATTTCAGGTGAATGGACGTACGTTTAGACTGAATGTTCATTGATGTTCACCTGGATTGAAATAAACTCTGGGCTGTAACCCACTGACTGACATGACAGAATAATAGGAACATGTGTCAGTTCAGTCGTTCTACAAACCACGGCCTCTGAAGCTAAAGCTGAAGACTAGATTTAGTCCAAGACTGTTTTCTCTCGTGTACCTAATGAAGTGGCCAGTGAGTGTATGAGTATAAAAGCAGTTTAGAGCAGATGTGGCTTTTTTAAAGGTTACACAATGAACTTGTAGCCACGGGTCAGGACAGAGAGTTGTTTGTCTTTTCTCTAATTCTATTGTCCCGGAGAGAAAACTACGACTCCTCCCAGCTCCCTGATGTGTTCTGAGTCTGAGCAGAACGCCCCGTGAGTGATTGGACCAGTGAAGAGGCCAACGCAAACACATGTAGTCAGTACCACGGCGGGATGGATTTGTTTTGGAGGGACGTGTGTGATTGTTGTAACGTGATAATTATCAGATGCGTCAGTTAGTGACCGATGCTGATTTACAACGCTGGGGAAGTCCAGTGTGGCCAATAAAAGATGTTATGAAATCACATTATTGTGATGCAACTGTTCAGGCTCATGGGATGAAACGTCAAACGCAAGTTATTAAGAAAAATTAACATCTAGATTAAATGAGGAGAAAGTTTTTATTAATAATCCAAGAGTGTCTTTTAATAAAAACATCACTTTAGTTTTGATTAATGTGGATTAATCTGTTTCAGTTTCCTTTTTCTTATTCCATTCTCTCTCTGGGTTGAATTAAAAGCCTTAAAGCTATAAACTTAGTGCGCCACAGTTTTTAAACATATTTACGGAATATTCCTCCAAACTTTCTTCATTTCTTGAGCTTTAAAAATGTCTAATAAACAGACTTACATGAGTCTAACTGGTTTAAATGTCCAGTGGTTTTGGTGAAACCCTCAGATATCATCGTCACTTTTGGACTGAAAACGTCTGAAAACCCTCTGAGGTAAAACAAACAGCACCAGCAGATGTTGCCTCTTTCAGCGCTGCTTAATAAATCCTTGTTTAGCGTCTACAGTTACAGTGACACTCAGGTCAGATCCTTAAATGATGGTGCAGCGTTTACACGTCTACATCTAAAGGATTTTGGCAAAACTTGAAAACATTACAAGAATAAATCTCTTCAGTTAAACTATAACAAAATGTGCCTGGAGCCCACTCACTTGAAGTTTCCATTCCTTGTTTGGTCATGGACTTTTATTCAGGTGCTGAGGTGCTTACGTGACCTTTAACCTCTCCTTTAATGGCCCATTTACCCTCTGGAGTTAAGAGCTCATATAAAACATTAAGCTCTGGATAAGGCTGCAAACACACTGTTGCATCATGGGAGTTGAAGGCCAGTGGAGGGTTGTGAAATACGTGCAAAACTGATTCCCTTTGGCCTCAGCTGTGCTTTGTGTTTTCTACTAATTAGCAAAAGTTAGCGATCTTTAATATTATGCTAATGCTAGTGCTTTATAGCCGTTACTTGGCCTTCAGCCTTCAACATATGAATATCTGGATCATCATCAGCAGAATGAAGGAGGATAAACAATGTGTAATGCCATGTTTGATGATTTACATCATTATATTTCATATAAGCTCTAAGCACATTGCCACTGCTGTAGTTTAACATTTTCTATGTCAAGTATGGGGCCCCTGTAGGGAGGTCCCTTACTGTCACTGAAAGCTTCACATGTTGCCACTGCTGTAGTTTAAAGGTCAGGTGAGGAACTCTACTGTCACTGAATTTAAGTGCATTGCCACTTCTATAGTTTACAGTTTGTCAGATGGGGGCTTCTCAAGGAGGTCTCCAACTGTCACTGAAAATAAACACATTGCCACTGCTTTTCTATGTCAAGTAGGGGCCCTGTAGGGAGGACTCCTACTTGGAATATTGCTGCTGCTGTAGTTTCAGGTGGAGGCCCTCAGTGTCATTGCCACTGCTGTGGTTTAAAGTTTCCACTCTCAGGCCCTGTCCACACGTACGAAAACGATCTTTTTCTTATCCGTTTTCGCTCTACGGTTTCAAAAAAATCCGCGTCCACACCTGATCCGTCTTTACACGACTGAAAACGCTACTTCATATCCCAGGTCTATAGGCGGCGCTGTTTCAGTTTCAGAAATTCACCAAAAACGGGGAGGAAGAGGTGCCGCATGCGCATGAAGCTTGAGCGCTGTTTACAAATCGGCTTTCGAAGAAACCAAAAATGATATTTTGCCCTAGTAACCATAACAGGCTCAATATCTTCTCCAGTAGTAACGCAAGCATGTAGTCCGCCATTGTTGTTGATGTTGTTATGAGACGTTTCGCGAGATATACGAGGTGGAAGACTGCTCGAGGGGTGTGGCCATGGTGGCTATGGCGGCGATGACGTCATCGTTTTCAGAAATCTCCGGATTCAACAACCGTCCATCAGAGTAGTGAGGTCTTCCTCCATTTACCACTGGAGCCACTTCATTTGTTAGCTTAGCATCAGAGGTCTCCTGGATTTATTGCCTAACCTCACACAGCTGCACCTCTTGTATCTACTCTGTGTTGAAATCTGTCACGATCCCTGGAAATCATCTTTAACGTTCTTCCTGGTACGACTCATTATTCTCCTGTAGAATGTGTCACATGCATGCTCCATCTGTTGTGACGGTCCAGAACCATCCAGGATCCATGAACCCATCCACATTTAAAACAATCCGGACCTGGAGACTCTGAGCACATCCTCAAAAACAGAAGCTAAATCCGCTTTTAAAACTAATTTATTGTCCTTTTCAGATCTGATTTCTGTGACTGAGCCAGTGTTTTGATGTTCTGATCACATTTCATAAGATGTACGAGTATTGTTTGACCACCAGGTATTACTTCACAACCTTAGGAGGATCAAACTCATGTTTCCCTCGAGACCTCTTTACGTCTTTATGTCCCAGAAACCTGAGACATTCCAGATTTGAGGCGGTTTTAGAGACAAATTTATGACACAAGCCGCAAAAAACGGGGTGACTTGACCCTCGCAAACCGTCCTTCAGAGGGAGGACTAAACGAGGTGTGAAACAGCTAAAGCCTTAAAGTGTGATGGCGAGGAGAGAAAGGTGGCCGTGTTTGTTTTCTTTACTTTTTTTGTCTGTAAGAGGAAGGAATTCACTCAAGCTCAACGTGATCAGATAACAGAAAACACTAAGCGTCTACGGTTTAGTGCTGCTTCAACGTTGAGGTCATAAATCCAGGTATGGGATCGGTAAACGTGTAAAACATGTCAGAGTCTCTAGTGTTAAAAGCAGAAAGTCATCAAGCTGGAAGCGCTCAGGTCCATTCAAGTCCACACAGATAAACAGATGTAGTGTTTTGTGAAGATGTACTTTCAGCTAGATGCTAATGTCGATACGCTAAAACGTTTAGCAGCTATACTGTTCATCATGTAAATTTAGACCTTAATATATATATATATATATATATATATATTGATTCAGTTAAAAAAGAACATGAACCAGACTTAACGCCAGTAACTGCAAAATTGGCATCACTAGAGCTACGATGCTAGCATGCTAGCAGGACAACAAATATTTTCATGACTATTGTTGTTGTGATTGATTTCACTGATTACATATCTTTATTAGATGATGCACTGGTTTAGCTGGATTAGGGCTTTTGGCTAGATGCTAATATTGGTATGCTAACATGTTTAGCAGGTATAGTGTTGAACATTTAGACCTTTAGCGCTTGAGGCTGTACCTGGTGTATTATTTTGTCATGAACCTAAATACTGGTCCAATTACGTGACTCTACTGGTGTTGTGGTGATTAATCAGTTAGATATCTTAATCAGGTGATGCATCGGTTCAGCTGGACTCTAAAAACCTTCGAGGGGCCTCCGCTGTGACATGAAAAGCTCTTGAGACCGAGCAGCCGGTGAGATAAACGTATGGCTTCCATTATAAGCGTGTCAAAGGCAGATTTATGTGTTTAAAAAAGAAAAAGAGGCAGAACACATGACGTCAGGTGGTGTATTGTGTTTCTGTCTCAGTTATGTGTCACAGAGGTTAGGCCTCAACCAGTGCACTCATTTACTAAGTTATGTTTTAGTAACGTTAAATGTCAGGTACATATGGTCGGGTCAAACATACAGTACTGACCCCTGGAGTCTAGTGACGTAACATGTTCAGTAAAGAGTACAGCCCTTCTAGAGTTTACTATAAACACATCAGTCCTTCAGCAGGACGTTCCTTCAGATATACAGATAATATGATGATTTATGACGCTAGCCTCCCAGCTAATAGTAGCTCTTCCTAGATTTATGATGAATCCAGATTACTGCCACCTGGTGGTATAAACCATCTCAGGTGTAGAACGTATGAACCAGTAGACTTTTATGGTTTCTTCAAAACGTTTCAGCACTCATCCAGGTCAGTCCAGCCTCCCTTGATTCAGCTTTGGTTTGTGGAGATACCCTGACCTAGTTGACTGACAGCTTTCACAAACGTTTGGTTGCTGGTAGATCTTTGATGTCGGTTTGACACAAACCTGACCTCCGAAAACCTAACAGACGACACAAAGACGTGATAACAACGTTGTCGAGGTCAGGTAGACAGCTTTGTGGTGTCGATAGCGGCTTTTAATGTCCTGCTGCTATCTTCACCGCAGGCTAACAAACGTATACGAGCTCTGGACAACATTTCAGATCACTCAGCAGACAGGGACACTCCTGATAAACTGATAAGAGTTCACCCCTCCGTGTGACTCTATCCAAATAATCAACACCGTTTTTCTAATGACTCAGAAGTCTAAATAAAGAGGTATCTGTGAGGGAAGCTAGGAAGAGGTACAGTTAGCTGGGATGCTATGAAGCTAGGAAATTATGAAACGCTACAATTAACTGGGAAGCTAGGAAGCAGGAAAGAGCTACTTAGCTTGGAGGCTAGGAAGGGCTACTATTAGTTATTTGGCTATGAAGAGCTACTATTAGCTGTGAGGCTAGTAAGCTAGGAAGTGCTACTTAGCTGGGAGGCTAGGAAGCAAAGAAGACCTAGTATTAGCTGGGATGCTAGTAAGCTGGGAAGACTTAGTATTAGCTTGGGGGCTAGGAAGGGCTACTATTAGTTATTTGGCTATGAAGAGCTACTATTAGCTGTGAGGCTAGTAAGCTGGGAAGCGCTAGTATTAGCTTGGAGGCTATAAGGACTAATATTGCTCAACTTAACTAAAAAATAATCAGTAAACTGCTAAAATAACGGATAAAAAGTTGAAATAGCTAAAAGTATAAACAGCTGAAAGTATTAAATGTTTCCATAGTTAAAGCTAATTATTTAGCTTAAATAGTTTGGTCGTCTATTAATGGTTAATATTGTAATGGATGAACTGTGGTGGTAATAATCACGCTGATGCTAAATGTTATGCTAGGTTACTCCACTAAGACTTTCATTCAGGTGTGTCTGGTTTCTAGTTTTCTGTAAAATCTGTATTTTTGCGACCGACTCATTAAGAGGTCCCACATGGGACTGATTGAAACAGCTGAATGGAGCAGTCAGTTCACAGGAAGTTGCTTCAGAAACTGCGTCCTACATGTTCCTTGGTAGTCCACACAGAGCGTCCTGATTAGACATGCTGGCCTCTAAACCTGGTCGCCACTCACCGGCCACCAAAACCGTCCATCAGTGCCCCTCTGTGCTCAGGACTGAGGACTCTTTGTGGCAGCGCCGGTGGACCGGTTTGAACCCAACACGTCAACCGCCGAGGAAAATATATGTGTGGTGAAGTGAGGAAACTGACTGAGCTATTTGTGAATACCCCAGGTTGTGTTTACACTAAATACCCCACCCATGGTTTTGTACTCCACCCATGCACTGAATATATACAAGCTCCTTACAAGTGTTGGCGAGGTCTGCAGGTTGTCCCACAGCTGACGGGAGGAAATACCTGGTCACGCTCTTTACTGTCAGGACGTTCTATTTTAAGAATGACGCATCATTTCTCCGTTATTTTAACGTTTGTTTTGGAGCTGACACCAGTCAGACCTCTGTACACGGCTCATTTTTATTTTATATTAAAGTTCAAATCTATAAATAAAGCGTAGAGCAACTGATCAGCTGATCGTCCTGTCTTCCTAGCATCCCAACTGATAACAGCTCTTCCTAGCCTCATAGCAAGTAGCAGCTCTTTCTATCATCATAGCTAATAGTAGCTGTTCCAAGCCTCCTAGCTACTAGTTGCTCTTTCTAGCATTATGGTTAATAGAAGCTCTTCCTAGCTCCCTAGCCTCCAAGCTAATAGCCCTTCCTAGCCTCAAAGCAAGTAGCAGCTCTCTCTAGCATTATATCAAATAGTAGCTCTTCCTAACTACTGTCTGTTCAACTATCCATCTATTATGTTTGGCTAATAATTCAATAAAGTTAGCTAACCTGATTTTAACTTGCTAGGCTATTTACCTTTCCAGTATTTACATAACTAATACCTTTAAGTAGATTGCTTTATGTTAAATGATAGCTAACTAGCCTACTTATTACTTTCGTTTTTACTAAGAATGTAAACAACGCGGCTTTATTCTGCTACTTATGCTAACATAAGCATTTCCAGAAACATTTGATTTGATTAATTCTGGCTGAAAATTTGACTCTTGTGTCTGTAAGTTAAATACGAGGCTGCAGAAGATTTAGCTTAGCTTAGTTTAGCATCGCATAGAAAGCTAATGAGGTCAAACAAAACCTGCACAAAAGTGACTTGTTCATATGATTTTTTTTGTTTGTTTTTCTGCTGCAGATCAGAAAACTGGATCACTTTTTAAAATTAATTTCAAATTAGAAGAAGTTTTCACCACATGACGAATATCAACGACAGGAGCTTAGCTAACGATCATGGAACAATTGATAACTCACCACGCAGAGCTGCTTTTACTTCAGGTTTTACCTAATTTCCAGTAGCTTTAGTCACTGAACACAAAGAAGCGTCCTTGTTTGTCCAGTGGAGACACATTCATTCATTCATTCATTCATTCATATAAAAGCTCTTTCTACTCTCACTGTCAGACTCCAGGAGCTCAGAGTCTCAACCCTTCTCCTACCTCCCACCTCTCTCCTCACCCCGATGTCCCACTGAGAGACAATAATTTACCGTCTGGACAAACATTTAAAGGTTGCACAGATAGGACCTCCCTTTATACCTGCTCTGTCTCTGTCCCTGTCTCTTTGTTAGAGGTCAAAGGTCACTGCAAGCCTTCATCAGTTTTAATTTATCTAAAAGCTAGAAACCACGAGGACAGAGACGTTGGAGACAATGTGGAGACGTCTTGATCTTCTTCTCCTCATTCTCCTTCTCCATTTTTTCCTCCTTCTGCTTCAGTTTCCTCCTCTTCTTCCTCATCCTCTCAAACCTCTTAGGTTTTCTTCCTCCACCTCCTCCTCTTGTTCTTCTCGTCTTCCTCCTTATTGTTTTTCGTCCGTCTCATTGTTGATAATTGTTGTCCTTCTCTTCTTCTTCACCTCCTCCTCTTCGTATTCTCATATTTACCCTCCACTTTATTATTATTCTTCTTCTTCTCTTCCTGCTCTTCCAGTTTCTCCTACTCCTCCTCCTTCTTCCTCTCTTCTATCTCCAGTAGGTACGACGATCCTCTTCATCAGTAAAGATGTTCTGATGTAAACTCACGGATCTGATCACATCATTTTCTCTTTGTCTCCATGGCAACAGCTAATCTCAAACTCCTGTTAGCATGCTAACGCTAACGCTGCAGCTGAGTGTGTGTTTGTGTATCCGGCGCCTGCAGCCTCGGCCTCAAATGTTTTTGCTTTCATTTATATTTCAGCTCAACAGAGAGGAGTTCAGAACGTCCTTGTGAAGGTGCTGCACAAATAACAGCGAGTACATGCAGACGCACAAACACACCGGCTATTTAGGGGGGGCAACATTTTCCCTTTCAAGCTGCAGCCGGTCGACGGCAAACACGTTAGTGGACGCCACAGAAACAACCATTCATGAAGGAAAAGCAACTCGTTTAACCTGTTGTTTCCTGATCAGCGCTGATTTACGCTAATTGTGGCTGACGCTGTCTGTGTGCGAGTCCCTGCACAGAATAACACCCCCTTTTCATTTGGGGGGTTGCCGCTGCAGGCCTCAGTCAGGCTGTGTGTTGTGTGTTGGGTGGGTGCAGGGGTAATGGGTGGGGGTCAGGGTGGAGCCGCCGAGTCTAAGCCAGCGACACGGAGAGGGGTTGTTGGGCTCGGAGTCGCTCGCAGCCCCGACTCCTCTCGGCTCTAAATCACTTGGCCTCTTGCTGCACAGCGTGGTCGACCACAACTATGACAAGTTTCACAAATATGATCGCCCGCGTCGGCGGCCGACGGGAAGACGAAGCCTCAGTTTACAGAGACGCTCCGGTTAAAGGCATTCCACTTGAGACGGACAAATGAGCCAATCAGTCAGATCTAAACACATAAATGATTCTGGACAAATTCACAGTTAGAGGAAATTACAGCCGTAAAAAAACGTGAATGAAGGAAGAGCATGGTTAGCCTAGCTTAGCATTAAGACTGGAACGGTGTGAGCCAAACTCATCGTTGTGAAAGTGCAAACACAGAGTATTTGAGCTGCATCTGGACCAGGACGCCTTGTCCTCATTGATGGACCAATGAACTCTAAAAGAAAATGTCAGGACATCTGTCCATGAGCTGAATGTGAAGAGAAACTGGGTCATGCAGCAAGACAAGGAGAACCAAGAACACAAGTGGTTCTACAAGAGAACGGTTAAAGAAGAACAAGATGTTTAGAAGAAAGACCAGCATCTGGAACAGCATCTACAAACATCTCGGATGTGGCTCGTTGGTCTAGGGGTATGATTCTCGCTTCGGGTGCGAGAGGTCCCGGGTTCAAATCCCGGACGAGCCCACTTACTGTGAGTGGTTTGCCTTTGTTTAGACATGCTTTAGTTCATCTGAAGAGAAACTGGGTCATGCAGCAAGACAAGGAGAACCAAGAACACAAGTGGTTCTACAAGAGAACGGTTAAAGAAGAACCAGATGAATGTTTAGGAACGGCCAAGTCAAAGTCCTGACCTTAATCCAAGAGAAATGTTGTTGTTGGACCTGAAGCAGCAGTTGATGTGAGGAAACCCACCAACATCTCAGAACTGAAGTGGTTCTGTTCTGAGGAACCAAGCTTCTGGAGAACACTGATCAGATCAGCGGTTACCCGTGAACCGGAGCACCTCTCTATTTGTCCCTCTACCCACAGAGACAGTGTCACCGTTGCTACGACCACTATCTACCAACACAACCGTCCTTCCTCAGAACTTATTTTAGACCTCCTTTGTTTGGTGTTTCCTGACTCCCTCCACGGTTCAGTTCCTGCAGCGGAAACACACCAATTTAAAACGTTCATCTGTTCTGTGACTCAGATAAAACCACCAGAGCAGGATTAACCCAGTCACAGTCACATTCTTCATCACATTCATTCTGTTTGTTGGGCCCCAGATCCCAGGATCCGCCCCCCCTCCTCCCCAAAACTAAATGCCTAATGTAAACACATCAGCTGACTCTGCTGCAAAAACCAAACCTGGAAATATACTGAAAGCATCTCATTACAATGTGAAACAGTGATTAACTGTGAAACACGAGCTGCGCGTCAGTTTGGCAAAAACACTGCATTGAATGTATTTGATATTTTCTTTTAAATGAATGTTAATGTTCTCCTAAAGCTTCCAGCTCCCTTCCTCCTCTGCGCTGGTCACTACTCTGGTTTAACATGTTTATCTTTGTGGTGCCAATAAATCAATGAACTCTTTGTAAAGGAACAAAAATCAATCTTCTATTTACTTTAGGAGAATTCTTTACAGATGTTTTTCTTCCTCTGTTAAACAGTAAAGTGAAATAAAGCCTCTTTACCTCTGTCACTGCGCTGCGTCGCGGTTGGAAGTCTGAACTCTCCAGCGGCCAAGACCCGGACTGAAGCGCTCAGCGGCCACACGCGTCAAGGTAGGAGAGAGGTGGGCGGTGCGGGTGTGTCCCGTGTCCTCCGTGGGCACCAGCGCCTCTAACGCGCAGCGTGCGCCAGGAAAACGCGCGCTCCTTCCTCGTGTGCGTCCGCCTTTACGCGCGGGGATGACGGACGTAGCTGCGCGCGCTCAGGTGGAAAAGTAAAGAAAGAAACGCAGAAAGAGAGAGAGACGCAGAGAGGATCTGCAGCCTCTGGCTTGTTGGTTTATTTTGAAACCTTTGACCAGATTCATCACACCCAGTTCAGACTCCAACAAAGGAGGTACCCTGCCCCTGTTGCTCAACACGTCAGGATGATTTACTGAACGCTGCTGCTCTGCTGCTCTGCTCCAGTTACGACTGATTTCACCCCAACAATTAAACATATAACACAAATACTGAGAAAGACATGAAGTTTAGTTTGAAAATGGACAAAAAGGAAGACAGAGGTTTAGTTTAGAGTTTAAACCAACTGATCTAAGGAAGAGGAGTTTAACTCATTCATTCATAAATGATCACATGAATCAGTGACGTCTGTTCATTAGTGACGAGAGACTTTAAAAGATTCTGAGAAACAAATTAAACTAAAAACTGATCCTTCCTTCTTCTGTCTTTACTTCCTTCTTCATTGGCTGGGGACGCATGTGGAGACACGTTTACATTAAGACCAGGTGGATGGACAGGTGAGACCAGGTGAGACCAGGTGAGAGCAGGGGTTGATGAGATGTCTGAAGGAGCCTCAGAGAGTAGGAGCTGAGAGGAAGGCGTCCCGCGTCGTTCCTCTGTTTACATGAGTCTTGTCTTTAGGATAATTAGGAACAGGTCCTGGGTGTCTCCTTTCAGACGAACCACATGCTGCAGAGAATGTTTCACAACATGCTCACCACAGAATTAATTACACTCATTATGACATTCTCTCCTCCATCATCCATCCATCCATCCATCCATCCATCCATCCATCCATCCATCCATCCTCATCCATCCATCATCCATCCATCCATCCATCCATCCATCCATCCATCCATCCATCATCCATCCATCCATCCATCCATCCATCCATCCATCATCCATCCATCCATCCATCCATCCATCCATCCATTCATCCATCCATCCATCCATCCATCATCCATCCATCCATCCATCCATCATCCATCCATCCATCATCCATCCATCATCCATCCATTCATCCATCCATCATTCATTCATCCATCCATCCATCATTCATTCATCCATCCATCATTCATTCATCCATTCATCATCCATTCATCATCATCCATTCATCCATCCATCATTCATTCATCCATCCATCCATCATTCATTCATCCATCCATCATTCATTCATCCATTCATCCATTCATTCATTCATTCATCCATCCATCCATCCATCCTTCCATCCATCCATCCATCCATCCATCCATTCATCCATCCATCCATCCATCCATCCATCCATCCATCATCCATCCATCCATCCATCATCCATCCATCCATCCTTCCATCCATCCATCCATCCATCCATCCATTCATCCATCCATCCATCCATCCATCCATCCATCCATCATCCATCATTCATTCATCCATCCATCATTCATTCATCCATCCATCCATCCATCATCATCCATCCATCCATTCATCCCTCCATCCATCCATCCATCATTCATTCATCCATCCATCATTCATTCATCCATCCATCCATCCATCCATCATTCATCCATCCATCCATCATCATCATCCATCCATTCATCATCCATCCCTGTATCTCTTCATCTTTCATTCACAGACCAGAAGCCAAACGTCAAACAGTTTAGTCTGGAAACAAACAGCCAGCGTCTTCCAGGACGTTACTGAGACGCTTCATAAATGAAAACGTTGGAGCGAGTGATGAATGAAGACCGTTTAGTTTTCCTCTGGAGACCGTTGAGCAATAAACTGAAACAAGCTTCACTCATCTTAAATACACAGAATCTGTTTTATTAGACCACATTTTCAACTGTTTTCCAGAGAGAGGAGGGGACGCATGGACGAAACGGAAAAAAGCTCTGTGAGACAGAGACAGAGACAGAGACAGAGACAGAATGATACTGGAAGACATGTTTGTTTTGGGGCGTCATCTTATGTCTTCATCTCCTTCTATGAAGTATTTGGTCTCTTTGATGGCCGGGTTATGGGGCTGCTAAAGTCCTGCTAAGCTAAGCTAAGTTAAGCTAAGCTAAGCTAAGCTAAGCTAACAGCTGCACCATAAAAAACAATCAGAAGAAAAAGGAATAAACCAAAAGAAATGTTGGGATGTCGACTCCTTCCTTCCTTCTTTCCTTCTTTCCTTCCTTCATCCTTCCTTCCTTCCTTCCTTCCTTCCTTCCTTCCTTCCTTCCTTCCTTCCTTCCTTCCTTCCCAGACAGGACGCATGCATTACTGCTGCTCCTGCTGCTGAAGCTGCAGCATTAACTGCACCGTTGCTGCAGTTGTTGCTGCAGTTGTTGTTGTTGCGGTCAGCGAGCTTTCAGAGCAAGAAGGTTAAAGTCATAAAAGGTTGTAAAGGTCAGCGATCGTCCCGTGAGCCGTGGCGTCCCGGTCAGGACGTTTGTCAGAGAGCGTAAATCTCACTTTGACCTTAATGAGCTTTGGTTTAAATAAACTGCGGTCACGTGAGGCGATAAAAACGAGCTGGGTCGTCTGAATTAGTCTAAACTACACGGTCAACTGAATGGATTATATGGACACACAAACAATCCACCTCATTTAAAACATGCAGGACAAAGACGCTGTAACCTCCAGACATACGTAGGTGTAATCCAGAATACTGCTCATCAGTCTGTGTTTGGATTCTTTGGGTTGTTAAGTTCATTTTTAATCAGATTCTTTGAGGATTTTAGACACGAATAGAGAAGTTATTGCCTTGATTGTTTGTGTTGTGAAGTGACTGGACATTAGTGAGGACATAGATGTCTTAACCTACATACATACGTAGTCGGTAGAGTCAGTGTGATCCATTTATCCTCAGTCTGACTCATTGTGTAACAACTCAAACACTCGTCTATGGCGACTCAAACTTTTGCAGATATTTTTACTGAAAACGAGTCGTACAAATGTTTGTATCAGAACATTTCTGGGGCTGCAGCATTAGAGTTGGCGTAGGTGCTGGGCTGTCGCTGTAGCTATAGAAGAAGAAGATACTGTTGAGTTTTATGCTTCTTTCCAGAAAGCTGCTATGTCTGATTTATTCCACTTTTAGTGACTAGATGTGACCTCAAACGTTCCAGGAGAACCAAGCTGAACGTAACTACAAACATGGCCGACCGTGATGAGATAAAATTAGTTTTGTTCCTGAAGTCACCGACAGTGATCAATATTGACGTCTAACAAAGTTTTTCCACCGTCAGCTATGATGAGATCTAGTACGACCAAATAAAACAGATCAATGCAGTTTATAATCTAGTAAATTAGGTTTTCATGGGCGCCACCATCGATCTGTGACGTCAGGCTGCTGTCGAGGTAGATCGATTAGACCTCAGAAATTTCAGACCTCCCAGTTTTCTGGAACGCAGCATTAGTCTCCAGCATTATGTAATCCTGCCCCGTGTGGTGGACCAACACAGGACTTTGTTTTGGGAAGAATTTGTTCGATAATCATAAGAACGAGACAAAAGTTCATCACAAATAACTCATTTTTTGTTTTTGATGAATGTGAGTTTAAAGTCGTGGTTTACTCAAAAAATGTTGAGGCTGGAGTGAATGAAAGGAAATCCAGGACGTTCTAGTTTAAAGTCAGACAGACTCTATGTCAGAGATCAGAACAGGACAAGAAAATGACTTTAAATAATGAAATATTAGACAAGAACTAATGTTTATGATTATCAGGAATGGTTTCAAACTGTACTTAGCAAATATCTGGATGATCCCTCGGACTGTTTTCTTAACTTTTTCTGCAAGTTTGAGATTTTCAGCGATTTTCTCAAAATGTTTTGGTGCGTTTGGAAAATTTATAAAAATCAACAGTTTTATTGTCAGCTAAGGAGACAGCTCAGTCCAACGTGATTGTTGCACAAAACTTAACTTTCGTCTCTCTGTTGGGAGCTGATTCTGCTCCTGCAAAGATCTGACGAGCCAATCAGATCGTTTAGGGGCGGGGCTTAATGTGGTGATTGACAGATAATCATAGGTAATGTTGACCAGCTTGCTAGCATGCTAATATTAGCATCAGATTAGCGTCTGCGCCTCCACCTCCCAGACAGAGCTGGTGTTTGATACCTCCGCCCTCCGCCGGCCTTGACCCCGGCCTCTGGTCGCTGAGGGTCACCGGCGGCTCCTGTTTACCTTGGGCACAGAGGCGTCTTTCTGAGGACGCACACAGCCCGTACATGTATGTGAACGCTGCGTCTGGGTGCAGGAAGGTGGAGGCAGGAGCTCAGAAAGCAGCGTCTGTTCCTGCTCTGACAGAGTCTGATTCAGTCTGAGGACAAACTTCACTGGAGGCCGTTGTTCTTTGAGCGTAGATAACAGAGTTCAGCTTTAGAGGAGGCGCGTTACTGGAGCAGCAGGTTTGAGTTAAATGTTATTAAAGAAGCTAAAATGCTTTAAAACGACGAGAGCACGATAAAATGATAAAAGATAATGTGAAGAAAATATAACAATAGATTAGATTTAAGGAGTTCAGCTCATTATAAAGATGGAAACAATTAAAAATACCAAACTTCTTCACACCATGAACAGTGAATAGAGACTAGAGGACATTAAGAGTCGTAGAGGAGGAGGAGGCAGCGTGTTAAAGTCTCTCTGTGTGTGTTCATAACATTAAATTAAATTCTCTTGAACCCCACCCTGGACCAGGACAAAGACCCCCTGTCCACGCTCCCTGCAAACGTGGGCCGCTGCTCCTGAGGCTGAAGGATTTTAGAGGTGGAGGGAAATACAGCGACACTGAAGACAGATATTATGAAGCTGATAAATAATATCTGTGGACTCGTATGAGGATCTGAAGCGTCTAAACACATCGTAGGTAACAGATGATCTGGATTTGATTATGAAGAACGTTTCCTCTGCATCACCTGGATCGTCCTCCAACCAATCAGAGCCATTGATCTAATACACCGTCACATCTCCTCAGATAAACCCAGTGTGTGACCACATCATCTTAAAGCCACGCCCCCATGCGATCCGATTGGTCCAGTTGATAATCGTTAGAACGAGACAGATCTTCTTCATGAATGACTCATCTGATGTTTGTCAGTTTAAATTTGCTGCACCTAAACTCCACGTCCCTCTGTCAATCACCACATTAAGCCACACCCCCAAGCCATCTGATTGGCCCAGCAGATCCTTGCAGGAGCAGAATCAATTCCCAACAGAGAGACTCCAGAACAACTTTGTGCAACAGATAATTTGGAGACGTTTGGTTCATTTTTCTTTTGTAAAACTCAAAGTTAACTTCCTGATCGTTATAAATAATAATTTCTTGTCCTTTATTTAATCTGAACTTTTCAGATTCCTCATTTTCCAGATGTATTCCTCTAATTCCTCTGTTAGTCTGGTTGCTGTCTTCTTGACTCAGAGAGACAAACTGTCCGAAGACGATTGAAGTGACAAACTACGACTGTGATGACCTCAGCCTGTAACGTGTCTCTGCTTCATCTCACAATAAAAACATATTTCTACATGAAGCGTCCCACCCTGTTCTTCTTCAGGAACTTTAGGACACTTGAGGGACATCATCCTCTGCAGCTGGGTGTGGTCCACTGCTGTCCCGCTCTGAGCAGATATGGACCCAGTTTGTCATTACGGTCAAACTCTGAGGACTTGTCCCCCCTGTCCTGGACAGAGATAGAGCGTTCTCTCCCGTCCTCTATCTCAGCAGACACATGGGAAACAGGAGACGTCCTCTGAGATAAGACGGAGACCCGGCGGCACCTTCTTCAACAGCATCCGTCGCTGCCGGTGAGAACTCTCTGTGGGAAGAAGGTGATAGTGGACATCAGAAGTCTTTGAAGACGCCGAGCGGATGTGGACACGGTGGAAAGTGTTGGTCAGAGACGTCTGTTTGAAGAAGAGTCAGATGTTTGGAAGAAACACAAAGGTGCTTCCTCAGGTCAGCCCTGGTGAGTAGGTGGTCTTTAATGTGACCCAGGACTCATTGTGGAAGGAGGTCACATGTGTCCCAGACAAACTGAAGACAAACAGATTCCTGCAGATGTCTTATCTTTATTCATTAACGCCTTGTTTTCAGTCTCAGCCTGAACACGCAGGTTTTATGCAAGTACGCCCTCGTTAAAACGGAGGGAAAACTAAAAAATAAATTAAAAAGGGACTCGAGGGTCAATGTGCAGGCTTTAAATCAGTAAACAGATGTGAATCATCCGTGCAGTGACTGAAACATGCAGCTGTGGCCTGAGGGCTGCTCCTCGAGCATTTAATGGCCCATTACACAGCAAGAACATAATATAATATAATATAATATAATATAATATAATATAATATAATATAATATAATATAATATAATATAATATAATATAATATATTTTGATGTAATTCAGTATACATACAGTTGGGGGCGATAGTGTTCCGGTTGCGGTTTTAATTGCAGTAGTAGAAGAATAACTAAGTGAGCTCGCTCTAAGCCAATCAGAGAGCGCTTTATTGCTGCCTGGCGACCAGCGACCAATAGGAAGCTTGAAATGTGAGCGCGGATAAACGGATTTGTTGTTGTTGTTGATATCCGTCTCCTTTAGCGACAAAGAAGCGTTTGGTTTAAAGATATTAAAGTCCAGACAGAATGAGTCTGTCTCTGAGGTGAGTGCGTCCGTTTATCGGTTCGGTTCGGTCCGTTTTTATACCGTTCTAAAAGCTACGCTAGCTCATTGATGCTAGCGGCTGTTAGCAGCTCATCAACAGTGTGTGACAGCTGAACTCTGGTTTCTTTGCTAGCTGACATGTTACCTTCACTTAAATGGGATGTTGCTAACTAGCTAGCTGCTTCTACTCTCAGCTGATAGATTTTATTCATCTAATGAAAGATAATAAATATGCTGTGACCTCTACATGTTAGCTGATTTAGCCATTATGTTTGTTGTCGCATAATTACTGTACAATAACTGGAGTTACGTTTTGTTTATAATAATAAACCAAAGGTGGCAACACCTGGTGGTGTTTAGGGTGTATGTTGGTCATTAAAACACCTTTAAATTAAATTACATTTCTAATAATGTCACTCTTTGCCATAGAAAGTCATCTAACTATCCATTAACTTGCCAGTTCATTAGGTACACTAGTGACAACTAGGTGTAGTCTCCATGAAGGTGTTCAGCTTTAGCCTGTAATAACTCAGAGATGTGTACATATGTAGTCTCCACAAACTGAGTCACCACCTTCCTGACGCTGATTAGCTGCAGACATTAGCTACAAAAACAGCAGCAGAAAGAAAACTTCACAAACCACCGCACTGGTGAACGTTATAAACGTGAGGAGGTGACATTTGAATTATGATGAAGTATAAGAACACGTCTGGACTCTGTCACTTGTTTGCGTCTCCTCAGAGCCGAGCTGCCCGTCGATAAAGCCAAGCGTAAGAAGAGGAGAGAGCTCACCGAGGACCAGAAGCATGAAATCAAAGAGGCCTTTGAGTTGTTTGACACCGACAAAGATAAAGAGATAGACTACCACGAGCTGAAGGTGAGGAACGGAGGACGACAACGTGATTGTTCAGCGTTATAAATGAAGCTGGGTTTATGCCTGAAGCATTGATCCATCATCACGTACTAATACAGAGGAAATAACTGTTATCTATTAACAGTAGAGATGTAGATTCAGGTTCCTACATATGTGATCAGAACGTTTTTGTGTTTTCCAAATAGTTGATTATTAATTATTTCTTCTGTTAGTTTTCTTACCCACTAGATAATTAATAGATCTTCTCTTTATTCAGATGTGACCAGAACGTAGTTTAACATTTATTTCATGTTAATGCACATTATTACACCTTATTAATCCTAACTGTATTGTAATATAGATTGAGTTCTGTCTCTGTTGCTTCTACATTTGTTGCTTAAACTATTTTATTATTTCCTTGTCTGGTGAATCAGTGGCTCTGTGTCGTAGATCAGAGACGTGTCTCTAGTTTATTTCTACATTCTGTTTCATTCTCCCTCCAGGTGGCGATGCGTGCGCTCGGCTTCGAGGTGAAGAAAGTCGACGTCCTGAAGATCCTGAAGGATTACGACCGGGAGGGAAACGGAAAAATAACGTTTGAGGATTTCAACGAAGTCGGTGAGTGTCATGAATGAACCTGACAGGACGGATGGACGTTCCTCAGCAGCTCAGGGAACGTTCTGGTTTGTTTTATTCCTCTCTGCAGTGACCGACCGCATCCTGGAGCGAGACCCTAAGGAGGAGATCATGAAGGCCTTCAAGCTGTTTGACGACGACGAGTCAGGAAAGATCAGCCTGAGGAACCTGAGGCGAGTGGCTCGAGAGCTGGGGGAGAACATCAGCGACGAGGAGCTACGCAGCATGATCGACGAGTTCGACGCCGACGGAGACGGTGAAAGTGAGTCAGGAAGGACACGTTAAAGATTATAAATATAAAAATATATAAAAGAATAAAAGCTGATGTGATGATCCTGGTTTGTTTCTCCACAGTAAACCAGGAGGAGTTCATCTCCATCATGACTGGAGACTCCTGAGGAGGAGGAGGAGGAGGAGGAGGAAGAGGAAGAGGAGGAGGAGGAAGAGGAGGAGGAGGAGGAGGAGGAGGAGGAGGAGGAGGAGGTTTCATCTGCTCCTGAGGACTTTTCTTTTCTTTTCTTGTTTTTCTCATCCACATGATGAGGATCTGAGCGACTGAGCTTCCTGGTCTGGAGGTTTGTACTCGATGCAGAACGTCGTCCACGTTCCTCGACTCATTCTGTCTCACCTGAAGACGAAAGCGTCAGACGGGTCTGGAAGGTCATTAGTGTTTAGTCTGGGTGATGAAGACTCTTTGGGAGGGGGGGTCATTATGAGCAGTTATATTTACAGTTTTCATGTGAATGTGCTATTTATTTTATTTTTTACACATTAAATTGGTTCATCAGAACGTGGTTTGGTTTTGTGACGACACAACATTTATCAGAGGAAATATTAATAATAATAAAATTATAATAAACTTATTTCTGTATGACTAGATGATTTACAGAGGCATGAAAAAGAATTAAAACAAAGTTTATAAAATCAATTAAAACAATGAAACACTCAGATCAGACCTTAGTCTTCCTGCTGTGTCTCCACTGACCACTAGGTGGAGCCACTCAGTTACTCTCTGCTCCTCTCCATCATATTATCATTCATTCAGAGTGAAGAGCAGCGCTGCATCAAATGAGCTCCAGTATGTTTTATTATTTTATTTATTCATCAGGCCAAAGTTCAGATGTTAATTATTAACACCACTAATTTATCTTTAAATAATTAGATTTCTTCTATTTTTTTAAATCCTGCTCTGTGATAAAAAGAAACAAAAAATATCAGAATTATTCTGTTAAAGAATTAAAACATGTTTTCCTAACCAAACAAAGAATCATTGTCAGCTGCTCCTTTACTTGAAAAACAAATAATCACATAAAGAGAAATAAGTGGAGTTATATAAGAACAAAAACAATCAACGTGATAGAAAGTCCCATTTATTCTGTTCAAGTTGAGAAAAAGACAAACATTTGTGATTATTAAATCTCAAATTAAAAACATTTTTCAGTCAGTCTGAATGTGACTCAATTAATCACAAGAAAGAAAACTGATCCAGTGCTTAAAAGACGTTATAGTCGTAGTAATTATAGGACCAGCAATAAATGAAATGAAAGGAAGGTTTAGATTATGAGATGGAAAACTAAAATACTAACTCAACATGAGGATTTAAACAGTAAAAAGAAAACTTATGAAGCCACAGGACCAAAAATATCTTTAAAAACAAACAAAATCCTAATTTAGTGTCAGAAACTCACATTTATTTTGTCCTAGTTGAGATAAAAGATCAAATATTTGACTTTGTGAATCAAGATTAAGACAAAAACAAAGAGAGACGAGGAAAAGACCAACGTTTGATTTATTTAAATCTCAAAATACAATTTCCAAAAATGGCCTTAATGTGACTAACGACAGATTTAGAGATAAAGTAAGAAATGAAATAAATCTAATGCTATAAAGAAGTTATTTTGGCAGATGTGTGTTCAGATTATGAGATGGAAAAATAAAACACGAACACAACATATAAACAGTGAGAAGAAAAAGGAAACATCCTAATTTAGTGACAGTTGAGGTAAAGGGTCAAATATTTGATTTCATGAGTCAAGATTAAGACAAAACCAGACAAATTAGGAATCATTAGATCTCAAGTTACAAACATTTTTCATAAATAGTCTTAATGTGACTCAGTAAATCAAGATTCTGACATAAAATAATAATAGTAGAGATAGTAAGTCTCATTTATTCTCATCTGATTAAACTGAACTAAACTTTCCTCTGGAACAGTTTCCGTCTAAAACATCAGGACGTTGACGCTGCAGAGAATCGACCTCAAACCTCTCTGGGCGTATCCTGTCATTTGGTTCAGATGAAGGCCTCTGGTTGAGCCCCCCCCTCGTCCTCCCGTCCTCCCGTCCTCCCGTCCTCCCGTCTCACATGATTAAGACGACTGTGGTTTCTAAACCCAATTTGCTTTGGTAATAACTTGAGCCAATCACCCAATGACAGAGTAGAGGTGGTTTTTCCTCCTTTGAAGTTTCTGGGACGGGGGGTGGTGGTGGTGGTGGTGGTGGTGTGGTGGGGGGGCATGAATGAAAGTGATGCAGTAGTAAAGAGTCTGAGCCAACGTCGTCTTGTTTGTACTTTTGTGTGCACACGCTCCGGCGCTGAAGGTCGACGCCGATGATCGCGGCTCGCCCTCTCCGGCTCTGGCACATGCTCAGCTGTCGGTCCAGAAATAACCAGTTCCTCCCCGGTTACAACCTCAAAGTCGCCCCCCTGTGGTTTCCACCAGTCGGCCCTGTCCACACACACACACACACACACACACACACACACACACACACACACACACACAGAGTCTATTGTGTTGCTCGTAGTAATCTGTGTTGATGAGGCTGCTATAAATACTTCAGACCGGCGGCCCTCGCCACAGTCTGATTGCTCTTTGGTTTAGAGGGTAATGGCGTCGGTTAGCTCCACATTTAGAGAAAACTTTCTACACCGGACGAGTTTGACTTCGTAGTTCCTCGAGCTGCTGCAGTTAATACAGGAACGCTGCTAATGTGTGTGTGTATAGAGGGACTACAGAAAGGTCCTGAAAGGAGATAAAACGCAAACAAACACATGAAACAGAAATAGTAGAGTAAAATGAGCCAATATTACATATCCCTCAGGTCCAACAACAACATTTCTCTTGGATTAAGGTCAGGACTTTGACTTGTTCCTAAACATTCATCTGGTTCTTCTTTAACCGTTCTCTTGTAGAACCACTTGTGTTCTTGGTTCTCCTTGTCTTGCTGCATGACCCAGTTTCTCTTCACATTCAGCTCATGGACAGATGTCCTGACATTTTCTTTTAGAGTTCATTGGTCCATCAATGAGGACAAGGCGTCCTGGTCCAGATGCAGCAGAACAGGCCTTTAAAGTTATTTCCTGTCAGTTTTTGTCCACAACAGACTCGATAGTGGACTTTAATATCTCGTTTCACCTCATGTACGACTACTGTCCATCACCACTTTAAGCCCCGCCCCCAAATGATCTGATTGGCCTTCCAGATCTTTGCAGGAGCAGAATCATTTCCCAACAAAGAGACTCCAGAACAATATTCACCTGAAAGAATTTGGACTTTCACGCTGACTTCCAGCCTAGAACTGTAAACATTTGTATTTTATCACATTTTAAAACATCCTAATGAACTTCAGTGTGATGCCAACAACCAAACCAGCATCATAGTGGAGAATTTAGACACATTATGTAAAAACTTCATGTAAAAGCAACAATAATAAACTCTAAAATTATCTAATACAAAAATGCCTTGCATATGGAAATACTGAATATATAATAAGTAAACAAAAAAATTAAGTAACTTTCAGACGCTCCCTTACTTAAAAATGAAAAGAGAAAAAGTTTCATAGAATAAGCCTTGACATTCAGTCATTGTTTTTATTTATTTATTAGTTTATTCTTAAACATAAACCATTTAAGTTTTTTTTCACAGATACAAACACAGGAAACAAATTCCTTCTCAGGTTTACGTTTCCGTGTTTCTGATCGGTGACCAGAGTTCAGGTCGCGTGTCCACCTGTCTGTCATTAGGCCAACTATGCCGACCATGTGACAACGCTTGACCTCTGACCCCGACTGGGACCAGGGAACGTGGGAGGAAAGACTGTTGGTAACTGAATAATGATGAGAATAAGACTGAAAAGAAAATTACCTCTTAGCTTTATTTATAAGATAAAAAGTGTGAGAATTTGTTTTACAACCAAATCTTATTTATTTTTTGGTTTTAATTTCATAATTTCACAAAAGTGGATTTTTTTAAATTAAAAGTATGAAATAAGAAATTAGTTAAAAAATACAAAATTTTATGATATAAAAAAGTAAAAATTCTGACTGTAAAGCTGTAAAAAATGTGAAACTTAAAACCAAGGTCTAACATTAAATTTTGAGATTTTTTTTAAAATTTAGTTAAAGACGATGACATTAATATGTACCATTTTTTTAATAATTTTTGTATAATATATTTTTTTGGCAGTGTTGAGCCTCCGTAGATCTACGCTGCATTAAGATGCTTCACCTTTATCCATCCATCTCGTCTGTATTTCCTCCACTACCCTAAATGCCAATTAAAAAATTTCTGGCTTCGTCTTTTCGTCGCGTGTCGTCCGGACACGTGACACCGGCGTCCTGGTGGCAGCTGTGACCTTTGACCCCCGCCCGTAAGAGCAGCCTCAACTGGCGTGGCCGCCACCGCCGTGGGGTGGAGCGGAGCTACGCCGTAAAATGATCGGCATCTCAAGCAGCTCATCTGTCTTCAACTGACATTTTATGCATTTAGTCAACTAAAAACATCCGACAGTATTTTTATTTAAATCTTATAACGTCTCTAACGTCTAAACCAGCTCCTCTAAAGTAAGACAAATAGAATTACAACTAAAAAACTGATGCTATTTATATGAATACTTTTTGGATCTCGGTTGTACAAACATTTTTACTATTGTCCGACAACTTAGTGGCCAATCAGATCGTTTGTGGGCGGGGCTTTATGTGGTGATGGACAGCAGGGTAACTGTAGTCGTACACATCATCTGAGAGAGGTGGAGTTTAATTCATTTGAAACAAAATGGCTGCCGTCAGGCTAGTTGTTTCCTAACGTGTCAAATTATATTCTGACAACTTTGTTTTTATTAAAAGTTTATGTATTAATTAGAGAAACATGAAGGTGCACTGTTCACTCTCCATCAGCCCCGACCACGAGAACAAAACTTTATATCTGAGCAGAATTCAGTCAGAAATGACATTTAATAAAAGTATTTCATTAACTATCTGACCGCAGAGGGAGTTGGAGGAGGAGGAGGAGGAGGAGGAGGAGGGACAGACATGGGGAGGGAATGCCTGGAGACATGCAGTGGACCGTGGGCTATGCCCGGCAGTTGGGTGAGGACGGATTGGTTTACACCCGCTCATGGCTTTCATGGTAACTTTATATCTGGGACATCCCGGCTTCATCCAGGCCCACGTTGCTCTGCTCCGCTCCACTAAACAACAAAACTCTGATGTTCTGATCATGACACAGACAGAGACGTAATGACAGTCTGACACATCTGCTTCTGTTTAGCTCAAAGCTTCTGACTCGTTTATGTTTGTCCAACACCTCATGAAGCGTCCGTCTGCAAACACAGAGCGGAGACGATGTCGCTTATTGGAAACTACACGAAAATACTGAGACTACACCTTTAATATACAGAAGTAATATCAGGTCCATTTGCCACTTCATTAGGTACAGCAGTGAAGTCATTCTAATCTAAATAACGTTGAGCTGATGCAGAACCAGAGTCAGAAAGCTGGTGATGTCAAAATATTAGGAACACGTGTCAGTGCAACACAAATAGAACTATAAACCAGTATTAACAGAGGTTTCTTTGCTCATTAGCTCGTTCAAAAATACAAATCATCACCTCAAGTCATGACAACAGTGACCTTTATCAGTTCCTAGTGTACCTAATGAACTGGCCAGTGAGTGCAAATTTAAATTATAAGTCCTCAGTATTGATCTAATGGCCTTTATTTACATTTATTAACAGAGATTCTTGCTCTGAGTGAGGCTAACATTACGTCTCATCTCCTCAAGTCATGACAACGGTTCACCAGAACCTTCATGAAGACAAGATTAAGTGTACCTAATAAACTGGCCGCTGTGTGTACATGCTTTCAAATGCACCAGTCACCGAAGAAGAGGCTCTGCAGCTGTGGAGCATCAAATCTACTGGAAATAGAACAGAAGAAGAAGAAGAAGACGACCAAGAGACTCCACACCTCTGATGCTCACGGTCAGATCTGTGATTTTATTTTAAATCAAACTAATTAATAAACATCTGAGACACTTGGATCAGCTGACTCTCAGCCTCCATGCCACATATTCCTCTGTAGGTCAGAGAGTTTCAGGCCCTGAGGAGCTGCTGATGGAGAGGAAGCAGCCGAAGCGTAAAAGGATTATTCCACCTGAAAATAAATTTTGTGCATGAGTTCTCTCTCACAACACGGCGAGAGGCGGCCGCCAGCGTTTCTGCCTCTGAGGAATGTGCAAAATGTTCCGGCGTGTTAAATCGACGTGTTTTAATTTCCCCGCCGTTGGTTTGCATCCATCCTTCACCTCCTGAAAAAGAAATATTCTGTTCATTCGACCCAAGCCCTCCTCCTCCTCCTCCTCCTCCTCCTCCTCCTCCTCCTCCTCCTCCTCCTCCTCTGCACCGTTTAGAGCAGAGGAAATGAAGGGAGGTGTGGAGGAAGGTGATTGTTTGGACTTCATGAAGAACAGAATCTGAGTTGTAGCAGATGTTTGGAGGATTAAACTAACTCCAGCTATGATCAGCACAGTTTTATGACATTTATGAATCATTTATGCATTTTCTAAAACTAGAACAGTTTAGATTAGTGCTCTACTTTGGTCCAGACAACGGTATAAAGATCAGAATTAAGTTTCACATAATTTAAGATGTTTGTGCTTGAAAATTTAAATAATATAATATTAAACTTTAAATCAGTGGATATGACTGGAGCAAACTTTACCATCCGTCGTTTTTAATGTAAACACTCTCTTGTACTGATCAGACTCTGGATACAAACTTAAAAGATGGCGCCGCCCGTATCGCCAGGAACATAGAGTCAGTTTGACCAATGAGAGGAAGAGGAGACGTGGTGTCCATGTTTATATACAGACTATGCTTCCTACTAGTCGTTAAAAACTCTAACCTGAAAGATAAAACAACCTCGCCAACAAAATAGTTTGAAGGAAAGTTGATCTGGAGTCTCTCTGTTGGGAACTGATTCTTCTCCTGCAAAGATCTGTTGGGCCAATCAGGTGGTTTGTGGGCGGGGCCATGTTGATTTGTTTGGAATACGCCTCATAAGTAAATCCAGATGTTTCCAGACTCATATAATGATTCTAATCTCTACGCCAGCCTCAGGGCGTGTTTGTTTTGTGGCTTTCAGTCGTGCTCTTGTGCTGATATCGGATGGATTCATGGATCTCGATGAAACCCGGCCTCTTCCTGCCTCTGCTCGGGGGCTGACAGGAGTGGACAGCTGAGGGTAATCCTCCTCCAAGCAGATGCTCTGAGCGCTGATATCTAGGACATGCTGCCAGGTTTCATCTCTCTCTCTCTCTCTCTCTGTAATGTGTAGAGCCGCCGGTCTTTGGGGCAGTAATCCTGGGCTCTTACCCCGAGGCCCATAGAGGCCCCTGAGTGTCAGCAACACATTTTTCTCCACCCCACCACCAGCAGCAGCAGCAGCAGCAGCAGCACACACTGGCAGCATCAGTGACACCTCGCAGCTAAATATACCTCGAGTGGCAACGACAGGTGAGTGGTCCACAGACTGGGACGCTGGAGGTCACAGGGTGTGAGATACTGACGGGTGGGGTGGGGGGTTGTGTGTGGGGGGGTTGTGGGCGTTTTGGGGCGTGTAGACTACCGCCACCGCCGCTCAGACGGAGCTCAGATCCGAAACGCTACCCAGCTCTGGGTCCCCCCTCTCTTCTAAGCCAGCTGGTCTGGCTTAACTACCTTTCTTTAATTCACTTTGTTTTTTGCTTCATTTTATTTAAAGAAAAACAAAAAAAAGAAGAATCGTCCCGTCTTGTTTGATACAAGGGATTCGAGGAACAAACCCACAGCTGGAGCTGCTGGGGGAGGCTTCCAGGTGAAGACCCAAGACAAGGCACTGGTGAGTGGACGGGACGTGATGGTTAAATCGCATCAGAGGAGAATGGAAATAAAACGAGTGTTAGAGTTTAATACAGAAACTAAATGAGGTTAAAGCAGGAACATGTTGTTTCTGACCACATGGTGGCAGCAGAAACAAACTGTAAACACTGAACGCCATTTTATTTACCTTCTGCTAAAGTTAAAGCAGCGATACTCGTACCAAACTACGTGTTCTGTCACTTTTAAAGTTATTTTATTTAATAAATAAGTATAATTTCATGTTTCTGGAGTATTTATACCAATACTTCAACACGTAAGAAGGATTTAAGCTATTTAATGTGCTGTCAGGCGTCATTAATCACAGTCTTTTCTTATATATGCAGCTCACTGAATATTTAGTTTTTCTAAAATCATTAATAACTAGATTTTGTTTCGTTAAGTATATAAATAGTAATTTAAAACAATACTTCTGTCTTCAACCTTTCATTGTTTAGGGTTAAGTAAGATGTGAAAGTGCCACTAAAACAACAAGAAAACCTTATCGATGAAAATGTATTTTTCTCGAAATTACGCAGCAGATTCTGAACATAACATAACGTTTGATTATTTTCTTGGATGTTTGTGAATGTAGAGAGTTTCAGATCTTATCTTTTTTTGTGCGTTTTGAGATTAAAAGTCACTCGTTCATAGATATAACATCTCATAAACGTCCTCTCAGTTTGTTGGCAACAGAACAGAAACCTTAAATCTACAGGTTTTGAAACCGAAACAACAACTGAAAGAAGCTAAAAGGGTCCTGAGGGACGAGTTGTGACAACTTATAAATATAATAATGATACGGTACAAAAAAAAGGTTAAAATGTGAAATTTATTGTTGGATACGTCAAATAAAAAACATCTTTAAACAAATTTTTACAAATTTACAATCAAAAATAAATTTTCACATTTCATGAAAAATTTGTGACAGTCATTGTTTTAAGTGTTTTCTATGTCAACTGGGTGTTGGAAAGTTTGTTTTTTATCAAATTTTTGGCTTTTTGATAAACTAAGTTTTACAGTATGGAAACACAGAAAATGTTAAAATTTTATATTTTACCTTCCCAGAAAATGTTGAAACTAGTAAATCTTTACCTTGTAGAAGCTGCTCTGAGAGACTTTGTGGCTTTAATCAGTGATTTCCATCTCAGCTGTTTGGATTCTTGGTGTTGCAGAGTTTAAGATGTTTGTCACCTCTGATGTTCCACGTTTGATCTGAATATTAAACTACAGATTAGTGCAGCTTTAAGTATTGCTCTTTATGGTTTGGAACTCGACTTCTGAAGGTTGTTGTTTGGTTTGTTGTGACGCTGCCGAATGTTTGACGAATGTTTGTGACATGGAAACAGAATTTAAATGTGTTTTTATTCTATACACATGTGTGTTCAATATTTAAAGTGACATTTGCTTTTGGAGAATTTAAATAACTCAGATAAATCTCCCTGAAATATTATTATTCTTTTTAAACTAAGATCTTCTGCTGCTAATCCACAGGGAATCATTATTTTATTGATTTAGTCGTCGTCATTTTCTTCATAAACTCTAAATAAGTCTCTGAGGACGTTGACTCTTTATATAACAGGACGACCAGAGTGAAGCCGTAGACTGTAAACAAAGATGGCCGACGCAGCAGCTCCTAGACGTCTGGTAGCAGAACAGCAACCTCAGATAAATTCTTCCAGATAAAGTTTCTGTCGTTACTGAAGCAGAATCAGTTCCCAACAGAGAGACACAAGAAATGTGTTGGTCGATGTTGGTCTGTAAACCTTCCAGGCTGTGAAACAACATCTCTGATTTCCAAGTGCTGAGTCATAAAAGATGGAGGCAAACGAACGGTTTGGTAATGACTTAATGACTGTCTCAGTTTCCTGGAGTTTATTGCTCAACTTTTAAACAATCACAGGAAATTAGATGAGAAATATTTACAGTATTTTACGCTGTTTTTTGGATAATTTGTTGCATAAATAAAGTTTTTTTTAAATTGTTTATATCAGCTGTTTTGATTTTGAATGTTGTAAAGTTTGTTTTTATCAAACTGTTGACTTTTTGAACAGTAATAAATATTAAAACCAACAAACAGAAATTATAAATATTTTCACTGTTTTTAACCACACAATGAAGAAAGCAGTAATTATTCACCTCTGAGAGGCTGTTATGGGAGAAGTTGTCAGTTATGGACAAAAAACAAAAAAAATCTGTGACAAAATTATTTATGACATTTCAGATGCTGATTTTTGAGAATTTGTAGCACGACAAATTTGAATTCAGTGTCATCTGTTTGGATTTACAGTGTCCTAATTTATTTATTTATTGATTGATAAATTTAACTGAATTTTAGCGTTTGTAATCACATAAAGTGTTGGCTCTACTGGTGATAAGGTTGTTTCTTGTCGGCTCCCTGGATTCTTGTGTTCAGATTCAGAAATTTGGGATTTTTTTTAAAACAAATTTAACTAACACAGACATCGCTACAGAATATCTGGCAAATAGAATTTGTATTCTATGTTTTTTGACAATTTTAAACCAACCGTGTTTAGATTCTTTTAATAATAATCAACTATCAGGATCTGTTCTGCTCTGAATGTAGGATTCTTACTAAATGATGAATATTTTCTTTTTGTTGCTTCAATCAAAGACCTGAATCTCAGTTTTATTGTTGATGGACCTGATCAACTGGTTGATCAGTGATTGGTGAAGATGTACTTCCGGTGTCTTCCACTGGGCGGCGGCGTTGATCCTGATTTAAACCTCTAATAGAAACCTGTAGAAAATAAATTAAAAAGAAAAAAACAAGTTTAAAGTTTGTTTTGTGTTAACTTAAAACGCCTCTAATGTTTTTCTCGCACCTTTATTTATTGTTTATTTGTGTGTTCGCCTGTGTGCGTGCGTGCGTAACGATGCCGCCTCCTGACGTCCAGGTGCTCACCGTCAGCCCGGGAGGCGCGTGCTCCAGGTGGAGACACGGATGGACTGAACCGCTGGACGGAGACACGCAGCAGGAGCAGCAGGAGCAGGAGGAGCAGCAGGAGGAGCAGCGAGGGGAAGTCACGACAACAGGGAGGACATGCGGGACTGAGCGGGTGGAGGTAAGCTGCGTCTGCTCGGGCTGTGTGCGTGCGTGTAGCTCGGCGTGCGTGATGCGGGGCGTGCGGGCTGGAAGAACAACAGGAAACAAACAGAAGTCAGGAGAAGCTCCGTCTCTCTCTCTCTCTCTCTCTGGCCTCGGCTCCGGTTGTTCTCTAGTCTGAGTCCCGGAGCTTCTTCTCGGGTAACGGGCTTCGTGCGTATCCGCGGGCAGGTCTTCTTCTCCGGGCAGAGAGCGGTGGAAACACTCGGGACCTTTTATTTTTTTCTCGTCACGGATCGGAATGAAAGCGAGTTTTATTCAGTACAGCATCAGAGGGTAAGAAAAAAGTTTGGAGCTGATGGAATCGATAACGGATATTGATCCAATGAGCGGCTCCTCTTCACGGACGGAGCTGCTCCTTCAGGGGCCGAGGGGCAAAACTTTACGGGCCCCCACCTCCCCGCTACTTTTCAGTGAATTTAGACAAAATGAGAAAACTAGAAAGTTTCTGTGGCATTAAATCTATTTTCAGTTGTTCCATTATCAGCTGAATGTTTGTGTTACATCACAAAGACAAACACCTTTAGAGTTTACAACCACAAGAAACATTTATAATGATCAAATATTCAGGGTTTAGAGAATATGTGGCGTGAATAGATTTTAAAGTTGTTTCCATGTCTTGCTGTTTGGATTTAGGGGTTGTTCTGTTTGTTTGTTTTCTTGACTCTAAAATTTAGACACATTTTAGAGTTTACAATCCCAGAATAGTTTGTGAAATATGGAGTTAGTTTCTGGATTGTGGATATAAAGTGACTGGAATTTATTGACAGTCAGTCAGACCAGACAAAAACTAAACTCCACAGTGGAGTAGCATTAGTTCAAACTTTAATGACTTCAGTCATTTAAAAACAAACAAATCCATGTTTTATTGCTGTATCCTTTCAGATGGGAATCGTTTCCAGTTTCCTTTCATTAAAAATTATAAATTGGGGTGTTTCTGTTGTAATGTGGACACGGTCTAGCTTTGCTGGGTTTGTCGACTCAAATGTTTATGTTTTCATCCAAATGCGGTTAGCTGAATGGACAATATCTGAGTTTATGATTCTAGAAAACTGGGAAACCTGCAGAAATATTGACATCTGAGCAGCTGGAACCAAAGAGTAAATGTGTTTTTTCCTAAAATGTGACGGAAATGCTTCGTTCACTTGGCATCACAACCAACATGATTGGTTTTTATGTTAAATGATGGTGTTAAAAGGTTAAAGAATAGGAAATATGTAAAAGAGGAAATAAGCGTTTTCTTTGCATAGAGGGAACAGTTGTGTCCTGTGAAGACACAAATATCAGTGTGATGTCTTTCACTCCTGTTGAGCATGTGGTTTAGTGTCTGTGCCACAAAGTGACTCACGGGCTCTTTATAGAGGGCTGTCCCAGACCACATGTATGAGATCAGGTTACCTGCGTCGGCATCTGAAGCCTTAGAAGGAACTTGAAGCAGTAATTGAGTCGCTATTTGTTTGCTGAAGATGATGAGATGCTTCGTTTGGATTGCATTAGAGAGGCCTGATGGGTTTTCTTTTCCTCTTTTGAAATGTTGCACCATATTTAGGAATCAGTCTTTATTCAGGAGCTCATTGGTCGGTTCCAGGAACTTTAATAAATGTCCAGGGAAACTTTCCCCACCGTGTGATTTGCATTTTGACAGTAGTTCCAAACACCTGGGAATATTAAGCAAATGAGTCAAATGTCAAATGGTGAAGTGTAGACGCTTTTGCTACTGCCAACAATAATCTTGGAATTTATTGGTCAAATACAGACACGTTTTTGAGTTTACAGTCACAGCTGGTTGGATTTTGGGGGTTGTAGAGTTGTTTTTTAATAATTTTGTTGACTTTTTAACAGATTTAAAGGAAGTTTTGAAAAATGTTGAAGCTAACAAATTTTTACGCCAAAAATTATGAATTTGCTGACCAATTTGTGAGATGCTAATAGTAGCTCTTCCTAGCAACCTAGCCTCCTAGCTAATAGTAGCTCCTCCTAGCAACCTAGCCTCCTAGCTAAAATAATAGCTCTTCCTAGCAACCTAGCCTCCAAGCTCGTAGTAGCTCCTCCTAGCAACCTAGCCTCCTAGCTAAAATAATAACTCCTCCTAGCAACCTAGCCTCCTAGCTTATAGTAGCTCCTCCTAGCAACCTAGCCTCCTAGCTAAAACAGTAGCGCCTCCTAGCAACCTAGCCTCCTAGCTTATAGTAGCTCCTCCTCACAAATTCAAATGAAACAAAACAAAACAAAACAAAAAATTGTGTATGACAAGAATTTGGAAATTATTTTGACAAATTAAGTCAAAGTTATTATTTACAATCAAAAAATAAGATGAAAGGAGCAAATATTCACATTTCAGAAACTGTTACTAAAGTGTTAGCTTATTTGATTGTGGTTGTTTTTGATTTTGTTGACTTTTTAACAGATTTAGCAGAATTTTAGAAAAATGTTGAAGCTAACAAATTTTTACGCCCAAAATTTTTAATTTGCTGACCAATTTGTGAGATACTAATAGTAGCTCTTCCTAGCAACCTAGCCTCCTAGCTAAAATAATAACTCCTCCTGGCAACATAGCCTTCTAGCTAATAGTAGCTCCTCCTAGCAACCTAGCCTGCTAGCTAAAATAGTAGCTCCTCCTAGCAACCTAGTCTCCTAGCTAACAGTAGCTCCTCCTTGCAAATTCAAATTGAATCAGAACAAAACAAACAAAAATTGTGTGAAAATTGAAATAACTTTGACGAATAAAGTCAAAGTTATTGTTTACAATAACAAAATATGATGGAAGTAGCAAATATTCACATTTCAGAAACTGTTATTAGAAAGTTTGTGGCATGAATTTGTTTTTAAAGTGTTGAAGCTGATTTGATTGTGGTTGTTGTTAGCTTTTTTCAGACTGACGAGCTCAGAGAAAGAGTTGTTGTTGCTCATCAGGCTGGAAAAGGTTCCAGAAGCATCTCTAAAGAGTTTGGAAGCCACAAATAATCCACAGTCAGACAGATTGAAGACGACAGGAGTGGTCCACCAACAAAGATCACTCGATGATAGTCTGAGAGGAACCAGAGGAACCCAGCTTAGTTGCTCTAAAGGTTCCGGGTCAGGGGGAATTCTGTGTTTTCACGCTTCTAATCTAATATCATCCACAAACAGTAGCCTCCACAGAAGCTCGGAGGCCTCAAAGCCACTTCAAGTGTTCTCCATTGGATTCACTTTATGCTCCTCTTCACGGTGATAAAGACAGTTTCATGACATGCAGCGCTGCAGGCTGCCCGCACAGAGCCGGGTTTGTTTGGGACATTTAAATGACATTAAAACATTGTGTACTGTATGTTTCTGAGGAATGTACCCTGAGGTCTGTGATAAAACAATACACACACATCATCACCTTATGAAGCTCAGGATGAAGCTGTAGCTCTGAATTTGGTTCTGTTAAAGTTTAGATTCACTTTGTAGCGTCCTAGCCTCCCAGCTATTGGTCACTGGTGTTTAGCGTTGAGCGTTCAGGTGCAACGTTTTGGTCCAGACATGTTTACGGTTGCCGCTAGTTCTTTGATGATGGTTTGTTGTGTCCAGGTCTTAAAGGGTTTGAACAAATCTTTCTTTACGAATATTTCTGCCACTTTTCAAGCGATAAACCAAAACGTCTCGCGACTGTTAGCCGTTGACCGTTGCTGCTCGTGGGACTCCTGACCATTGAGCATAAATGGGTTAAATACTGAATCTGGATGAACCAGCTGGTCTTTGGTTGTAGTATTTAAGGTGCTTTAAAGTGTTATCTATCTATAGACGGTAGTTCTTTAGTGTTGGTTTAGTGTGTTAATAACAGTCACAGCACCAGTTTAAATCTTAAAGAACTATTACACAAACGAGATGATGAAACTGAGCTGAATCTCTAAATGAAATGATTCTGGATCAAGTCATTAAAGGAAACCAGCAGCGACGCCCGGCTCTAGTGTTGGATCGAGCATCGACTGTTACGTATCACACGGAAACAGGTGATTGGTTAACACGTCCAAAGTAACAAGTGTCTTGACGTCGGCTTGTCGCTCCATATCGTCGGCTTCCATTCAAAACCCTCTGCGCTAGTGTGAACGCACCATAAAACACTCAACAATCACATGGGACCATTCACAGCTGTCCATCCACCCCCTCCTCTACCCCTCAACCCTGCAACCTCCACCCGCCCGCCCCCACCCTGTCCCAGACATAGAGACATGCACGGTGTCCTGCCAAGGAATACAAGGGCACTGCCACATGTTCGCTGCTGCTCTTCGTGCAGCACATTTGAGAAACGAGAGCAGCTCTTCAGACGGTCGATTTCCTCCCGCCTCAGTGTGTGTGAACCAGAAACCAGTCGCATTGTTGTTCAGGGGTAAAAAGTTCATTCTTTTATTTTTGGAAGTCCTTCTGCTTTTACGCTGAGCCTATAAATAGCTGGGAGGTTTGTGAGCGTGGGCGGGTGGCGTTGGGTGGAGATTTGCCGTCATCCTGAGGGAAGATCAAACTCTGGATTCAATTAGAAGAAAAAACACAGATTTTGTCGTTTTACGCAATCTTTGACAGCGTCTGCGTTTGGCCCCAGAAGTTCCCTCCAACATGCTGAGTGCGCTCGCCTGTGACGGCTCTAAATTTAAACCGCGTTGATCCTCGTCGTGTTGCGCCGCGGTGACTCACACAGCAGATATTCATGTAACGCTCTCAGGCCGGCGTGTCGCTGCTTGTTGTTGATCATTTTGACAATATCACGTCGCTGCTGTTGTTTCAGGACAGATCAATTACAACAACGCTGGTGTCCGCCAGGAGAGGAGGTCGCATTACACCAGTGAAATGATATTTGTGTTCTGTGGAATCTCAGAAGTGAAAGATGTCTGTTAGTTTAGTTAAACAAGTGGAAAAACTTGATTAATAATTGTCAGTAATAGTTTAAACTCTTCTCTCAGACCTTTCTTCACAAATATTTCTGTCTCTTTTCAAGAGACCAACTGAACGCAACACGATCACTACCTCTCGTTTAGTCTTGAACAAACCAAGCAAACGGTACCGATGGACTAACGGCAGCTAGCCTCCCAGCTGGTTCTTTCTAGTTTCCTAGCCTCCCAGCTAATGTTGGTTCTTTCTAGCTGTCTAGCCTCCCGAGTAATAGTAGCGCTGGTTCCTAGATTCCTGGCCTTGTGGCTAATAGTAGCTCTTCCTAACTACCTAGCCTACCAGCTAATAGTAGCTCTTCCAAACTTTCTAGCTTCCTAGCTAATAGTAGTTCTTTCCAGCCTTCCAGGTAATGTTGGCTCTTTCTAGTTTCCTAGCCTCCCAAGTAATAGTAGCGCTAGTTCCTAGATTCCTGGCCTTTTGGCTAATAGTAGCCCTTCCTAGCCTCCCTGCTAATAGTAGCTCTTCCAAACTTTCTGGCTTCTTAACTAATATTAGCTCTTCCTAGCAGCCTAGCCTAACCATCTAACAGAACTGCTTCATAGTTTCCTAGCTTCCTAGCTTCCTAGCTAATCGTAGCTCCTCCTAGTTTCTTAGCTAATAGTAGCTCTTCCGGTTTTCTCTTTTGTACTATGAGTCCAGACTACTGCCTCCTGCTGGTATGAAGAGTTATTTCTTCTAAGGTGTAGCACATATGTACCAGCTGGTTGTTGGTTTTAGTCGTTGTGATGTGTTCAAGTGCAACATTTTGATCCAGACACAGGAGATTTGAGAAGACGATTCTGACTTCAGAGAGAAACTAAACTGTATTTTGAGAAATAAATTTTCTTTTTTAAATAATTAATTATCTTCTACGGTTGATTGTTTGAAGCTCTGGTGCAATAATTCTGACTGAAGATAGATTTTGTGTTTTTGTAGACGTTGCTGGATCCCAATGTTTTCTCCTTAGAGACCAAATCACTTTTTCAAAGTCTTCTTGTCTTGTCTAGTGGAAATCTTAATATAATAATGAGGGTAATTATTGAGATGAGGCTGATAAAAGAAGAAAAAAACCTCCGCTCTGATTCTTTCCCTTTTGTTCGTCACACCTACGTCATCGTCTTACGTCTTCTTCTTTTTATTTTTTCTCCTCCCGTGAGCCCGAGGGCCGCCACCTCCTGAAAACAATCACGCCTCTCCTCCTTCTGCCAAGAAAACCTGCCGTGTGTGTTTTTGTGTTTGTGTGTTCGTCCGTCTCAGCGTGTTGAACATCCACTTAACTCTGCGGCCTGAGCTCTTAAGCTTCAGGAGTGAGACCAGGGTCACATGGCTCCCACACTCAGACCCGTGTCCCTATCTCTGTGAGGATGATGCATTCAGTCGCCTCCACCCCTAAAACTAAAACTCTAAACAGGTTTTAACTTTCTAAAAACGCCCCCACAGTGTTAATATTTAATTAAAACTTGCCTCACACAACACATACACACCACACACAGATTTCTTGAAAGGATGTTCCAGTGAGAGGGTCAGCTAGGGTCCCACGACGGCTAAATGTCCCAACGATGTAAGTATTACATAACAACTGTCCTCCACAATTTAATAAAACCCTAACCCATCTTCTAAAGGACGTTCCATTGATATGATGAAACAGTTCC
>SRSE01001118.1:0-166053 GCA_005024645.1 Planiliza haematocheilus | reverse complement strand
GCATTTCATTTTCATTCAAATGTCATTAACATAGATGGTGGTGGTGCCTACATGATCAACATGCAATGCAGCCTTATTTTATTACTATATATTTTATTTTATTAAATGTTGGATGTGGTATGTATAATGGCTGAGACTTAAGTCCTCTTCTGTGGCCCTATGAGCCTATCATGACAACAAAAACTAGGTTGTTTTTTTTGGTCTCGGTCTCGAGCTGAACTAGTCTTGGTCTTGACTTGGTCTGTCTTGGTCTTGGTCTTACTCTGTGGTCTTACCAACCTGTTGCCTCTATTTATATTACAAAAAAGAGCCATACGAACAGTTTTCAATGTCAGGTTCAATGATCACACTAATCTACTTTTTCTTAAGGCCTCTGCATTAAAAATTTTTGACTTAGTAAAACTGAAAACTGCACTTATCATGTATAAAGCGAAAAACCATCTTCTTCCAAGTATAATTCAAAAATTATTTCATGACAGGGAAGGTTGTAAAAGGTATGACTTAAGAGGAAAACTTAAACTGCACCAACAAAGTGTCAGTCAATTTAAAATTAAGTACAGAAAAGTAGTCTTTGAAAAGTATAAAAGGGAAGAGGAGATAAATTGATGTAATGAAATGAAATGATTGAGGGGTTGAGGGTATAAGGGAGTAACTTTGTGTTTGTCTTGTCTGTGTGCTGGCTGGGGATGGAAACTATAAGCTTTGCTTCTGCCATCCCCTTTTCAAACAGTGTTTGTTTTTGTTTTGTTTTGTTTTGTTATAGTGTCTGTTTGTTCTGGTAAATGGTGTCCTGTAACTTTCTGTTCTTGTTCTGTAGTAAGAGAGTTGTGGTTTTTGCCTGGTTTGAAATAAATGAAATGAAATGAAAAATTGGTAGTGTCTTGGTCTCGGTTTAGGCGGTCTTGACTACAAGTCTACCACAGGCTCCAGGGTGAAACTAATGATGATTTCATACTGCAATCCATTATTCAGTCAGCTGCCTTCAAGGCTGATTGTAGAAATGATCCTAATAATGACATGCAATATGAAATCATCATTAGCCTAATAACCAGCCTGCAAGGCACCACTCTCTGCAATCAGCCTTGAAGGCTGGAGCCTTTTGTATCAACAAACAAACAAGCTAAGCTAACATTAGCAATAACTTGCTATTAAACATTTCTAACATATATAAACTAACCAGTTTATTTACAAAAATACTCTGTGTATAGTCTTGGTTAGCTATAATTTGTCGTTTTTTTTTTTAACAGTTTGCGTTTAACGTAAAGCAGTTTGCTCGGTGGCTCACTCCATAGACATATATACATAGATGCCTCATTGAGCGCTGTGCCGTACGTCAACGTCATCGCCATATTGGGGGAGGCAAACTGCAGCTATCACCCGGCGAAAGATGCCTCATTCTTGTGCTGCTTGGAAATGTTTCAGTGGAATGACAAGCGAAACCCGATCCCACGGGATTACTTTTCACAAGTAAGACAGAACAACTACTTTTGATTGTATGTGATCATTACAACATCATTTTGAGATCAGAATATGTATACTTTTGTTGATACTACAAGTCCCGCGCATTATTCTATGAAGTCCCGCGTTAAAACCAGCCTTCAAACAACCAAGAAGTCAATCGTATTTAACTAAATTGCCCCGAACTAACTACTCGGAGTGTTCAAAGATGATCAGCGAACTTTTCTCATACTATGTAGGTTTCCCAAAGATGAAGGGCTGAGAAGCGGTGGGAAATTGCTTTGAGAAGGGAAGGGTTTTCTGCTAGCCTGCCATCCAGGCTCTGCAGTGAGTATTTAGTCCGGAGGACTTTGACAGAACAGAACTTATATTTGCACTGTTGTACTTTTTACTCTATTTATGTTGTGTGTAATACTCGGATGTTGTGCTAGAATGTTGATGTACACTTGTTCAGTGATAATAAAAGGACTCTGATGTATTTCGTATTACACTCTGAGATCATTACAATATTTTATCCTTTTATTTAGCATGTGGCTAACAGGAATAACTGGATATAGAAAATAAATGAATAAAGCTGTATTGATATATGTGTTTTTAATCTGTTTCCTTGCACATACTGCTGTATAAATATAAGTATACATGTTCTTTAATGTGTTTCCTTCTAAAATAAATAAATAAATCAGAGTATGGTTTAGACCAGGCAATCGCAGTATTTTATGCCATTATTATTATTTCATTTTATTTTATTATGATTTGCAGACTTTGTTCATTTTGTTATTTTTTTGTCCCAATGATTGTCAATATTAGTCGTTATAATATAAAACGATTAATCAAAATCAGTAGCATGTAAATGCTGGTGCTGTTTATTAATACAGATGTCTCATTTCCATGTCAGGTGGTTATTATAGACACAGATTCAGTATTTTGTATCATCACAGTAGCAGCTAAACACTCGTGAAAACGAGATCAAATTATAAAATACATGGAGTGGTTTGATGCCGACCTGTACACTGAACATATCAAGAATAGTTCACGTTTAGAATCATCAGAGACCATTACAGACGTTGTTTTAGGTTCCTAACAGTTTTCTGAATATATACTTTTATAGCTACTCTTTATGCTCTTATTTTTTATTCTGCCTTTTCTCTAAGCTGTTGTAAACTGTAATTTCCCTATTGTTGGACTAATAACGTTTTTTTTGTTATTCTTATATATCGTACATCGATATTCAGCCTAAATATATCAGGATATGGCTTTTGGTCCATGTCACCCAGCCCTAATATCAGATCTACAACAGTAACAGACAGTGAACTCACCCCAGTTTCTCCAGTCTACAGTCTGGACTCTCCAGAAAACCACACAGCTGCTTCACTCCTGAATCCTTCAGGTTGTTTCCACTCAGGTCCAGATGTTTCAGATGGGAGGGGTTGGACTTCAGAGCTGAGACCAGAGAATCACAGCTGATCTCTGACAAACTGCAGCTGATCAATCTGAATAAAGAATAAAAGATGAAATGATTGATGATCAATCAGATGTGTTGAGGTTTTAAATGTGTCCTCATCAATGTGTGTGTTGACCAGGAATGAAGCTCAACATTATACAGTTATTTAAATGAGTTTGTATTTGTCTTCATTTTGAGGAACAATAAAGTTTTACATCAAATACATTAAATTCACTTGGTGATTCAAATTTCTGTTAGATCGTTGACTGGTCGTTCATTTCTAAATGGATCTGAATCTGCTACCTGTTTACCTCAGATTGTGTTTACTTAAGCTCAATTAAATGCACTTTCATAACTGCATTCAGGTTCAAACTACTTCAGGAGTTTCTTAATCTAGTTAGGTGCTCATATATAGGCTACCTGGGCTGGGTAGGTGCATATGAGTACCAAACAAAATGAAACTCCTGAATTTTGATCATATGTTCTAACTGATCAAAAATAATTGATGAATAAAACGCTATGTGGCATATTGCTGACTGTCTGTCCTGGTATTGTTATCCTGCAGAGTTCATTTGGTTGGATGACTGACGTTATTCATTGTCAGGACTTCTCTGTGCATTTAAAGGAGGCTGTGTGTCTGTGTCTCTGAGTTGCAGCATGTGAGAGGCTCTGCAAACGGCTTTTAATGTTTGGTAGCGCATGAGTACTCTGACGCGTTACTTTTATTCATAGGTAACGCTGTAACGTAACAGATTACTTTTAATTGATGGTAACGTAGTAACCTAACTAATTACTTTTCACAGTAACTCTACCTGACACTGACTGCGTTTACATGGTCTTCAGTATCCCGATTTTGAGGCTTATCCCGGCTTTGAGCATATTCGGGATATGGTGTTTACATGGCACACAGACAGGGGTGGACAGTAACGGAGTAAATTTACTTAAGTACAGAGTCTGAGGATTTGTACTTTACTCAAATACTAGAATTCTTTGATACTTATTACTCTTACTCGAATACATTTCCAAGGCAAAGATTTTTACTTTTACTCGAGTTAATTTCTGAGAAGGCTCATGAATACTCGTTACTTTTAGGTTTGCCTGTTTGTTTTTTTTTGTTGTTTTTTTCCCTAAAATGCGATTGGCCACACGCAGTGTCGGTCAAAGAAGGAAACCTATCACAGTACACCTTCTCAACTGGGATTTACGTCAAAGCGGAAATACGTCATCCCCTACCCAAGCAGCTCAAAACAAGACCGCGGTGGCAATGGAGACTGCTGAAGAAATCTCCGATGAATCCAAGTCTGAACATGATGAGCCGGAGTTTTATGAGGCGGAGGAAGAAAACCCATGGCCTTATCTTAAAGCTGTGTTCGACTTTGTCGGAGTGAAAAAGGACAACGCGGAGCCCGAAAAGAAAAAGTACATTTTCAAATGCTGTGTGGAAGGGGAGAAATTGTTTAATAAAATGTGAAATGACATCATTGTCGTCTTTGATGATTCCATTCATTTTCTTTCCATTTTTATAGATTTTGGGGAAGGCTTGGTACAGTATAACAGAATGGTTCTACAGGCAAGCACATCAGTGCAGGTGTTTCAAAGAGTTTTCTGAAACAAGAGATACAAGGTAGTATAAAAATTGTAAAATGACTAATTCAGTCAGGTCCATTCTCGTCAAAGATTAAAAGAAATAGGAAAATAGGAATTTACTCTTACTCTTACTTTTACTCTAAGTACATTTAAAAGCATTTACTCTTGAATACTTAAGTACATTTAAAAGCAAGTACTTTCTTACTCTTACTCAAGTAATGTATTGACTGGGCTACTCTTACTTGTAGCGGAGTAAGTTTTGACCAAGAGTATTTGTACTCTTACTCAAGTGCTGGGATCCAGTACTCTGTCCATCTCTGCACACAGATAAACCCGGTTATTCATATCCCCGTATACATGATAAATAACAGTATCCTGTTTTCCGATCGCTGCATCCTATCTGCTCATGCGTGTTTTACGTCTTTTTGAACGTTTTCCAACGGGACCTAACTTGTTCAGCGGAGCGAGGAGGAAAACCAGCGTCACGTAGCTTTTCCGCAACAGATTTTAATACATCAGCATTTCTGTGTTTTCTGCATCGAAACACGTCGTTATGTTTAGTTCTTTCATTACTTTAAGGGAAAATTCAGTCTCTTGCTCCAAAAGTGAGAAGTTCTCGTTGCCGCCATGTTGTTTGTATTTCTAGTGCGTCGCTTGGCGTCACTCGCGCATGCGCAGACAGTGGGCAGACGTCAGAAATCGGGATAAGGGCTGTGTCTGAAATCACTCACTCATTCCCTACTCCCTACATAGGAGAAATAAATGTAGTGCACTACATAGTGAGCTCAACGGAAAAAAAATTCGAACACTTTCGGACACTTCTCTTGGCGCCAGTAATTACGTCATCGCTGTCGCTTAATTAAAACGTACCACATTAACGTCGTCTCACATAATACTTGTCCATTTACTACTGCATTTTTATTAAATTAGAGTCTTTTGTTTGAAATATTTAATAAAATAAACTATAGAATGCTGACATTTGTACACAGTCTCCCGTCCGTCTGTCGTATTTAATTTACTTTCCGCGCCAAGAGAACCTCTGGCAATGCATGATGGGATATCTTGCTCCGGTTAGTGACCATCGGATGGTCACTATATTTCGCGGTGAATTGTGGGATACATGCCGTTCACTATATAGTGGACACTAAACATTCGGACACCACTACAAAATGGAGTGGTCACTATATAGTGGTTAGGGAGTGGTTTCAGACACAGTCAAGGTGTTTACATGCTCCAGTATCCCGGCTTCTATCGTTCTCCAGGTAGCAAAGCCGGGTTTCTTGAAATCGGGATGTGAGCATATCCCGATTTCTAAATTCGGGATATGGTGTTTACATGGACAAACACAAAGCCGGGATACTTCAATATCCTGATCAAAATCAGGATACTAAAGAACATGTAAACGTGGTCACTGTCACCCAGCCCTAATATCAGATCTACAACAGTAACAGACAGTGAACTCACCTCAGTTCCTCCAGTCTACAGTCTGGACTCTCCAGAAAACCACACAGCTGCTTCACTCCTGAATCCTTCAGGTTGTTGTGACTCAGGTCCAGATGTTTCAGATGGGAGGGGTTGGACTTCAGAGCTGAGACCAGAGAATCACAGCTGATCTCTGACAAACTGCAGTCCCACAATCTGAATAAAGAATAAAAGATGAAATGATTGATGATCAATCAGATGTGTTGAGGTTTTTAAATGTGTCCTCATCAATGTGTGTGTTGACCAGGAATGAATATGGAGTGAAATTAGTCTCAAAATGGTCACAAATGCATGTTCCATGATCCACACGTGAAACATGACATTCACAAATGCGTACCTAGCTATCTGAATGTGTGATTGTTTTGCAAATTCACAAATCAGATGGTTCAACTTCACAAAGCTCATTCTTTTCGTTTTCTAAAGACTTCCTGGCTTACGAGTGTCTAAGCCTACGCATACGGATCAGCAGATACGGACAGATCAGGTATATAAATGTAACGACTATCAATGCTAACGCTAATTATGTTATGTCACAGTTAATGTAGAGCTACTATGTAGGTCTGTAAGAACATGTTAAGTACATCCCTTTGTCTAAGGTTTTGGCTCTGACCAAACTTTCTCTTCCGTTGTGTCCATTTTTGTTCCTCTTCAGAGTAAAATAAATAAAAATAGTATCAGCAAAATATTTACAGAATTAATATATGAATAAATGGCAAGGCAATGCAAGTTTATTTATATAGCACAATTCATACACAAGGCAATTCAAAGTGCTTCACAGTTACATAAAATCACATAAAAAGAGGGGCAGATAAAATCAACACATAAAACATAAATGTAAATTACTTAAAAGCAAAAGATCAGTTAAAATACTTTCAGTATGCACAGGTAAAAAGGAATGTTTTCAGCCTGGATTTGAGCATTGTCAGAGTTGGGGCCTGTCTCACACTGTCTGGAAGCCTGTTCCAGATTTTGGCTGCTGAGAACTGAAAGGCAGCCTCACCGTGTTTAGTCCTGACTCTGGTCTGGATCAGGAGACCAGTTCCTGAGGTTCTCAGAACTCGAGCTGGTTCATATGTCTCTATCATGTCAGAGATGTACTTTGGTGCTAGTCCATGAAGAGACTTGTAGACTAGCAGAGCGGTTTTGAAGTCTATTCTCTGAGTGACAGGAAGCCAGTGCAGAGACCTAAGAACTGGACTAATGTGGTCGTATTTCCTGGTTCTGGTCAGGACTCGAGCAGCAGCGTTCTGGATGTACTGCAGCTGTTTGACGGCTCGTTTAGAGAGGCCAGTGAGCAGGCCGTTGCAGTAGTCTAATCTGCTGGAGACAAATGCATGGATGAGCCTCTCTAAGTCTGGTTTAGACACCATATCTCTGATCTTTGCAATGTTTTTCAGATGGTAAAAAGCTGTTGATGTTATTGTTTTGATGTGGCTGTTAAAGTTCAGGTCCGAGTCCATTATTACCCCCAGATTTCTAACCTGATTTTTAGGTTTTAGAGTGAGCGACTCAAGGTGACTGATAACACTTTCTCTTTGTTTCTTTGGGCCAAAGACAATGATTTCAGTTTTGTCAGAGTTTAACTGGAGAAAGTTGTTTTGCATCCACGCACTGATCTGTTCGATGCAGCGACAGAGAGAATCTACAGGCCCATGTTCACCTGCTGTCAGTGACACATAGACCTGAGTGTCATCTGCATAGTTATGATAAGACACATTGTTTCTACGTATTATCTGACCCAATGGAAGCATGTATAGGTTGAATAGGAGGGGTCCTAAGATTGACCCTTGGGGAACTCCACAAGTCATGATCACTTTGTCAGAGACACAGTTACCAATTTCAACAAAGTATGTCCTGTCCTCAAGATAGGACTTAAACCAGTTTAGTGCAGCACCAGAGATTCCCACCCAGTTTTCTAACCTCTGTAATAATATCACATGGTCCACTGTGTCAAAGGCAGCACTTAGGTCCAGCAGAACCAGGACTGAGACTTTTCCTGCGTCAGTGTTCAGGCGGATATCGTTTGTTACCTTGACCAGTGCTGTTTCAGTGCTGTGATGAGGCCTGAAACCCGACTGAAAGGTGTACAAAAACTAGAGATGGAAGAATATATATTATATACATAGGAATGATAATAAGGTGATTATACAATATATATGGTTCTTTGGAACAAAAGGATTCATATTGATATCAGGTAGCCAATGACTGCGTTTACATGGTCTTTAGATCCCGATTTTGATCGGGTTTTTGAAGTCAGTTTTTGTGTTTGTCCTTGTAAACACCAAATCCCGAATTCAGAAATTGGGATATGCTCATTTCCCGATTTCAAGAAACCCGGTTTTGCTGCCTGGAGTACTCCGATAGAAGCCGGGATACGGAGCATGTATACCATTTCTGACGGCTTCCCACTGTCTGCGCATGCGCGAGTGACGTCTTCAACGAGAACTTCTCACTGGAGCGACAGACTGAATTTTCCCTTTAATGAATGAAAGAACTAAATATAACGACGCATTTAGATGGCAACATCTAAACGCCGAAATACGTGTATTCAAATCTGTTGCGGAAAAGCTACGTGATGCTGGTTTTCCACCTCGCTCCGTTGAACAAGTTAGGTAGCGTTGGAAAACATTGAAAAAGATGTGAAACACGCATGCGCAGATAGGATGCAGTGATCGGAAAACGGGTTACTAGTATTTATCATGTATACGGGGATATGAATGACCGGGTTACTCTGTGTTCCATGTTAACACCTAAGCCTCAAAAGGGATACTAAACACCATGTAAATGCAGTCATTGAGTAAGTGACCTGACTGTTGTTGTTTATCTAAATGTTTATCTAAATGTTATTCAGTCAAAATATTAGACTCTTGTCTTTAAAAAGCAACATGAACTTATAATATGTACAAACTTAAAAATAGTCTTTTGATATAAATGTGATTAAAATCTAATGTAAAAAATAAATAAATAAACTGAATACACTACAGTGACTAATGGATTGCAGTTAACTAAATAAATGAGACCGTCAGTGAGATTACTGGCTGTTTGTATTTATGTATTTTTTATTCTAAATGCCTGCCACGACACCAGGTCAGATACAGTTGTAATCATTATGTAGGTCTAGTCATAAATGATATTGGTTAAGTTGGTTTATAACCAGACAGCACTTTAATGTGTATTCAAGAACAATTCTTATGCATTTTCTGAGTCGTTCACCTTTTTTTAGGCACAAAAAAATTTTGGCTGGTAAAAAAACACTGTGGCCAAAAAAGTTAACTTCGGGCCCTGCCGCCATCTATCCAAAACATTATCACAGAGTTTAGAACAAAGTATTAGTTTGCATTATTTACATTTATATTTGATTTATAAACTCACTTCAGACCTAGTCAGGGGTCCTGGTACTGTCTGTGGTTACACACTAACCGCTTTTAGCCTGTACCAAAGACTTATTGGACCAAAGATGTTTAAATGTTTAAAATAATTTGAAATTAAAAAGTAAATCAATCTGAATAAAGAATAAAAGATGAAATGATTGATGATCAATCAGATGTGTTGAGGTCTGAAATGTGTCCTGATCAATGAGCTGTCTCTAAAATGACTAGAGTGACTTTGTCCTTGTGGTATTGTGGATCTTCATCATGTCAGCCTTCTACAGACATCATCCAAACGTCAGCACAACATTCAGACAACTATTCATGTCAACACAGATCAATAAGATGCTGCTGACCTCATTCCAGGATCAATATCTCCTCCTCACACATGTTGGACTACAAACTGTTGATTAGTTCTTTGATTCCAGGACCTTCTTCTTCCTGGATTTGGTGTCTCAGGAGGTTTGTGTCATTCAAATGTTAAAGGACAAGTTGACATGTTCAAGTGTGTCTTCCAACAAGTCACATGTCATGTCAACTATTTTCTATGTCACTTTTATAACGTATGTAACTCTAACAATATAGGTTACTTTAATAAATGACCACAGCTCTACTTTAAATGCAATAATCCTCCTCCTCAGGTATTTATTTACAAAATGAAATAAAATGTAAAGGTTTTGATTGTCCAGTAAAAATAAAATGAGAGGTCAGTGTCAGAAACTGGTAGTGGTGCAACGGATCATCATTGATCCGTGATCCGTTCAGATCGACGTCATCAGTTCAGGACACACGTCATCCGCGGATTGATTCCAGGGGGGAACAAAAACAGTTGTGCTCCGTCCGCATACAGCTTGCGGCCAGTGGAGAAAGTAGGAGGAGAGCAGACATGGCGAGCGTAGGAAAGGAGGAGCTTGAACGCCCCGCGACACTTAAATCCCCTGTATGGGAGCATTTTGGCTTCCCTGTCAACTATGATGACGAAGGAAAGAGGTCAGTGGACAAAACTGCTACTGTGTGTAGGCATTGTGGCACAAGAAAGCCATATGACAGTGGAAACACATCGAGCATGTTCACTCATTTGAAGCGACATCACCCGGGTGTTTGACTGGTCGAAAAACGAAAGCTGGCCAACAACCGCTCATCACCTCAGCATTTAAGCATCCTCTCCCTGCGCAATCCGACCGGGCTAAAGCTATCACAAACGCTATCGGCGTGTTTATAGCTACAGACATGAGGCCATATTCAGTTGTGCAAAACGAGGGCTTTAAAAACATGCTGAAAGTGCTTGAGCCGCGTTACGACATCCCATCGCACACACACTTCAGTGAGAAGGTAGTGCCAGATCTCTACGAGCGGGAGAAGAAAAAGTTGTGGATGAACTATCCCGAGCGTCGGCTGTTGCGCTCACAACAGACAGGTGGACGTCCAGGGGAACGGAGAGCTACGTGACGATAACGGCTCACTTCATCACTGAAGGCTGGGAGATGAGAAGTCTAGTGCTGCAGACACGCCCCCTCTACGAGAGTCACACAGGCACTCATCTCGTTCAGGTACTGACACAAGCAGTTGAAGAATGGAAGTTAAGGAGGCCCAGTACTAATATTCCAGTAACAACTGATAATGCAAAAAATCAGATAAATGCAGTGAATATGGCAGGACTGGGCCCACAGATAGGGTGCTTTGCACATGTCGTGAATTTGGCGTCACAAAAGGGAATCTCAGTCAATAAAATGGATCGGCTCCTTGGGAGAATCAGGAAGGTGGTTTCCTACTTCCACCGAAGCACAACAGCTGCTCACGTGCTCAAGACAAAGCAAGACATGTTACAGCTACCCAATCACGAGCTCATACATAATGCACCAACAAGGTGGAACTCCACTTATGATATGGTGGAGCGTTATCTGGAGCAGCAGGCAGCTATATACTCTGCACTGACTGAGAAAACCCTGAGGAAAGAACATCATCAAACTGTCACATCTCTGCTGAGCACTGAAACTTCACCATCTGGATCAATGATCCTGCCGCTGAAAACAAGGATTCTACAATCCATGGCTCCAAGTGTGGAAGACAGCACCATCACACAAGATGTCAAGGCTGCCATTAGAGAGGACCTGAAGCCCAGATACACTTCCCCCTACTCTGCAGGACTACCTTCACAGAGCTACTGCCCTGAATCCCAGATTCAAGTCCCTGTCTCACATGGACCCTGCCCTACGTCAGAAGACATGGTGGAAAACCAATGAATGCAAATACCCTTGTCTTGCAAAGATGGAAAGATGCTGCCTCGCTGTGCCAGGATCTTCAGTACCATCAGAGAGAGTGTTCTCAACAGCAGGGGACATAGTGACAGCTAAGAGGTCCACACTCTCTCCCGACAATGTTGACATCCTGTCAACACCAGGAAAGCAGCTGGACCAGACGGGACTAGTGGGCGTGTCCTCAAAACCTGCGCTGATCAGCTGGCTCCTCTGTTCACAGTGATATTCAACCTCTCACTCAGACAGTGTGTGATCCCAACCTGCTTCAAGAAGTCCACAATAGTCCCTGTCCCAAAGAAACCACACCCAGCAGCTCCAATGACTTCAGGCCCATAGCCCTCACATCTGTGCTGATGAAATGTTTGGAGAGACTCATCAAGACATTCATCACCTCCACACTGTCCACCACCCTGGATCCACTACAGTTTGCATACCGGCCGGACAGATCCACAGATGACGCCATAAACCTCCTCCTCTACAAGACCCTCTCCCACGTGGACACTGGTAAGAGAAACTATGTGAGAGTGCTGTTTGTTGACTTCAGCTCAGCATTCAATACCATAGTTCCCTCCAGACTGGCTGCTAAGCTGCATGGCCTGGGCCTGGACTCCTCGTTGCAGGTTAAAGGCCAAGAAGATCCTGAAACAGTCCAGTCACCCCGGACTCTCTCTCTTCTCTCTACTGCCATCAGGCCGGCGTTTCTGATGCCTGAGGACAAAGACTGAGAGGCTGAAGAAGAGTTTCTATCCACACGCCATCCGCCTGCTCAACTCTGAGCCTTAACTGGACTCAATATCACTGCACTTTATTCATGGAGCTGATAAACACTGTAAATTGATGGACATATACAACTACACCCCCTTGTTCACCCAGTTTACAAGCCTCCAGTCACTAGGTGGCAGCAGAGCTCAAACTGATCAACAGCTGTGTTGCCAGATCTCACGAGACAAATAATCAGGTTATCAACTAATTTCTGCTCAGAATTATATTTCTTATACTCAAATGCAACCTATAATAACTGTATTATGAGATATATAAAAAACCTCAAGTCTCCATTAATGTGAGTCTTTTACAGTATTAAATGAACCATGTTGCATAAATCATTATCTCTTATCTGTATCATAGTGTTCATCATCTCATCATATCGTGTTTCAACCATCTCAAAAAATGAACTTAACACAGTGTTTACATTAGTAAATATATCATAAACCTTAGCGGACAATTTACACTCATCAACCTTGAACATGGCGTCTAAAAAAATGGCGCAGTGCAAATTACGGTCGTCATGTGAACAATTACATTTACAACTCAACTCAGCATATTACCCATTGAAACATGTTTGCAACATTTATTTTTAACAACGTTCAATATTAACATTCACAATGACTGAAAATGTGCTTATCGACTAGCATATTAGCACATAGCATACAACCAGACAACTCACCGGAGTCCTCAGTAAAGAAAACAGTCACAGCAATTTCTCCGGTCGCAGTCGTCCTGGAACTCTCATAAACACTCAAAAAACAACTTGCAACTCGTGTCCATGAAAATAAAACAATATTCCTCCCATAAACGTTCATAGTCTCGCTCCTAAAAGATCGCTGTGGCATCGGTGTCGGGCTTGACTAGCATCTAGCTCCCAGCATGCAAAGCGCACCTTCACTGAATTTCCCGTATCGACTATACATGAAGCACCACCTTGTGGCTACTCAAAGCAACTACAGTCTCGACACAGCTCTCTTAAGGAACTCACACTTAATGAAATTAGTGGCTCCAGCCAACAATAAAATACATGCAATAAACCCAACTGTAATTTTCAAGGGGTTACATCTGCTTGACAACTTATTATGGATCTGGGAACAAGCCCAAATAAGCAACTACACTTTAGAAACCAGCCCCAAGAAACCGTGACCCGTGACGACCAATATTTGTAAGAGACTTTACAGGAAAACAAGCCCAAAGTCACTTATAATAAGCTGACTTGGCAACGCTGTCAACAGGCTGCCTGTTCAACCCAGTAGAAGAAGAAGACAGGAACACAGGTGTAGAGCTGATGGAGGGTATCAGAGGGTATTTATCTTTACAACTGTGTTCATGTGCATAGATCACCTTTTTACTAAATATGAAGCCACTGGTCTAATTCTAGGCTCAGTTTGTCAGTCCCCTGTCAATTTCCATGGATTGATAACAGGCACCTTCAGCATCAGCATCAGGTCAACAGGTATCACCAACAGGCCGCTCATTTTATGAGCACATCATTGACTTTCCTTCTCTAGTCCCATGCTCTAGTCATGTCCCATCATGTCACGTCCTTTACGTCTTATCATCCGTGGAGGTTAAAAAAGGAACCAGCCTGTTTTTACAATGTAAGGAGTAGAAAGTACACATATTTGTGTACAAATGTAGTAAAAGTAAAAAGTCATCAGAAAAAGAAATACTCAAGTAAAGTACAGATACCTGAAAAATCTACTTAAGTACAGTAACAAAGTATTTGTACTTGGTTACTTCCCACCTCTGGTGATCACGTTATCACTTCCTGTTCAACCACAGGAACAAGCTGTTCCAGCTGATGAATGAATGAATGAATGAACACTTCTACTTTACCAGTTATGGGCTCATTGTATTGATGGAGACACAACAGCAAATAAAAAGGCACTCTCTCCAGAGGGGCAGCTCAGCTACTAAGGGCAAACGGGCTGTTTCCAGAGCAACAATAGCCCGTACCTGTGCACGTCTGATGACTGAGGAGATACCTGCTGATGTTCAGGAACATATGCTCCTTCATTTAAACTCTTTGAGCTCCTTTTCTATCTGACAGTCCTGACAAGAGAACTCGTCTAAACTGGATCTCCATTCTTCAGAAGCCTGAGAAGAAAATAAATGAAAACTCACATCAGAGTCTCCAGTTTACAGTTTGGACTCTCCAGTCCAGCAGACAGATGCTTCACTCCTGAATCCTCCAGCTTGTTGTAACTCAGGTCCAGATGTTTCAGATGGGAGGGGTTGGACTTCAGAGCTGAGGCCACGACTTCACAGTGACTCTCTGAGAGTCCACAGTTAGAAAGTCTGTCATGAGACAAATAAATAAAATCTGTTATAATGGAAGAAGACATTTCTATGAACATGATGGGTTTGATGAGTGGACAGTTGGACACATCCTGTTGGACATTTTGTCTCCACATCAGTGGTTCAGCTCATCTTCTCTGACTGTGTTTGACAGGAAACAATCATTCTCATCATCTCTCTCAGACCTTTGTTTAGTTGAATGTGCAGATGAACAGAATAAAACAGAAACCTGTCCTGCTGAACTTAAAACTGTAGAAATGAATAGAAAACAATAGAAAGCAGAACATTCCTCTTGTAATAGAGTAATAAGAAAAGTGCAAACAGAAAGTGTGAGGAAAAGTTGTTGCTTTGTTGTCTTCTGGTATCTTCTTCTCAAGCAACAGTACCTCGACCAATGAGATGAGAGGGATTCCTGCTGTCAGCTCATTGGTCACAGAGCAGGAGACGGCCTGGGAATAAGTTTACCGTAAATGTTCATATAAAGCGTCCTGTTATTCATTCATTCCATTGACATTTTACACTATTTTGGATTCTCTCTGTAATACGGGACAAAGTGCGTCCTGTTTCAGCTCAATACGGGACGCCTACTTTTGTTTCTAAATACGGGACGATTCTGTTTTTCAAGGGACGGTTGGCAACCCTAATCTGATCCCATCATGAGGACATCTGGATGAGACAAACATCTGGACTGTCTTCACTGTTTAATGGACTCTGGATCTTTTGACTGAGTTCAGCTCAGTGAACAGTTCCAGTTGGAAAGATGATCTCTGCTGTGGACCTGCTGCCGTCAGCTTCAGTCCACAAGTGGAACATTTAGTCTTTAGTCCAACACAAATGTTGTCTTTAGTTGTTCAGCACAAACACAATGAACAAACAATCAGGTTGAATTCTTTTCACCATCAAGTCATCACAAAGATGTTCTCAGGGTTTTATCTGTCAAACTAAACTCTGACCTTTGTGTGTTTCACATCTCTTTAACAAGTCAGACTTCTACCGTTCTGCGCTTATATATTCAGACCTCTGAGCATTTCCTGCTTCAACTCTTCTCTACAGCAACAAGACAGGAAACAAATAGAAAGAAAGACGTAAAAACAAGACCATGTGACTGGACTTCTCTCCTTCAAATGAAACGTTGAACTCAGTCAATAAAATGCTCCATTGATGGGTCAGTCTCTGTGTGGGATGATCAGTAGTTTACGGTGGCTCATGTTGATCTTAACAAGCTTTAGATAGATGTTGATGTGGAGCCACTTCACTGACTTCAGGATTATTCTGTACTCTAGAAACAGCCTTCAATATCCTCTCATCATTGTAACGTGAGGCCTCAGAGGCTGCTTCAGCTAAACTAACTTACTGATGGAGAGAATAATAAGACAGAGAAATAGAAAGAAAAGAGTCAATAACTAGAAGAACAGCTTTAAACAGCTGGAGAACATCTGGGACTAAATACAACTGACTGTGATGTTTGCAGTCAACAAGTGGAACACTGTTTGAAGAAGAATGAGAACGTCTGAAGAACTAAACTACTAATCTCCACTGATTGATTCTGTTAATGATCACATCAGGACTCACTCAGCCTTTCTGCAGTTCCTCACAGCTGGGATCAGTCTCCGTTTTCCCTCCATTGATGTGTTGTACTGATACAGGTTCAACTCCTCCAGAACCTCCTCTGACATCTGCAGCATGTAGGCCAGAGCTGAGCAGTGGATCTCAGAGAGTTCCTTCTTTGATCTGTTCTCTGACTTCAGGAACTCTTGGATCTCCTGATGAACTGAGAGGTCGTTCATCTCCATCAGACAGTGGAAGATGTTGATGCTTCTGTCAGGAGAGATTTTATCAGTGTTCATCTTCTTCAGGTTGTTGATGGTTCTCTGGATGATTTCTGGACTGTTCTCTGTCAGATCCAGCAGACCTCCTAAGAGTCTCTGGTTGGACTCCAGAGAGAGGCCATGAAGGAAGCGAACTAACAGGTCCAGGTGACCATTTTTACTCTCCAGGGATTTAATCATGACTCTGTTCAGAAATTCATCCAGAGGTGAGTTATTGTAGTTTCCTCCCAAGAAGTCCTCCAGCACCTCTGTCTTCCTGTTGGTGTAACAGTGGATCATGTAGACTGCAGCCAGAAACTCCTGAACGCTCAGATGGACGAAGCAGAACACCTTGTCCTGGTACAGTCCTCTCTCCTCTTTAAATATCTGTGTCAACACTCCTGAGTACACTGAGGCTGCTCTATGGATGCCACACTCTGTCAGGTCTGATTCATAGAAGATCAGGTTTCCTTTCAGCAGCTGATCAAAAGCCAGTTTTCCCAGAGACTCAATCATCTTCCTGCTCTCTGGACTCCAGTGTGGATCTGTCTCAGCTCCTCCATCATACTTGACCTTCTTGACTTTGGTCTGAACCACCAGGAAGTGGATGTACATCTCAGTCAGGGTCTTGGGCAGCTCTCCTCTCTCTCTGGTTTCCAACACATCCTCCAGAACTGTAGCAGTGATCCAGCAGAAGACTGGGATGTGACACATGATGTGGAGGCTTCGTGATGTCTTGATGTGGGAGATGATCCTGCTGGCCTGCTCCTCATCTCTGAATCTCTTCCTGAAGTACTCCTCCTTCTGGGGGTCAGTGAACCCTCTGACCTCTGTCACCATGTCAACACACTCAGGAGGGATCTGATTGGCTGCTGCAGGCCGTGTGGTTATCCAGAGGCGAGCAGAGGGAAGCAGTTTCCCCCTGATGAGGTTTGTCAGCAGCACATCCACTGAGGTGGACTCTGTAACATCAGTCAGGATCTCAGTCTTGTGGAAGTCCAGAGGAAGTCGACACTCATCCAGACCATCAAAGATGAACACAACCTGGAACTCTTCAAAGCTGCAGATTCCTGCTTCTTTGGTTTCAGGAAAGAAGTGATGAACAAGTTCCACCAAGCTGAACTTTCTCTCTTTCATCACATTCAGCTCTCTGAAAGTCAGTGGAAATATGAAGAGGATGTCCTGGTTGGCTTTGTCTTCAGCCCAGTCCAGAGTGAACTTCTGTGTTAAGACTGTTTTCCCAATGCCAGCCACTCCCTTTGTCATCACTCTTCTGATTGGTCCATGTCTTCCAGGTGAGGCTTTAAAGAGGTCTTCTTGTCTGATGCTTGTTTCTGGTCTGTGTGCTTTCCTGGATGCTGTTTCAATCTGTCTGACCTCATGTTCATCATTGACCTCTGCAGTCCCTCCCTCTGTGATGTAGAGCTCTGTGTAGATCTTATTCAGAAGGCTTGAGTTTCCTGCTTTAGCAATCCCCTCAAACACACACTGGAACTTCTCCTTCAGAGCACATTTAACTTTACGTCCACAAACTGCAGCTTCATGTCCTGAACGAAAAAACAAGAAATAAGATGAATGAATAAACTCTCCAGTAAATATTCCAACATGTCATTGCTCTAAAGAATGAGTGTGTGAATATATCTTGGTTCATCTCTGGAGACATTAGTAAATGTCCCATTTCTCCAGCAGCTTCAATGTTTAGAGAAATCCTCTTACTGCTCTGCAGACAGTCAGCCAGCTCCTCCTGCTTCATTCTCCTCAGGAAGTTCATTGTGATCTTCACAAATAAATCTCTGCTGCTCCTCCTCTGCTCTTCATCCTCACCCTCCAACACCTCCTCATCCTCCCTCTGACTCTCTGAGCATTCTGGGTAATCTGGACTCAGAACCTTCTGGATCTTCTTCAGCTCGTTCTTCACAAAAGTCATGATGTTGTCCTCCAGCAGCTGGAACAGAATACCATATGAATGACACAAGCAGACAGAAATCATGGAGACAAACATCAGATCCATGTTGGACACACTGACAATCCACTGGTCTACAAAGTGCAGCATGGAGATGATGGAAAGTAGTTGTTGTACATGTACAGACCAGAAAGATGGAGTCCAGCTGTGTCTGATGTTGCTGGGCAGACTGACCACTGAGAACCTCTGAGCTCTGCTGGTGGACTCTGTGGACCAATCATCAACAATTAGCTCTCATCATGTCTGTCCACACAGAGACAAACACATGTTGCATTCAGGACTGAGAATGATGGTTTCCTTAGTTATTAATGATCCCACTATGATCCCACTATCAACCATCACAACAGTCTCCATCTCTGTGCAGCTACAGTAGCTTCCTAAGTAGTTCACCAGTTCAGTCCCTCCAGCTCTAACTGAGACGTATAATCTCAAGGATGGAAAAGATGTTGTTAACAGAAGCTGTTGTTGCTGGTTCTTTTACATGTATGCAGAAAAAAGAAACAATATACCACCAATATAATCAAAGACACTGATTACAGTCAGTAGGTATAAATACTGATTAGTAAGGAATACATCCAGGAGGCTGCATAACACACTATACACTACATTTAATATACACTACATTTATATAGATATGAAAACATTATATAGACATGCAGTGGATAGAAAAATAGACCTCTGTTAAAACAATGTTAACCTGATCTGCTAACACCTGGACCGCCCCCCTGACTCAAAGTCTACCTGCAAAGTTTTACCAACAAAAAGAACAACGGCCTGATTTAGTGACCAAGCTGCTAATTCTGCTAGAGAACTAAAGGCCTGTTCAGACCTTCATCCAGATGCCTCTCCAGATCTGATCTCAGTGTCTCTGCTTGAACATAAACCACCACATCACCTGGGGCACAGTAGAACTGCGACAGAGCTGATTAATGTGTGGACCCATTGTCATGGCTTTGGTTTAACATGTTAATTTATAAGATAAGATAAAATATGTTTATTAACCCCATGTATGGGAAATTTCCTTGTCGCAGTAGCATGGAATTTGGCAAAATATATATACAGACAGCAATGACAACTTTGACATGGGTAAAAAGAAAAGAGTTACACAATACACATTTGAAAAAAAAATAAAGAAATAAGAATGTTCTGAAAAAATATTAGAGAGATAAAATGTGCAGAAGAAATATAAAGAGATTCTGTACATACAGTTATGGTACAGTTCAATGGTGGAATAAACAAACTACAAATAAATAATTACTTAAACTTGTCAGGATCTATGTTTCCTGGTTCGTTTGATTTTGTCTTTTCCCTGAGGTTGGTCTGGAGCTGGGCGGAGCTGGAGTCACCTACATTCACACCTGCGAGCAATGGAGCCTCATCAGCCACCTACTCTTCCGTCTACTTAAGCATGGTTCATTCATCCACTCGTCGCAGATCGTCAGCTTACCTCTGTGGTATAGTTAGTTGATAGCGATTCTAGCCTTCTTTCCCTTGAGCTTCCTGAGCTAATTTCCTGTGTTTTGTCTCCAGCTCCCCGGACTCACCTCCTCGTCTAATCCTGCTTCACCTCGCCCTTTGATCTCCACCAGCTCCGTCCGTCCATCTGCAGTCTTCCAGCTCGCTCCTGAGATTCCACCGCCAGCTCCATTCACTCATCTCTTGTCTCAAACCAATAAACTAGTCACTTGCTCCTATACGGGTCTTTTGGTCTGTGTTCTGAGTTGTGTCCTAACAAATCTTACCGGGTGACAAAAACTATGAGATGCTGAGGTAGTGGTTCACCCTCCACCCTGATGTTAGTTATTCTAAAGACCTGAACTAAACTCAGATTATAACTCCAACCCTGGACGCTTCCATACATTGTGTGATCTCTGGTAGTAAAGGGAAATAAAGACACTGGTGATTAATGAGGAAATATGTAACTGAACTCCACATGGCTCCTTCTACATCAACATGATCACATCAATAATTAACCACATGATGAATCACACACTCCTCTCTGACCACAGCCACCAATAGCTTCATTACTGGTAATGATGCTGCATTCTAGTCAGTGATGGACAGTAACAAAGTAAATTACTTGAGTATTATTTTTGGGGGATACTTTTAGTCCAATACATTTGAAGGACAATATTGTACTTTTTACTCCATACATTTCTGTTGATGCTCTCGTTACTCGCTACTTTTTAGCTTACGTCAGCTGATTATTATTTTTTTTTATTATTTTTTAACTGTCTGCTTGATTCGCTACATTATGCCATACAATCTATACAATGCAGGAAGAAACTGGAGAGAAACACCTGGAGAAACTCCCATGTTTGAGATTTTTGCCACAAAAAGTGACTCGTTTCAGTTTAAATGTTTGTTGTGCACTTCCATGAACAAATGATATCATGGTCTACCAGAACTCGTCTTCCAACACGAAAAAGCACGTCGCGGTATGTAAAGTAGCTACTGACGTTAGCTAGCTTAATGTTTGTTAAATTGCTGATGAACATTTTAAACATAGTGAGGCTATGGATTGTAGAGTGGATTTTATAATGACAACTAGAAAATTCCTGCGGAAATTTTGACTGTGCCGGTGATGTGTGCGTCATGATGTGTGCGTGGTGTTTCATTGTGAGTTTGATGTCATAGAGTTCTGCCACTCCAATATGCCCCTGTAATGCTTTAAGTGGTCATAATGTTTTGGCAGTCTGTTACTGTAATGCTGAAATGGAGTGGGGTGTCAGTGTCAGATTCTGCCATTGTACTATAGTCCTGCAATGACTGAAGTGGTCATAATGTTTTGGCAGTCTCTTACTGTAATGCTGAAATGGAGTGGTGGGTCAGTGTCAGATTCTGCCCACTGTACTATAGTCCTGTAATGCTTGAAGTGGTCATAATGTTTTGGCTGTCCATTACTGTAACGCTAAAATGGAGTCTGAGGGTAACAATGTCAGGTTCTGGCCACCTACAGTACTGCAGTAATGGCTTGGGTGTTCCTAATGTTTTGGCATAGTTTTCCCGCCGCTTTCTGTGTGCAACTGTGCTGAGTTTCCTTGTCAGGATGGCTTCAGCTATGTGAAAGCACCAACTGAGGAAGGAGGGAGGGAGGGAGAGAAAGAGAGAGGGAGGGAGGGAAGGAGAGAGTGAGAGAGGGAAGGAGAGAGGGAGAGAAGGAAGGAGGGAGGGAGAGAGGGAGGGAGGGAAGGAGAGAGGGAGGGATGGAAGGAAGGAGGGTGAGAGGGAGGGAGGGAAGGAAAGAGGGAGAGAGGGAAGGAGAGAGGGAGAGAAGGAAGGAGGGAGGGAGAGAGGGAGAGAAGGAGGGAGGGAAGGAGAGAGGGAGAGAAGGAGGGAGGGAAGGAGAGAGGGAGAGAAGGAGGGAGGGAAGGAGAGAGGGGGAGAGGGGGGGTCATGGGTTGTTCTGCCTCCTCATTGTAATAGACTGAGGAGAGTCCCTAATCTTTTGGCAGATCGGCTGTGTGAAAGCACTAACTGAGGAGGGAGGGAGAGAGAGAGAGAGGGAGAGACGGGGGGGGGGGGTCATGGGGTGTTCTGCCTCCCCATTGTAATAGACTGAGGAGAGTCCCTAATCTTTTGGCAGATCGGCTGTGTGAAAGCACTAACTGAGGAGGGAGGGAGAGAGGGAGGGAGGGAGATAGGGAGGGAGGTGGGGGGGGGGGGGGGTCATGGGGTGTTATGCCTCCCCATTGTAATAGACTGAGGAGAGTCCCTAATGTTTTGTCAATCTGTGTCTGTAATGCTATAGTGGTAAGGGCAGGGGGGGTGATAATGTTTTGGCATATCGTCTCCCTCTGTGCCCCTCAGCCTTCTGTGTGCACACCTGCGATGTGTTTGTTCATCAGGATCGGTTCAGTGTTCATAATGTTATGGCACTCTGCGTCTGTGTGAATGTGCTCCTGTATGGGGTGTTCTTCCTCCCCATTGTAATACACTGACATACCCTAATCTTTTGGCAGATCGTGACACTTTTCCCTCCACTGTCTCAGCGCACCTGTGCTCTGCCTGCTCGTTGGGGGCCGTTGCCATGGCTACGCTATGCGTACATGATATTCTATATATTCACTCTCCTCTCTCCTGCACCCTAGAAATCTGCGTCAGAACAAACGCTCATATCTCGAAAACTACAAGTCCTATCTCGAAAACGAACGCATTGTGAGCGTCGGCGAGGGTTTTCTACAAATTAGTGTTGTTCCCACGAGCGTGCTGCCAAAATTGTGGCCGTACTCGTTTGGAAAGAAAGGCATGCGACGAGAAAAATCGTCGAGAAATCTCTCTCGGTTTCTACATACACACGAATGGGAAAAAATTCGAAAAGCTGTCGGCGCACTCCTCGCTCGGAGGAGCCTGCAGTCCAAACCGTACGTCCCACGTGAATAAAACACACATTCATCTGAAAGGCAACAAAAATCCCTACGTTTTTATGTATTTTTTATCTGTGTAGCTCAAAACCTGTGGCCGCCACGTGAGATTGAAACCTTTTTTTTCAGAATTTCGACGAAACTCTGAACCTACAGTGCGGCTAGAGTGCGCCATAGAGCCCCATTATAAACGACGATTTTTTAACTTTTTTCCAAAATTTCACCAAAACGTAAACTGCGACCCCGACCAAACCGTAAAAGCTATCGAAACGCCGTTTTCAGAAAAACGAAGCTACACTTCCCGTGCCTCGTACAAACTTCAAAGCATTTTTCTACTCCAAAGCACGGCTGAGTGATCGCTCAGCAAAGCCAAGCTGTCCATTTTGGAATGTTGCCGCTTTTTTCCGGGCTTCTCCATTCACTTCCATGTTACGAGACGCTCGAATTTCGCCGTTTATTCTCGCCCCGTTGGACGGATCGCTTATGTGAGACATAGCACACTTGTCCCAATCAATGCGCACGTCTCCATATAAATTGGTCTATATGTCTCCAAAACTCTGGGAGAAGAAGCGAACCGAAAAAAGGACGGAAGAAGTGGGAAGAATAACTAGAAAATTCCTGCGGAAATTTTGACTGTGCCGGTGATGTGTGCGTCATGATGTGTGCGTGCTTATGTTATGTGAATAGCTCCCGTTAGCCACCGAGCCCACAAGGGCAGGTACATGCAGCAGACCGCTCCCAGCTCCACCTGAAAGCCAGCATCAGCTTCACAATACCCACAAAATACATTCTGTACAACAAGTAAAATCAAATGGCTTCTACTGAAAGAACGAGGAAATCACAATAACTGATTGTTAATCATAATCATTTTAATAATAAAAGTCATTGCTTCTATCTGAGCAACAGTTTACGGCACAGTCTTACATTTAGAAAAACATTCTATAATACTTAACACATTCAATACTTAACACATTGAGGCTGTAAGAAGGAAACAGTCATGAAGTGAAGACCTTCAAATTGTCCCTTTACTACAGCTCTTTGTCTCATGTTGGACGTCACTGCAGTCTGTCTGGATCGGCTGCAGGAAACACAGGTAGACAAGTGGACGTGTCAAATAATGTTATGAAACATAATTAATACAACTAACTAATTAAGTGTTCAGCTCATTATTTATTTCATTAAAAAAATTAAATATATTAAATTGCATGTGAATCATTTGTCTGTACTCCCATGTTCCTGAGGCAGGCCTCATTCATTAAAGATGTTGCCCTAACCGGGATTCGAACCCTGGCCTCCGGTGTGGAAGCCCACGTTATTTGCCGCTCGACTATCCGCCCATACTATTACAACGTGTAAGACTGCCACTTTATGTTTCAACTACAGTGCTGGTCTGTGACTGTGATTAACTACCTCTAGCGTCGCGGCGGATTAGCCGGTGGCTAAGTCCGCTAGCCTCCGCGTTAGCCGCTGCTAGCTCGGAGCTAGCGGTTAGCCCCCGCTAGCTCCGCGTTAGCCGCTGCTAGCTCGCTAACATACATGAACTATGGTTGAAGGCTGGCCGTCGGCTGAATCATTGCAGTTAACGTCTGTTAGCAGTTTAGCTGTGTTGGGCACAAACACTTAACATATGGATAATTCTAGAAATTCACTTACCTAATACGGTGAAGGAAACGTGTCAGGGATGTTCTGTCAAGAGTTGCAGCAAAGCAGCCAGATATAATTTGTATTTAAAGTAAAGGAAAACGTCAAACATGACTGAGAAGTTGTCATTCAGTCAATGAGAGGAGCTATGATTAGCAGCTGTGTGAAAGCAACAACTCAGGGGGGGGGGTGTTCTGCCTCCTCATTGTAATAGACTGAGGAGAGTCCCTAATGTTTTGTCAATCTGTGTCTGTAATGCTATAGTGGGAAGGGGAGGGGGGATGATAATGTTATGGCAGATAATCTCCCTCTGTGTCCCTCAGCCTTCTGTGTGCACACCTGCGATGTGTTTGTTCATCAGGATCGGTTCAGGGGTCATAATGTTTTGCCACTCTGCGTCTGTGTGAATGTGCTCCTCTCCTCCTGCATGCTCGTTAGGGGCCGTTGCCATGGTCACCAGGGGCACCTGCTGCTGAACTCTCCTTTTCCTTCTCACCTCTGCCTGAGTCAGAAAATCCCCCCAAAAAAAGTGAACCCCAGCTCGGCCGGTCCGAACAAACGGTCATAAATCAAAAACTACAAGTCCTATCGGGAAAACGAACGCATCGTGAGCGTCGGCCGAGGGTTTTCTACAATTTAGTGTTGTTCCCACGCGCGTACTGCCAAAATTGTGGCCGTAGTCGTTTTGGAAAGAAAGTGTGCGACTCGAAAAATCGTCGAAAAATCCCTCTCGGTTTCCACATACACACGCATGGGGAAAAATTCGAAAAGCTGTCGGCGCACTCCTCGCTCGGAGGAGCCTGCTGTCCCAACCGTACGTCCCACGTGAATAAAACACACATCATCTGAAAGGCAACAAAAATCCCTACGTTTTTATGTAGTTTTTATCTCTGTAGCTCAAAACCTGTGGCCGCCACGTGAGATTGAAACCTTTTTTTTTCAGAATTTCGACGAAACTCTGAACCTAGAGTGCGGCTAGAGTGGCCCCATAGAGCCCCATTATAAACGACGATTTTTTAACTTTTTTCCAAAATGTCACCAAAACGTAAACTGCGACCCCGACCAAACCGTAAAACCTATCGAAACGCCGTTTTCAGACAAACGAAGCTACACTTCCCGTGCCTCGTACAAACTTCAAAGCATTTTTCTACTCCAAAGCACGGCTGAGTGATCGCTCAGCAAAGCCAAGCTGTCCATTTTGGAATGTTGCCGTTTTTTTCCGGGTTTCTCCATTCACTTCCATGTTACGAGACGCGGGAATTTCGCCGTTTATTCTCGGCCCGTTGGACGGATCGCTTATGTGAGACATAGCACACTTGTCCCAATCAATGCACACGTCTCCATATAAATTGGTCTATATGTCTCCAAAACTCTGGGAGAAGAAGCGAACCGAAAAATTACGGAAGAAGTCATAAGAATAACTAGAAAATTCCTGCGGAAATTTTGACTGTGCCGGTGATGTGTGCGTCATGATGTGTGCGTGGTGTTTCATTGTGAGTTTGATGTCATAGAGTTCTGCCACTCCAATATGCCCCTGTAATGCTTTAAGTGGTCATAATGTTTTGGCAGTCTGTTACTGTAATGCTGAAATGGAGTGGGGTGTCAGTGTCAGATTCTGCCATTGTACTATAGTCCTGCAATGACTGAAGTGGGCATAATGTTTTGGCAGTCTCTTACTGTAATGCTGAAATGGAGTGGTGGGTCAGTGTCAGATTCTGCCACTGTACTATAGTCCTGTAATGCTTGAAGTGGTCATAATGTTTTGGCTGTCCATTACTGTAACGCTAAAATGGAGTCTGAGGGTAACAATGTCAGGTTCTGGCCACCTACAGTACTGCAGTAATGGCTTGGGTGTTCCTAATGTTTTGGCATAGTTTTCCCGCCGCTTTCTGTGTGCAACTGTGCTGAGTTTCCTTGTCAGGATGGCTTCAGCTATGTGAAAGCACCAACTGAGGAAGGAGGGAGGGAGGGAGAGAAAGAGAGAGGGAGGGAGGGAAGGAGAGAGTGAGAGAGGGAAGGAGAGAGGGAGAGAAGGAAGGAGGGAGGGAGAGAGGGAGGGAGGGAAGGAGAGAGGGAGGGAGGGAAGGAAGGAGGGCGAGAGGGAGGGAGGGAGGGAAGGAAAGAGGGAGAGAGGGAAGGAGAGAGGGAGAGAAGGAAGGAGGGAGGGAGAGAGGGAGAGAAGGAGGGAGGGAAGGAGAGAGGGAGAGAAGGAGGGAGGGAAGGAGAGAGGGAGAGAGGGAGGGAGAGGGGGGTCATGGGTTGTTCTGCCTCCTCATTGTAATAGACTGAGGAGGGTCCCTAATCTTTTGGCAGATCGGCTGTGTGAAAGCACTAACTGAGGAGGGAGGGAGAGAGAGAGAGAGGGAGAGACGGGGGGGGGGGGGGGGGGGGGGGGTCATGGGGTGTTCTGCCTCCCCATTGTAATAGACTGAGGAGAGTACCTAATCTTTTGGCAGATCGGCTGTGTGAAAGCACTAACTGAGGAGGGAGGGAGAGAGAGAGAGAGGGAGAGACGGGGGGGGGGGGTCATGGGGTGTTCTGCCTCCCCATTGTAATAGACTGAGGAGAGTACCTAATCTTTTGGCAGATCGGCTGTGTGAAAGCACTAACTGAGGAGGGAGGGAGAGAGGGAGAGAGGGAGAGACGGAGGGGGGGGGGTCATGGGGTGTTCTGCCTCCCCATTGTAATAGACTGAGGAGAGTCCCTAATCTTTTGGCAGATCGGCTGTGTGAAAGCACTAACTGAGGAGGGAGGGAGAGAGGGAGGGAGGGAGATAGGGAGGGAGGTGGGGGGGGGGGTCAGGGGTGTTATGCCTCCCCATTGTAATAGACTGAGGAGAGTCCCTAATGTTTTGTCAGTCTGTGTATGTAATGCTATAGTGGTAAGGGCAGGGGGGGTGATAATGTTTTGGCATATCGTCTCCCTCTGTGCCCCTCAGCCTTCTGTGTGCACACCTGCGATGTGTTTGTTCATCAGGATCGGTTCAGTGTTCATAATGTTATGGCACTCTGCGTCTGTGTGAATGTGCTCCTGTATGGGGTGTTCTTCCTCCCCATTGTAATACACTGACAGACCCTAATCTTTTGGCAGATCGTGACGCTTTTCCCTCCACTGTCTCAGCGCACCTGTGCTCTGCCTGCTCGTTGGGGGCCGTTGCCATGGCTACGCTATGCGTACATGATATTCTATATATTCACTCTCCTCTCTCCTGCACCCTAGAAATCTGCGTCAGAACAAACGCTCATATCTCGAAAACTACAAGTCCTATCTCGAAAACGAACGCATTGTGAGCGTCGGCCGAGGGTTTTCTACAAATTAGTGTTGTTCCCACGAGCGTGCTGCCAAAATTGTGGCCGTACTCGTTTTGGAAAGAAAGGCATGCGACGAGAAAAATCGTCGAGAAATCTCTCTCGGTTTCTACATACACACGAATGGGAAAAAATTCGAAAAGCTGTCGGCGCACTCCTCGCTCGGAGGAGCCTGCAGTCCAAACCGTACGTCCCACGTGAATAAAACACACATCATCTGAAAGGCAACAAAAATCCCTACGTTTTTATGTATTTTTTATCTGTGTAGCTCAAAACCTGTGGCCGCCACGTGAGATTGAAACCTTTTTTTTTCAGAATTTCGACGAAACTCTGAACCTACAGTGCGGCTAGAGTGCGCCCATAGAGCCCCATTATAAACGACGATTTTTGAACTTTTTTCCAAAATTTCAGCAAAACGTAAACTGCAACCCCGACCAAACCGTAAAAGCTATCGAAACGCCGTTTTCAGAAAAACGAAGCTACACTTCCCGTGCCTCGTACAAACTTCAAAGCATTTTTCTACTCCAAAGCACGGCTGAGTGATCGCTCAGCAAAGCCAAGCTGTCCATTTTGGAATGTTGCCGCTTTTTTCCGGGCTTCTCCATTCACTTCCATGTTACGAGACGCGGGAATTTCGCCGTTTATTCTCGCCCCGTTGGACGGATCGCTTATGTGAGACATAGCACACTTGTCCCAATCAATGCGCACGTCTCCATATAAATTGGTCTATATGTCTCCAAAACTCTGGGAGAAGAAGCGAACCGAAAAAAGGACGGAAGAAGTGGAAGAATAATAAGCCTGAGCAATAACAATATATGTGCCACGCCCCTGCAGGCAGGCTGCGCCTGCCTGCAGGGGCGTGCACTGGCTCCCATTGCGCAGCAATGGGAGCCAGTGCACCGGCACAGATAACTAGAAAATTCCTGCGGAAATTTTGACTGTGCCGGTGATGTGTGCGTCATGATGTGTGCGTGCTTATGTCATGTGAATAGCTCCCGTTAGCCACCGAGCCCACAAGGGCAGGTACATGCAGCAGACCGCTCCCAGCTCCACCTGAAAGCCAGCATCAGCTTCACAATACCCACAAAATACATTCAGTACAACAAGTAAAATCAAATGGCTTCTACTGAAAGAATGAGGAAATCACAATAACTGATTGTTAATCATAATCATTTTAATAATAAAAGTCATTGCTTCTATCTGAGCAACAGTTTACGGCACAGTGTTACATTTAGAAAAACATTCTATAATACTTAACAAATTCAATACTTAACACATTGAGGCTGTAAGAAGGAAACAGTCATGAAGTGAAGACCTTCAAATTGTCCCTTTACTACAGCTCTTTGTCTCATGTTGGACGTCACTGCAGTCTGTCTGGATCGGCTGCAGGAAAACACAGACAAGTAGACGTGTCAAATAATGTTGTGAAACATAATTAATACAACTAACTAATTAAGTGTTCAGCTCATTATTTATTTCATTAAAAAAAATTAAATATATTAAATTGCATGTGAATCATTTGTCTATACTCCCATGTTCCCGAGGCAGGCCTCATTCATTAAAGGTGTTGCCCTAACCGGGAGTCGAACCCCGGACTCCGGTGTGAAAGCCCACGTTATTTGCCGCTCGACTATCCGCCAATACTATTACAACGTGTAAGACTGCCACTTTATATTTTAACTACAGTGCTGGTCTGTTGACTGTGATTAACTCCCTCTAGCGTCGCGGCGGATTAGCCGGTGGCTAAGTCCGCTAGCCTCCGCGTAAGGTCGCGGCTAGCTCGGAGCTAGCGGTTAGCGTTAGCCGCTGCTAGCTCGGAGCTAGCGGTTAGCCGCCGCTAGCTCAGCGTTAGCCGCTGCTAGCTCGCTAACATACATGAACTATGGTTGAAGGCTGGCCGTCGGCTGAATCATTGCAGTTAACGTCTGTTAGCAGTTTAGCTGTGTTGGGCACAAACACTTAACATATGGATAATTCTAGAAATTCACTTACCTAATACGGTGAAGGAAACGTGTCAGGGATGTTCTGTCAAGAGTTGCAGCAAAGCAGCCAGATATAATTTGTATTTAAAGTAAAGGAAAACGTCAAACATGACTGAGAAGTTGTCATTCAGTCAATGAGAGGAGCTATGATTAGCAGCTGTGTGAAAGCAACAACTCAAGGGGGGGGGGGGGGGGGGGGGGGTGTTCTGCCTCCTCATTGTAATAGACTGAGGAGAGTCCCTAATGTTTTGTCAATCTGTGTCTGTAATGCTATAGTGGGAAGGGGAGGGGGGGTGATAATGTTATGGCAGATAATCTCCCTCTGTGTCCCTCAGCCTTCTGTGTGCACACCTGCGATGTGTTTGTTCATCAGGATCGGTTCAGGGGTCATAATGTTTTGCCACTCTGCGTCTGTGTGAATGTGCTCCTCTCCTCCTGCATGCTCGTTAGGGGCCGTTGCCATGGTCACCAGGGGCACCTGCTGCTGAACTCTCCTTTTCCTTCTCACCTCTGCCTGAGTCAGAAAATCCCCCCAAAAAAAGTGAACCCCAGCTCGGCCGGTCCGAACAAACGCTCATAAATCAAAAACTACAAGTCCTATCGGGAAAACGAACGCATCGTGAGCGTCGGCCGAGGGTTTTCTACAATTTAGTGTTGTTCCCACGCGCGTACTGCCAAAATTGTGGCCGTAGTCGTTTTGGAAAGAAAGTGTGCGACTCGAAAAATCGTCGAAAAATCCCTCTCGGTTTCCACATACACACGCATGGGGAAAAATTCGAAAAGCTGTCGGCGCACTCCTCGCTCGGAGGAGCCTGCTGTCCCAACCGTACGTCCCACGTGAATAAAACACACATCATCTGAAAGGCAACAAAAATCCCTACGTTTTTATGTAGTTTTTATCTCTGTAGCTCAAAACCTGTGGCCGCCACGTGAGATTGAAACCTTTTTTTTTCAGAATTTCGACGAAACTCTGAACCTAGAGTGCGGCTAGAGTGGCCCCATAGAGCCCCATTATAAACGACGATTTTTTAACTTTTTTCCAAAATGTCACCAAAACGTAAACTGCGACCCCGACCAAACCGTAAAAGCTATCGAAACGCCGTTTTCAGACAAACGAAGCTACACTTCCCGTGCCTCGTACAAACTTCAAAGCATTTTTCTACTCCAAAGCACGGCTGAGTGATCGCTCAGCAAAGCCAAGCTGTCCATTTTGGAATGTTGCCGCTTTTTTCCGGGCTTCTCCATCCACTTCCATGTTACGAGACGCGGGAATTTCGCCGTTTATTCTCGGCCCGTTGGACGGATCGCTTATGAGAGACATAGCACACTTGTCCCAATCAATGCGCACGTCTCCATATAAATTGGTCTATATGTCTCCAAAACTCTGGGAGAAGAAGCGAACCGAAAAATTACGGAAGAAGTGGGAAGAATAATAAACGCGAGCAATAACAATATATGTGCCACGCCCCTGCAGGCAGGCTGCGCCTGCCTGCAGGGGCGTGCACTGGCTCCCATTGCGCAGCAATGGGAGCCAGTGCACCGGCACAGATAACTAGAAAATTCCTGCGGAAATTTTGACTGTGCCGGTGATGTGTGCGTCATGATGTGTGCGTGCTCATGTCATGTGAATAGTTAGCCACCGAGCCCACAAGGGCAGGTACATGCAGCAGACCGCTCCCAGCTCCACCTGAAAGCCAGCATCAGCTTCACAATACCCACAAAATACATTCAGTACAACAAGTAAAATCAAATGGCTTCTACTGAAAGAATGAGGAAATCACAATAACTGATTGTTAATCATAATCATTTTAATAATAAAAGTCATTGCTTCTATCTGAGCAACAGTTTACGGCACAGTCTTACATTTAGAAAAACATTCTATAATACTTAACACATTCAATACTTAACACATTGAGGCTGTAAGAAGGAACAGTCATGAAGTGAAGACCTTCAAATTGTCCCTTTACTACAGCTCTTTGTCTCATGTTGGACGTCACTGCAGTCTGTCTGGATCGGCTGCAGGAAAACACAGACAAGTAGACGTGTCAAATAATGTTGTGAAACATAATTAATACAACTAACTAATTACGTGTTCAGCTCATTATTTATTTCATTAAAAAAAATTTAAATATATTAAATTGCATGCGAATTATTTGTCTGTACTCCCATGTTCCTGAGGCAGGGCTCAATCATTAAAGATGATGCCCTAACCGGGATTCGAACCCTGGCCTACCGTGTGGCAGCCCACGTTGTTTGCCGCTCGACTATCCGTCAATACTATTACAACGTGTAAGACTGCCACTTTATTGTTCAACTACAGTGCTGGTCTGTTGACTGTGATTAACTCCCTCTAGCGTCGCGGCGGATTGGCCGGTGGCTAAGTCCGCTAGCCTCCGCGTAAGCACGCGGCTAGCTCGGAGCTAGCGGTTAGCGTTAGCCGCTGCTAGCTCCGCGTTAGCCGCTGCTAGCTCGCTAACATACATGAACTATGGTTGAAGGCTGGCCGTCGGCTGAATCATTGCAGTTAACGTCTGTTAGCAGTTTAGCTGTGTTGGGCACAAACACTTAACATATGGATAATTCTAGAAATTCACTTACCTAATACGGTGAAGGAAACGTGTCAGGGATGTTCTGTCAAGAGTTGCAGCAAAGCAGCCAGATATAATTTGTATTTAAAGTAAAGGAAAACGTCAAACATGACTGAGAAGTTGTCATTCAGTCAATGAGAGGAGCTATGATTAGCAGCTGTGTGAAAGCAACAACTCAAGGGGGGGGGGGGGGGGGGGGGGGTGTGTTCTGCCTCCTCATTGTAATAGACTGAGGAGAGTCCCTAATGTTTTGTCAATCTGTGTCTGTAATGCTATAGTGGGAAGGGGGAGGGGGAGGGGGGTGATAATGTTTTGGCTGAATATCTCCCTCTGTCTCCCTCAGCCTTCTGTGTTCTGCCTCCCCATTGTAATAGACTGAGGAGAGTCCCTAATGTTTTGTCAATCTGTGTCTGTAATGCTATAGTGGGAAGGGGAGGGGGGTGAGGTGATAATGTTATGGCAGATAATCTCCCTCTGTGTCCCTCAGCCTTCTGTGTGCACACCTGCGATGTGTTTGTTCATCAGGATCGGTTCAGGGGTCATAATGTTTTGCCACTCTGCGTCTGTGTGAATGTGCTCCTCTCCTCCTGCATGCTCGTTAGGGGCCGTTGCCATGGTCACCAGGGGCACCTGCTGCTGAACTCTCCTTTTCCTTCTCACCTCTGCCTGAGTCAGAAAATCCCCCCAAAAAAAGTGAACCCCAGCTCGGCCCGTCCGAACAAACGCTCATAAATCAAAAACTACAAGTCCTATCGGGAAAACGAACGCATCGTGAGCGTCGGCCGAGGGTTTTCTACAATTTAGTGTTGTTCCCACGCGCGTACTGCCAAAATTGTGGCCGTAGTCGTTTTGGAAAGAAAGTGTGCGACTCGAAAAATCGTCGAAAAATCCCTCTCGGTTTCCACATACACACGCATGGGGAAAAATTCGAAAAGCTGTCGGCGCACTCCTCGCTCGGAGGAGCCTGCTGTCCCAACCGTACGTCCCACGTGAATAAAACACACATCATCTGAAAGGCAACAAAAATCCCTACGTTTTTATGTAGTTTTTATCTCTGTAGCTCAAAACCTGTGGCCGCCACGTGAGATTGAAAGCTTTTTTTTTCAGAATTTCGACGAAACTCTGAACCTAGAGTGCGGCTAGAGTGGCCCCATAGAGCCCCATTATAAACGACGATTTTTGAACTTTTTTCCAAAATGTCACCAAAACGTAAACTGCGACCCCGACCAAACCGTAAAAGCTATCGAAACGCCGTTTTCAGACAAACGAAGCTACACTTCCCGTGCCTCGTACAAACTTCAAAGCATTTTTCTACTCCAAAGCACGGCTGAGTGATCGCTCAGCAAAGCCAAGCTGTCCATTTTGGAATGTTGCCGCTTTTTTCCGGGTTTCTCCATTCACTTCCATGTTACGAGACGCGGGAATTTCGCCGTTTATTCTCGCCCCGTTGGACGGATCGCTTATGTGAGACATAGCACACTTGTCCCAATCAATGCACACGTCTCCATATAAATTAGTCTATATGTCTCCAAAACTCTGGGAGAAGAAGCGAACCGAAAAATTACGGAAGAAGTCATAAGAATAACTAGAAAATTCCTGCGGAAATTTTGACTGTGCCGGTGATGTGTGCGTCATGATGTGTGCGTGGTGTTTCATTGTGAGTTTGATGTCATAGAGTTCTGCCACTCCAATATGCCCCTGTAATGCTTTAAGTGGTCATAATGTTTTGGCAGTCTGTTACTGTAATGCTGAAATGGAGTGGGGTGTCAGTGTCAGATTCTGCCATTGTACTATAGTCCTGCAATGACTGAAGTGGTCATAATGTTTTGGCAGTCTCTTACTGTAATGCTGAAATGGAGTGGTGGGTCAGTGTCAGATTCTGCCACTGTACTATAGTCCTGTAATGCTTGAAGTGGTCATAATGTTTTGGCTGTCCATTACTGTAACGCTAAAATGGAGTCTGAGGGTAACAATGTCAGGTTCTGGCCACCTACAGTACTGCAGTAATGGCTTGGGTGTTCCTAATGTTTTGGCATACTTTTCCCGCCGCTTTCTGTGTGCAACTGTGCTGAGTTTCCTTGTCAGGATGGCTTCAGCTATGTGAAAGCACCAACTGAGGAAGGAGGGAGGGAGGGAGAGAAAGAGAGAGGGAGGGAGGGAAGGAGAGAGTGAGAGAGGGAAGGAGAGAGGGAGAGAAGGAAGGAGGGAGGGAGAGAGGGAGGGAGGGAAGGAGAGAGGGAGGGAGGGAAGGAAGGAGGGCGAGAGGGAGGGAGGGAAGGAAAGAGGGAGAGAGGGAAGGAGAGAGGGAGAGAAGGAAGGAGGGAGGGAGAGAGGGAGAGAAGGAGGGAGGGAAGGAGAGAGGGAGAGAAGGAGGGAGGGAGAGAGGGAGGGAGAGGGGGGGTCATGGGTTGTTCTGCCTCCTCATTGTAATAGACTGAGGAGAGTCCCTAATCTTTTGGCAGATCGGCTGTGTGGAAGCACTAACTGAGGAGGGAGGGAGAGAGAGAGAGAGGGAGAGACGGGGGGGGGGGGGGGGGGGGTCATGGGGTGTTCTGCCTCCCCATTGTAATAGACTGAGGAGAGTACCTAATCTTTTGGCAGATCGGCTGTGTGAAAGCACTAACTGAGGAGGGAGGGAGAGAGAGAGAGAGGGAGAGACGGGGGGGGGGGGGTCATGGGGTGTTCTGCCTCCCCATTGTAATAGACTGAGGAGAGTACCTAATCTTTTGGCAGATCGGCTGTGTGAAAGCACTAACTGAGGAGGGAGGGAGAGAGGGAGAGACGGAGGGGGGGGGTCATGGGGTGTTCTGCCTCCCCATTGTAATAGACTGAGGAGAGTCCCTAATCTTTTGGCAGATCGGCTGTGTGAAAGCACTAACTGAGGAGGGAGGGAGATAGGGAGGGAGGTGGGGGGGGGGGTCATGCGGTGTTATGCCTCCCCATTGTAATAGACTGAGGAGAGTCCCTAATGTTTTGTCAATCTGTGTATGTAATGCTATAGTGGTAAGGGCAGGGGGGGTGATAATGTTTTGGCATATCGTCTCCCTCTGTGCCCCTCAGCCTTCTGTGTGCACACCTGCGATGTTTTTGTTCATCAGGATCGGTTCAGTGTTCATAATGTTATGGCACTCTGCGTCTGTGTGAATGTGCTCCTGTATGGGGTGTTCTTCCTCCCCATTGTAATACACTGACAGACCCTAATCTTTTGGCAGATCGTGACGCTTTTCCCTCCATTGTCTCAGCGCACCTGTGCTCTGCCTGCTCGTTGGGGGCCGTTGCCATGGCTACGCTATGCGTACATGATATTCTATATATTCACTCTCCTCTCTCCTGCACCCTAGAAATCTGCGTCAGAACAAACGCTCATATTTGAAAACTACAAGTCCTATCTCGAAAACGAACGCATTGTGAGCGTCGGCCGAGGGTTTTCTACAAATTAGTGTTGTTCCCACGAGCGTGCTGCCAAAATTGTGGCCGTACTCGTTTTGGAAAGAAAGGCATGCGACGAGAAAAATCGTCGAGAAATCTCTCTCGGTTTCTACATACACACGAATGGGAAAAAATTCGAAAAGCTGTCGGCGCACTCCTCGCTCGGAGGAGCCTGCAGTCCAAACCGTACGTCCCACGTGAATAAAACACACATCATCTGAAAGGCAACAAAAATCCCTACGTTTTTATGTATTTTTTATCTGTGTAGCTCAAAACCTGTGGCCGCCACGTGAGATTGAAACCTTTTTTTTTCAGAATTTCGACGAAACTCTGAACCTACAGTGCGGCTAGAGTGCGCCCATAGAGCCCCATTATAAACGACGATTTTTTAACTTTTTTCCAAAATTTCAGCAAAACGTAAACTGCGACCCCGACCAAACCGTAAAAGCTATCGAAACGCCGTTTTCACAAAAACGAAGCTACACTTCCCGTGCCTCGTACAAACTTCAAAGCATTTTTCTACTCCAAAGCACGGCTGAGTGATCGCTCAGCAAAGCCAAGCTGTCCATTTTGGAATGTTGCCGCTTTTTTCCGGGCTTCTCCATTCACTTCCATGTTACGAGACGCGGGAATTTCGCCGTTTATTCTCGCCCCGTTGGACGGATCGCTTATGTGAGACATAGCACACTTGTCCCAATCAATGCGCACGTCTCCATATAAATTGGTCTATATGTCTCCAAAACTCTGGGAGAAGAAGCGAACCGAAAAATTACGGAAGAAATATAAGAATAATAAACGCAAAGCAATAGCAATATATGTGCCACGCCCCTGCAGGCAGGCTGCGCCTGCCTGCAGGGGCGTGCACTGGCTCCCATTGCGCAGCAATGGGAGCCAGTGCACCGGCACAGATAATAAGCCCGAGCAATAACAATATATGTGCCACGCCCCTGCAGGCAGGCTGCGCCTGCCTGCAGGGGCGTGCACTGGCTCCCATTGCGCAGCAATGGGAGCCAGTGCACCGGCACAGATAATAAGGGGCGTGCACAGATAACTAGAAAATTCCTGCGGAAATTTTGACTGTGCCGGTGATGTGTGCGTCATGATGTGTGCGTGCTTATGTCATGTGAATAGTTAGCCACCGAGCCCACAAGGGCAGGTACATGCAGCAGACCGCTCCCAGCTCCACCTGAAAGCCAGCATCAGCTTCACAATACCCACAAAATACATTCTGTACAACAAGTTAAATCAAATGGCTTCTACTGAAAGAACGAGGAAATCACAATAACTGATTGTTAATCATAATCATTTTAATAATAAAAGTCATTGCTTCTATCTGAGCAACAGTTTACGGCACAGTCTTACATTTAGAACAACATTCTATAATACTTAACACATTCAATACTTAACACATTGAGGCTGTAAGAAGGAACAGTCATGAAGTGAAGACCTTCAAATTGTCCCTTTACTACAGCTCTTTGTCTCATGTTGGACGTCACTGCAGTCTGTCTGGATCGGCTGCAGGAAAACACAGACAAGTAGACGTGTCAAATAATGTTGTGAAACATAATTAATACAACTAACTAATTACGTGTTCAGCTCATTATTTATTTCATTAAAAAAAATTTAAATATATTAAATTGCATGCGAATTATTTGTCTGTACTCCCATGTTCCTGAGGCAGGGCTCATTCATTAAAGATGATACCCTAACCGGGATTCGAACCCTGGCCTACCGTGTGGCAGCCCACGTTGTTTGCCGCTCGACTATCCGTCAATACTATTACAACGTGTAAGACTGCCACTTTATTGTTCAACTACAGTGCTGGTCTGTTGACTGTGATTAACTCCCTCTAGCGTCGCGGCGGATTGGCCGGTGGCTAAGTCCGCTAGCCTCCGCGTAAGCACGCGGCTAGCTCGGAGCTAGCGGTTAGCGTTAGCCGCTGCTAGCTCGGAGCTAGCGGTTAGCCGGCGCTAGCTCTGCGTTAGCCGCTGCTAGCTCGCTAACATACATAAACTATGGTTGAAGGCTGGCCGTCGGCTGAATCATTGCAGTTAACGTCTGTTAGCAGTTTAGCTGTGTTGGGCACAAACACTTAACATATGGATAATTCTAGAAATTCACTTACCTAATACGGTGAAGGAAACGTGTCAGGGATGTTCTGTCAAGAGTTGCAGCAAAGCAGCCAGATATAATTTGTATTTAAAGTAAAGGAAAACGTCAAACATGACTGAGAAGTTGTCATTCAGTCAATGAGAGGAGCTATGATTAGCAGCTGTGTGAAAGCAACAACTCAAGGGGGGGGGGGGGGGGGGGGGGGGGGGGTGTTCTGCCTCCTCATTGTAATAGACTGAGGAGAGTCCCTAATGTTTTGTCAATCTGTGTCTGTAATGCTATAGTGGGAAGGGGAGGGGGGGTGATAATGTTATGGCAGATAATCTCCCTCTGTGTCCCTCAGCCTTCTGTGTGCACACCTGCGATGTGTTTGTTCATCAGGATCGGTTCAGGGGTCATAATGTTTTGCCACTCTGCGTCTGTGTGAATGTGCTCCTCTCCTCCTGCATGCTCGTTAGGGGCCGTTGCCATGGTCACCAGGGGCACCTGCTGCTGAACTCTCCTTTTCCTTCTCACCTCTGCCTGAGTCAGAAAATCCCCCCAAAAAAAGTGAACCCCAGCTCGGCCGGTCCGAACAAACGCTCATAAATCAAAAACTACAAGTCCTATCGGGAAAACGAACGCATCGTGAGCGTCGGCCGAGGGTTTTCTACAATTTAGTGTTGTTCCCACGCGCGTACTGCCAAAATTGTGGCCGTACTGAGGAGAGTCCCTAATGTTTTGTCAATCTGTGTATGTAATGCTATAGTGGTAAGGGCAGGGGGGGTGATAATGTTTTGGCATATCGTCTCCCTCTGTGCCCCTCAGCCTTCTGTGTGCACACCTGCGATGTGTTTGTTCATCAGGATCGGTTCAGTGTTCATAATGTTATGGCACTCTGCGTCTGTGTGAATGTGCTCCTGTATGGGGTGTTCTTCCTCCCCATTGTAATACACTGACAGACCCTAATCTTTTGGCAGATCGTGACACTTTTCCCTCCACTGTCTCAGCGCACCTGTTCTGTGCCTGCTCGTTGGGGGCCGTTGCCATGGCTACACTATGCGTACACGTGCACCGGCACAGATAACTAGAAAATTCCTGCGGAAATTTTGACTGTGCCGATGATGTGTGCGTCATGATGTGTGCGTGCTCATGTTATGTGAATAGCTCCCGTTAGCCACCGAGCCCACAAGGGCAGGTACATGCAGCAGACCGCTCCCAGCTCCACCTGAAAGCCAGCATCAGCTTCACAATACCCACAAAATACATTCTGTACAACAAGTAAAATCAAATGGCTTCTACTGAAAGAACGAGGAAATCACAATAACTGATTGTTAATCATAATCATTTTAATAATAAAAGTCATTGCTTCTATCTGAGCAACAGTTTACGGCACAGTCTTACATTTAGAAAAACATTCTATAATACTTAACGCATTCAATACTTAACACATTGAGGCTGTAAGAAGGAAACAGTCATGAAGTGAAGACCTTCAAATTGTCCCTTTACTACAGCTCTGTGTCTCATGTTGGACGTCACTGCAGTCTGTCTGGATCGGCTGCAGGAAAACACAGACAAGTGGACGTGTCAAATAATGTTATGAAACATAATTAATACAACTAACTAATTAAGTGTTCAGCTCATTATTTATTTCATTAAAAAAAATTAAATATATTAAATTGCATGTGAATCATTTGTCTGTACTCCCATGTTCCTGAGGCAGGCCTCATTCATTAAAGATGTCGCCCTAACTGGGATTCGAACCCAGGCCTCCCGAGTGGCAGCCCACGTTATTTGCCGCTCGACTATCCGCCAATACTATGACAACGTGTAACACTGCCACTTTATGTTTAAACTACAGTGCTGGTCTGTTGACTGTGATTAACTCCCTCTAGCGTCGCGGCGGATTAGCCGGTGGCTAAGTCCGCTAGCCTCCGCGTAAGCTCGCGGCTAGCTCGGAGCTAGCGGTTAGCGTTAGCCGCCGCTAGCCTCCGCGTTAGCCGCTGCTAGCTCGCTAACATACATGAACTATGGTTGAAGGCTGGCCGTCGGCTGAATCATTGCAGTTAACGTCTGTTAGCAGTTTAGCTGTGTTGGGCACAAACACTTAACATATGGATAATTCTAGAAATTCACTTACCTAATACGGTGAAGGAAACGTGTCAGGGATGTTCTGTCAAGAGTTGCAGCAAAGCAGCCAGATATAATTTGTATTTAAAGTAAAGGAAAACGTCAAACATGACTGAGAAGTTGTCATTCAGTCAATGACAGGAGCTATGATTAGCAGCTGTGTGAAAGCAACAACTCAAGGGTGTGTGTGTGTCGGGGGGGGGGGGGGGGGGTGTTCTGCCTCCTCATTGTAATTGTAAGAGAGAGGAAGAGTGGAGGGAGGGAGGGAGAGAGATGGAGGGAGGGAGGGAGAGAGGGAGAGAAGGAGGGAGGGAAGGAGAGAGGGAGAGAGGGAGAGAAGGAAGGAGGGAGGGAGAGAGGGAGAGAAGGAGAAAGGGAGGGAGGGAGATAGGGAGGGAGGTGGGGGGGGGGTCATGGGGTGTTATGCCTCCCCATTGTAATAGACTGAGGAGAGTCCCTAATGTTTTGTCAATCTGTGTCTGTAATGCTATAGTGGGAAGGGGAGGGGGGGGTGATAATGTTATGGCAGATAATCTCCCTCTGTCTCCCTCAGCCTTCTGTGTTCTGCCTCCCCATTGTAATAGACTGAGGAGAGTCCCTAATGTTTTGTCAATCTGTGTATGTAATGCTATAGTGGTAAGGGCAGGGGGGGTGATAATGTTTTGGCATATCGTCTCCCTCTGTGCCCCTCAGCCTTCTGTGTGCACACCTGCGATGTGTTTGTTCATCAGGATCGGTTCAGTGTTCATAATGTTATGGCACTCTGCGTCTGTGTGAATGTGCTCCTGTATGGGGTGTTCTTCCTCCCCATTGTAATACACTGACAGACCCTAATCTTTTGGCAGATCGTGACGCTTTTCCCTCCACTGTCTCAGCGCACCTGTTCTGTGCCTGCTCGTTGGGGGCCGTTGCCATGGCTACGCTATGCGTACATGATATTCTATATATTCACTCTCCTCTCTCCTGCACCCTAGAAATCTGCGTCAGAACAAACGCTCATATCTCGAAAACTACAAGTCCTATCGAGAAAACGAACGCATTGTGAGCGTAGGCCGAGGGTTTTCTACAAATGAGTGTTGTTCCCACGAGCGTGCTGCCAAAATTGTGGCCGTACTCGTTTTGGAAAGAAAGGCATGCGACGAGAAAAATCGTCGAGAAATCTCTCTCGGTTTCTACATACACACGAATGGGAAAAAATTCGAAAAGCTGTCGGCGCACTCCTCGCTCGGAGGAGCCTGCAGTCCAAACCGTACGTCCCACGTGAATAAAACACACATCATCTGAAAGGCAACAAAAATCCCTACGTTTTTATGTATTTTTCATCTGTGTAGCTCAAAACCTGTGGCCGCCACGTGAGATTGAAACCTTTTTTTTTCAGAATTTCGACGAAACTCTGAACCTACAGTGCGGCTAGAGTGCGCCCATAGAGCCCCATTATAAACGACGATTTTTGAACTTTTTTCCAAAATTTCACCAAAACGTAAACTGCGACCCCGACCAAACCGTAAAAGCTATCGAAACGCCGTTTTCAGAAAAACGAAGCTACACTTCCCGTGCCTCGTACAAACTTCAAAGCATTTTTCTACTCCAAAGCACGGCTGAGTGATCGCTCAGCAAAGCCAAGCTGTCCATTTTGGAATGTTGCCGCTTTTTTCCGGGCTTCTCCATTCACTTCCATGTTACGAGACGCTCGAATTTCGCCGTTTATTCTCGCCCCGTTGGACGGATCGCTTATGTGAGACATAGCACACTTGTCCCAATCAATGCGCACGTCTCCATATAAATTGGTCTATATGTCTCCAAAACTCTGGGAGAAGAAGCGAACCGAAAAAAGGACGGAAGAAGTGGGAAGAATAACTAGAAAATTCCTGCGGAAATTTTGACTGTGCCGGTGATGTGTGCGTCATGATGTGTGCGTGCTTATGTCATGTGAATAGTTAGCCACCGAGCCCACAAGGGCAGGTACATGCAGCAGACCGCTCCCAGCTCCACCTGAAAGCCAGCATCAGCTTCACAATACCCACAAAATACATTCTGTACAACAAGTCAAATTAAATGGCTTCTACTGAAAGAACGAGGAAATCACAATAACTGATTGTTAATCATAATCATTTTAATAATAAAAGTCATTGCTTCTATCTGAGCAACAGTTTACGGCACAGTCTTACATTTAGAAAAACATTCTATAATACTTAACACATTCAATACTTAACACATTGAGGCTGTAAGAAGGAAACAGTCATGAAGTGAAGACCTTCAAATTGTCCCTTTACTACAGCTCTTTGTCTCATGTTGGACGTCACTGCAGTCTGTCTGGATCGGCTGCAGGAAAACACAGACAAGTAGACGTGTCAAATAATGTTATGAAACATAATTAATACAACTAACTAATTAAGTGTTCAGCTCATTATTTATTTCATTAAAAAAATTAAATATATTAAATTGCATGTGAATCATTTGTCTGTACACCCATGTTCCCAAGGCAGGCCTCATTCATTAAAGATGTTGCATTAACCGGGAGTCGAACCCTGGCCTCCGGTGTGAAAGCCCACGTTATTTGCCGCTCGACTATCCGCCAATACCTTACAACGTGTAAGACTGCCACTTTATATTTCAACTACAGTGCTGGTCTGTTGACTGTGATTAACTCCCTCCAGCGTCGCGGCGGATTAGCCGGTGGCTAAGTCCGCTAGCCTCCGCGTAAGGTCGCGGCTAGCTCGGAGCTAGCGGTTAGCGTTAGCCGCTGCTAGCTCGGAGCTAGCGGTTAGCCGCCGCTAGCTCAGCGTTAGCCGCTGCTAGCTCGCTAACATACATGAACTATGGTTGAAGGCTGGCCGTCGGCTGAATCATTGCAGTTAACGTCTGTTAGCAGTTTAGCTGTGTTGGGCACAAACACTTAACATATGGATAATTCTAGAAATTCACTTACCTAATACGGTGAAGGAAACGTGTCAGGGATGTTCTGTCAAGAGTTGCAGCAAAGCAGCCAGATATAATTTGTATTTAAAGTAAAGGAAAACGTCAAACATGACTGAGAAGTTGTCATTCAGTCAATGAGAGGAGCTATGATTAGCAGCTGTGTGAAAGCAACAACTGAAGGGTGTGTGTGTGTGTGTGTGGGTGTGTGTGTGTGTGGGGGGGGGTGTTCTGCCTCCTTATTGTAATTGTAAGAGAGAGGAAGAGTGGAGGGAGGGAGGGAGGGAGATAGGGAGGGAGGGAGGGAGGAAAAGTGGGAGAAAGGAAGGGAGGGAGAGAGATGGAGGGAGGGAGAGAGGGAAGGAGGGGGGAGAGAGGGAAGGAGAGAGGGAGAGAAGGAAGGAGGGGGGGGAGAGAGGGAGAGAAGGAGGGAGGGAGGGAGGGAGGAAAAGTGGGAGAAAGGAAGGGAGGGAGAGAGATGGAGGGAGAGAGGGAAGGAGAGAGGGAGAGAAGGAAGGAGGGGGGAGAGAGGAAGGAGAGAGGGAGAGAAGGAAGGAGGGGGGGAGAGAGGGAAGGAGAGAGGGAGAGAAGGAAGGAGGGGGGAGAGAGGGAGAGAAGGAAGGAGGGGGGAGAGAGGGAGAGAAGGAGGGAGGGAGGGAGACAGGGAGGGAGGTGGGGGGGGGGGGTCATGGGGTGTTATGCCTCCCCATTGTAATAGACTGAGGAGAGTCCCTTTTGTCAATCTGTGTCTGTAATGCTATAGTGGGAAGGGGAGGGGGGGTGATAATGTTATGGCAGATAATCTCCCTCTGTGTCCCTCAGCCTTCTGTGTGCACACCTGCGATGTGTTTGTTCATCAGGATCGGTTCAGTGTTCATAATGTTATGGCACTCTGCGTCTGTGTGAATGTGCTCCAGTATGGGGTGTTCTTCCTCCCCATTGTAATACACTGACAGACCCTAATCTTTTGGCAGATCGTGACACTTTTCCCTCCACTGTCTCAGCGCACCTGTTCTGTGCCTGCTCGTTGGGGGCCGTTGCCATGGCTACGCTATGCGTACATGATATTCTATATATTCACTCCCCTCTCTCCTGCACCCTAGAAATCTGTGTCAGAACAAACGCTCATATCTCGAAAACTACAAGTCCTATCGAGAAAACGAACGCATTGTGAGCGTCGGCCGAGGGTTTTCTACAAATTAATGTTGTTCCCACGCGCGTGCTGCCAAAATTGTGGCCGTACTCGTTTTGGAAAGAAAGGCATGAGACGAGAAAAATCGTCGAGAAATCCCTCTCGGTTTCCACATACACATGAATGGGGAAAAATTGGAAAAGCTGTCGGCGCACTCCTCGCTCGGAGGAGCCTGCGGTCCAAACCGTACGTCCCACACATATAAGACACACATCATCTGAAAGCAGACAAAAATCCCTACGTTTTTATGTAGTTTTTATCTCTGTAGCTCAAAACCTGTGGCCGCCACCTGAGATTGAAACCTTTTTTTTTCTGAATTCGGCCGAAACTCTGAACCTAGAGGGGGACTTAGAGTGGGCCCATAGGGCTCCATTATAAACGAAGATTTTTTAACTTTTTTCCAAAATTTCACCAAAACGTAAACTGCGACCCTGACCAAACCGTAAAAGCTATCGAAACGCCGTTTTCAGAAAAACAAAGCTACACTTCCCGTGCCTCGTACAAACTTCAAAGCATTTTTCTACTCCAAAGCATGGCTGAGTGATTGCTCAGCAAAGCAAAGGTGTCCATTTTGGAATGTTGCCGTTTTTTTTCGGGCTTCTCCATTCACTTCCATGTTACGAGACGCTCGAATTTCGGCGTTTATTCTCGCCCCGTTGGACGGATCGCTTATGTGAGACATAGCACACCATTCCCGATCAATGCGCACGTCTCCATATAAATTTGTCTATATGTCTCCAAAACTCTGGGAGAAGAAGCGAACCGAAAAAAGTACCAGAAGAAGCTATAAGAATATTAAACGCGAGCAATAACAATATATGTGCCACGCCCCTGCAGGCAGGCTGCGCCTGCCTGCAGGGGCGTGCACAGATAATAAGCCTGAGCAATAACAATATATGTGCCACGCCCCTGCACAGGCTGGCGTGCACAGATAATAAACGCGAGCAATAACAATATATGTGCCACGCCCCTGCAGGCAGGCTGCGCCTGCCTGCAGGGGCGTGCACAGATAATAAAGCTAATTTCCTTTCCTGTATTTCCTGAAATACTTTTTAAATACTTTTACTTACGTATTTTGTAAGCAAATACTTTAGTACTTTACTTAAGTAAATTTTTGACTAGGCTACTTTTACTTGTATTGGAGTATCTGTACATTCACTCAAGTAATGAAGGTGTGTACTCTGTCCACCTCTGATTCTAGTATTTGACAATGAAGAATCTTGTGTCTTGAGTTCATGTTTGTTTGATTGAATGTCACAGAAACCTGTTCTAATGACGTGTCCAGACTCTTTATATCCACTATCTATGTGATATCAAACAATTTAGTAAGAATACAGTGACATTTTAAACTCTATGCTAGGACAGCTTTAGAAAGTTGGGGATGACTAATAAGCTTTTTTCTACCATTTCAGTCCCATTATTATAAAATATATTTCTGTCACTGACTAGAAACTAACTGGACACACACTGCTTAGACAGTAACTGAGTACATGTGTCTAAGCAGAGGTTCAGTCAGCTGTTACCATGGTACATGAATTGATTTGGTTGGTCCAGTGAACTCTATCATTGTGACATCCCATAGTTATGTTATTAGCTTCACCCTCAGCTTTAGTTGATGCCTGAGTTATGTTTCACACAGACATGTGGTCTTGTATGTAAACTACCATCATGTAACCTGGCACCATTATCCTACATGGATCACTTACAGAGGATTTCAGCTTTAACACAGAAACACAGACTGGAATGAGATTCAGTTCTCCTGACTGTGTTCATATCAATGCATGTTAAATTAGATTTTATAGTGAGTCTTTCATAACTACTATATGTATATACTATACTAATCAGTTGCTCTGTTTAATGTTGCCAAACTTGACTAAGCAGAACTATTCATATTTACAGAAATCTTTAAATCTTAAAAAAGTCGGACAAACACTCAGTTTCATCAGGGTTTGAAAGAACTTACATTTGATGACTGGATTTAAGTCGTTTCCTGGTCCCAGGTTCAGGTTTGCTCAGCTTCCTCCTGATAAAACACAGTTTATAATGTGAACTACACCAGAACACAGTCTAATGTAACATGAAGGAAATGTGAATTAAACATCCTCATTGTTTTGTCCAGCTGAAGTTTTTCCCTCCAGCGAAAAGTCAACATATCTGAATCCTACTCCACAGTGAATGACTCTTTCTTTCTGCTTGAATCATTAAGTTAGTCTCCTCTGACTCATGTATGAAGCTGGACACTGGTTTACCTCTTAGGAGCAGAGGGTTGATGTCTTTTACCAATCCAGCGACCATGTGACTGATCACTCTTCAAGGACACACAGCTGGGGTAAGGACTGATCCTGTTAGAGAAGAAGAATGAGTTAAAGTCTGGTTAGACTGGACAGCTTCCAGATGTAACACATGTACATGAGATTAATGAAGCTGAAGGTAAATAAACTGGTTAAATTTGAACACTGACAACTTCTCAGTCCCCCCCCCCCCCCCTTTCTGCTAAAGCCCAATACGGTCTCCCAAGCCCCTCCCCCCACAAGGGAGAGCTGTGCACGATAGAGCGCGTGGATATTGGTCCTGGAATACTGCGCACCGAGCAGAGAACCGAGAGAGAGAGGGAGTAAACAAACTAGCATAGAACACACCGACGTAAGAACAACAGAATAGTTTTTATAATACCCTTCGTTATTGCTAAATAATTTGACCTAAAGTACAACGATACAGTCGTTATACTTTAGGTCAAAATATTTAGCAATAGTCAACTTTAGGACAAAACCAAGGTTAGGATGTTTCTGAAAGTAGCCTACATCAGTGATGTTTGCTATCAGTAACAGTTAGAAGCATTCATTGTGGCGTTTATTCCACAGTTTAGATTTATCAATTTGCTATGTGGTAGATATATGACCGTGCACAACCTGTGTGGGGAAGGGGGAGGGGAGGGCGCTATGAAATGCGTGTCCATGAGCAGTGATTGACACTCTGTTAGATACACCCCTGGACTTGATTGGTGCATCTGAATGTGGAGCGCTGGATGTCTTGCAAATCACGCTACAGGCTCTAGGAGGGGCCAAAGGAGCCGAATTTGTTTTTAAAATGATCTGCTTCATGCAATTATAGTTGAACATAGGGTCAGTTTCAGCAAATATGACTGAAAGTTAGTTTTATAAGACTTGCCTACTGCACCTTTAATAAAACTTCTCTGGATCAATAACAGTTTAAACATGAATCAGAAACATGGAGGAAACATTTTACCTCTCAGGAGCAAAGGGTTGATGTCCTTGAAAATAAATCCAGCGATCATGTGACTGATCACTCTTCAAGGACACACAGCTGGGGTCAGGACTGATCCTGTTAGAGAAGAAGAATCAGTTTTTAGACGTCAGCCACAGAGGACCAACTATGAAGAAGAATGAACCATAAATCATCTTCAGTCCACGTATCATTCATCAAATATCTGAGCAGACTCTTCCACTGAGGTTTACAGTTCAAGTTTAGTCTGGTGGCCAGCTTCAGGATGTGATTGTCTCAGGGTCAGACCATGTACTGTTAACATGTAAACTCACTCTCACACAAAACATACCCACTTCCATTAATAATCAAATCAAGCTGGCCTGTAGCGTTCACATCATCATTGGTCAATGAAGAGAGGATATGTGAGCGTCTTTTCAATCAGTGAATGACTCTTTCTTTCTGCTTGAATCATCAAGTTAGTCTCCTCTGACTCATGTATGAAGCTGGACACTGGTTTACCTCTTAGGAGCAGAGGGATGATGTCTTTGAAAACAAATGTGGCGATCATGTGACCGATCACTCTTCAAGGACACACAGCTGGGGTCAGGACTGATCCTGTTAGAGAAGAAGAATCAGTTAAAGTCTGGTTAGACTGGACAGCTTCCAGATGTAACACATGTACATGAGATTAATGATGCTGAAGATAAATAAACTGGTTAATAAAACTTCTCTGGATCAATAACAGTTTAAACATGAATCCGAAACATTGAGGAAACATTTTACCTCTCAGGAGCAAAGGGTTGATGTCTTTTAAAATCAATGAAGCGACCATTTGACTGATCACTCTTCAAGGACACACAGCTGAGGTCAGATGAATGAGGACTGACATCAGTGAACTCTTCTTCCAGATGTCTGTTTTCCTCTGTGTCCTCCCTCTGGTCCATGGTGCTGAATCCACATCAGCTTTCTACCTTCATGTGCAGAGGAAACACAAATCATTCATGTGAACATGAACTGAAATCATTTGTGCTGTAAAGATATCAGCTGATCCTCCACTGATTGGCTCTGATTGTGTCAGTTAAAGCTGCTGTGATCCAAACTCTGTAGTGAACATCTTGTCCAAACATCACAGACAGAAACAGTTAGTGAACCCTAACCCTAAGACAAACCAGACTCACCGTTGATTCAGAGAGTCTCCACTCCACACCTAGACACTAGAGACTCAGGTCAGATACTTCCTGGAACCAGTCAGGGCTGCACCTGTGATGGAGGAGGACAGGAAGGAGGGAGGAGGCAGATTTTCACAATAAGAGCGTGTATTATTATTAAAAGATCATTATTATGAACGTGTTGCTTTTTAAAGATCAGAGTGAACCTGGACTCTGATCTAAACATCTGCTGCTCAATTATTCTGCTCTGACTGACTTTGAATCAAAGAAGAAGAATGAGCTTTGATTCAGTTCAAACTCAGATTTAACAGATGTCACTAATAATGACTTCTCTCACTGAAATCAACATGAACTGGAACTAATTAAAGAGGAAACTGGAAAATGAAGAATTTCCTTCAAAATGTCATTTAAAGACAAGAAACATTCATTAATGAATCATTTCTAACTGGAAACGTTTCTAATCTGATCATTGAACTGAGAAGGCTTCAAGTTTCTACTTTCACTTCTTTAATGTACCTTAGTGTAGTCATGTAATGAAGGGATGGAAGTCACTGCACTATGTGCTGCATTCTACAGTCAAATGTTAAATGTGGACCAGTCTTCACATCCTGTAGATATTTAAACAGAAACTTCATCAGTGACGTGTGGTGAGGTTGGTGGCAGCTGAGGCGCTGATCTACATTTATCATTTCATTCCATTTAACAGGCTGCTTCCACACTAACTGCTTATGTTTCACATCTCAATGACCATTATTAACACACATATAGACACATATTTGGTACTTAAAGCAGATCAAGCTTCTAGAGAAAATCAGCTGAAATCATATTTATGAATCAAGCGACACAGACAGACAGGTGATCACAGCTCTTTATCGTTTCATCCTAGTCCTCATCCAGACTCTAAACTTTCAGCTCTGACTCAGTTTAACGTGAATTTATGGAGCTGTAGATTTCTGCTGCTTCTGTTGGAGCTGAGCTGCTGACATCTGATGTTAACCAAGAAAACATTCAAAACTGCTTCATTACCTTCAGACGGAGTTTGACACGGAGAGAAAAATATCTGCAACACGATGCTGGAGAAAGAGAAACTAAACTAAAACCAGGAAACAGCCTGAGAGGATGCGTTAACACGAATGCTTCCTGTTTCCTGTTTAATGTGTGTTTATGTGTTTCATTATTTTGTACGGTGAAGAACCTGCCAAAGCTGCTTTTCCAGTCACTGCTGCTGCAAAAAGACGGCAGGTCCTGGATTTGAACTTGGGACCACCAGAAGAGAAACCCTAAACTCCCACCAGTCATTTAGAGTTGAAGACTTGAGGGAAACGTCTTCTAGTCCACATTAGGGGTTGTACCGACTAGTGTACTTTATTGCTGTACCATGACTCTTTAATCATCATGTGGACTAGTCTCCGATCACGTGACACAAATGTTTAAAGACGCAGACTCAGAGTCTGAATATTTCCTCACATCCAACAATAAATGTTTTCTGTCAATGACTAAAAACTTAATAAAGTTCCAGTTGCTAGGAAACACTGACTTGACTGAGCTCTCAGCTGGACTCGAACCCGCTCCTGAATATTTGTGAATGTTTAGTCTGAGTTCAGCCTCTTAACGTTAAACTGAAGCTTTGAATTAAACTCTAAAGTGTTTCTGTTATTTAGTCCAGCCCACTGACTACTATGTCAAAATATTAGGAACACGAGTCAGTTCAATAGTTGAACAGAAATAAAACCCAGTAGAATCAACATCTCTGTCAGTTATTAGAAACTAAAGCTGAAACACCAGAACCTTCATAGAGACTAGGTTTAGAGCAGGAACATTTTAATACCACCTTAACACATAAAATAATGAGACAGAATCACTGATGTCATCACAGAGTCTTCACTGCCATCTGGTGGTCACACGGGGGAACTGCAGCCAAATAACCAATGACTAAAAATACAACCAGGAGATACGCTGGAAAAAATGACTTTAAAGAATCTTAAACCTTTAATACATTTAGAAATTTCATATCACCTTAACTTGTAATACCACCTTAACATCTTAATACTGCCTTAAAACTCTAATGATAAACAACTATAGCTCACTGAGCTGTCCACTCGTTGATGGATCTTCCTCCATGTGTAGTGGATGGTGTTACACCTGAAGTCTCTCAGCAGGATCCAGTCGTCTGATTCAGGTCGTGGAGGTTCTTCTCAGCAGCTTCTGGTAAAACGTCCTTCACCTGTTTGTGGATATCAGAGAGTAGAGAAGACAAGTTTGAAGCATCTGGTAACATCTCATCCTCACACTGACTAGTATGAGGGAGTTGTCTCTTAACAGGTCTGATACCTGTCTCCATAGGTGGTGCAGACACACTCTGATATGGACTCAGTCCAGTTCTGGTTCTGAGCCTTGCTCTCATGTTCATTTAGATGATGATCCTCACAACATCTGACTAGTTTGTTTTTAATGTGCCATGTTCTCTTTCCACAGCACCACCACTAGCTGGATGATAAGCACAATGCTGTGTCATGTTGATGTCCACATACTCCCCCACACTTCCCCCATCAACAGGGCTTTAGCCGCTGCTGCAGAGTCCTGTTTGAGTGAGGAAAGCCTCCACCCACGTGGAGAACATGTCACCCATCATTAGACAATATTTCTTCCCTTCACTCTGTGTCACTTCAGTAAAGTCCATCTGCAGTGATGGACTGGTTTGTTGGGAGGTGGATGAGCACTCTGTGGAGCCTGAATCCCTCCTCCCACATTGTTAGTGGCACAAATCACACAACTCTGACACAATGTTGGAGCAGAATGGGAGAGATAAGGGATGAAATTAAATAGATCCTGGAACTTAGCCTGGTCTGGAGCAGGCTAGCTCCACACAAGAAATCTCCAAGGTAACTTATACCATAACATATCCTACTGCTCCCTATCCTGCTTTTGTGGAACGGATAAATTGAGCCAGGATAACCAACATATCCCAGCTTAATCCCTTATCCTAGTTTTGTGCAGTAAGTTTCCGAGGATGACATTTCTCTGGCTGTTTGTAATGAATGTTTTAAGAAAGTGCCACGAGGTAGAAATGCTTGTATTTAGACGACTTTGAAGTGTGTAACGTCGAGGAAGAATCACAAAATTTGTGCAGTTTACTGGATTTTAGGTCATTTACATCCTGGTAGTAGCTCAGCGTTGTCCTCAGTTTACCTAGCATTGTTGTGCAGAAGTGATTATGTCAAAGCTTTTGGGTATAAGAAAATATTTGAACCTGATATTTGCATGATATAGTGACCTTGGAGCAGCAAGGATTGTTTATTCCACCGCTGGGATCATTTATAAAGGGGACAGTACAATGTGTTATTGCTGATAATCTTGGGGCTCATGGGCTAGCTGGGTTTGTAGAGAGTTTTTCAGGCTCTAGTATTTCTGTCGATTTTGGTACAGCTCAGATTAGTGACATTCAGGAGCAGGAAGTGAAATCTGGAGCATTTCAGTGCAGAAACAAAGACAGTCATCCGCTACATGTCACAACAGGAAGAAGGGCTAAACTGCTTTGGTGTTAAAAGAGCCTGTGTTTTTACAGACAGTCTGTCTCACTTCAATGTCATTAGTGGTGACCCCCCAGACATTGTACATGATCTTTTTGAGGGCATAGTTCTGGTTGAACTAGTGCGTTGCATTGCCGTGCTTCTGTCTAAAAAGTTGTTCACATCACATCAATAATCTCATTGGTTTGTTTCCATACAAGTGGGGGGATGAGACAAACCGGCCTCATTTGTTACCTCAAACCTTCCAAATGAAACAAACAATAGGTGGCAACGCCCACAAAAACTGGTGTGTCCTTCGATTACTTCCTTTGATGGTAGGAAAACTTGTTCCTAATGATGAACCTGGATGGCAAATGATTTTGGATTTAAAGGATATTATGGAATTAGTTGTTGCCCCTTTTCGTTGTGCAGAGAATATTGCATATTTGGATGCAAAATCACAGAGCACCAAAAACGTTACCAGGAAGTCTTTCCTGATAAAAAGTTGATGCCAAAACATCATTTTTTGGAACATTATCCAGAAATGATTAAATGTTTTGGTCCCCTTGTAGCATTATGGACTGTGCGATTTGAGGCCATAGCTTTTTTAAGCTGACTGTTAGGCATACAAGAACTTCAGAAACATAACTTTGTCAATGGCAAAAAAAACATCAGTTGATGGTGGGCTATAATAGGCTCATACCTGACAGTGAAAAGTCTTCATTGGAGGTAGCTCAAGTTTCAAAGGTCCCCATTGATGTCCTAAACAAGGATGTTGAGAATATCCTCACTCAGAAGTATCCTGAAGTCACTGCTGTAAACCTTGCCCATAGTGTCACCCTTAATGGCATTAACTACAAAAAGGACATGATAGTTGTGCATGGATCATGTGGGGGTCTGCCAGGATTCTCAGAAATAATTCAGCTATGTATTCTACGAGATGGTCTGAGTCTTATCATCAAAAAATGATGCTCATAGATGTAGAGAGCACTACTGAGCCTAAGAGTTGCATCCAACAGGAGAGCTGGCATTTGTTGTTTGGAAGGAGCTTGCTGACCAGTAACCTCTGGCTGACCACAAAGTTGGAGTCATACGAATGTGACAGGTAATCTGTTCATTTTTAACCCTTAAAATGACAGTTATTTGTCAGTTAACAGTACTCAGTGTTTATACAAACACTACCATAAATGCTGAATTGCTTAATCTGAAAGCCAAATAAACATTAACTTGGAATTGACAGAAATTACTAAGACAAATTATCTCAAATTTGGTTTTAAATTCCCTGAAAGCTTGGTTTTAAATCACAAGTAATTCTGATTTTACATCTTCACGACTATACACGCAAATGTTAAGTTCATCGGTCATTAATCATAACGCACTTAGCACTGAAACTCATCAGTCTACTCCATCACATCACTGTCAATCAAATCAAACAAACAACCCAACAACCATCAGCAGATGTTAATTCAGATATTGCTTGGTGCCAGGAAATATGTCTCATCACATTGTTCCATCTTCTAACTTAAGCAGACAACAGTTCAGGCCTATGTAGGGTCACACTACTCGCATTAAGAAAATGGTTGAGACAATCTGTTCTCGGTACCCCTTTAAGGCAATGCACAGATTACTGGTGACTCACTTTGGTCCTGTTCAGTCTGTGTTACATGTACACCAGTGAGACAAAACGTATAAGGTATTTTGAGACATTTCATGTGTACATTTTGTAGAGTTTAAAGCTTAAAGGAATAATATTTGATCACCAAAGCCCTTGTAATTACCCACCATTCTTAAAGAAATCTCTATATGTTTTTCTTCTCAGATTGAATACCAGATGACTGCAGCCCTGAGAGTTGAACTAGGAATGGACAATGCTGTCAAACTAACTCTTCCTGCTGGAATACCACATTCAGTAGAGGTACTAAAAGAAGAGATTACGAGACACCTTGGCTTGACCGGACTCCAGTACAGAGATGTTGAATTTGACAATGACTTTGTGAACTTATCATGCACCTCAGAAATCAAAGACAAGAGTCCAATTAAAATAATTTACTTATCACACGATTGGCTAGTAATGTTAGTTTGGTTAGGAGCGACAGCTGGTTTCTTCTGATTCCACTGGTGAGTGAATTCAACTGTAACCCAGACAATAACCCCAAATCAACTTTTTAAAGTACTTTTTACTTTACATTTTACTTTTTAGGTTTGCACACAACACATGAAGAACTAAAATATGATGATTAGTTGTTGATCAAATGACTCATCAGTTTGTGTCAGAACAGTTGAAAAGATTAGTTGAGCACTGTGGTGAAATAAAAGTGAGCACTGGTCAAAATGTCCTGGTTCTTAGACCTAAATTCTAAATGCTCTTCACAAAGAGAGAAAGATGAAACAGCATTGAGTGTTGACTGCTTCAGCCCTACATGTGACATGTGATCTGATGTTCTGTTTGTAGATACTTGCTTGTGATATCAGCTTGGCTCGTCAGATACAAAGACAGTAACTAACAGTTCTTACTGTGGGATTTAGTTTGATATTGTTTTAATTTACTGAGCAACGATGTTTGGTTGTACCAGAAAACACAAGTATTTACAGTATTTTTATTGTGTTACCACAATGACCACATACTGATGTATAATCATGAAGCTTTTATTATTTTTATTATTATTATTATTATTATTATTATTATTATTATTATTATTATTATTATTATTATTATCATAATTTTAGGACAATCGATTTTGGACTGCGACTTCAGAAGGAGGCGGATACTTGATCCTGTCCCATTTGGGAGCACATATATATTATATCATATTATATTATCCACTTGAACAGGTATATTTGGTATTATAGTGAGCAGAAGAAGTACAGGATTGATCTGTGGACACTGTGGATGTACGCTGCTTTAAATAGCCCAGTGACAACCTCATCCATATATTCTGGGACAATGACAGATCATTTCATTTAGACTCTGCATTTTAACAACTGAAGGAATCATGCCACTTTCTGTTAAACCTGTGTCCTGTGTTTGTAGTTGGCTGAGTCCACAGCAGGACGGTTCTGCAGGCAACATGATGGATCAACCCCCTCACACTCTCCAGCTTCCAAGGTCCAGTAGTTTCCCTCTACTATGGATATATAGGATATGTGGATTTATTTCTGTCACACAGGACACTGAGTCTGTATTGTGTGTGTTATCAGATGCTAAGACGTCTCCACTGGCCAGGCAGTTCTGGAGAACGGATGATACACCCTCCTGCTCCCACTCAGCTGAGAAGGTGTGTGTTGTTGTTATGTTATGTCTGGTTAGTTTTTATTTCACAACAGCTCATGGCCAGTGTTAATAATAATCTTCCTTGTATCACTGAAACACCCACTGCCAACAAATCTGCTCAGATCCAACATTTAGTGACTAGTATGGCGTCATGTTTCACTGTTTCAGTATCACTCCCACCATCCAAAGACATGCTCATTAGGTTCATTGGTGTGGAGAGGGAGAGTGAGAGCAGCACCAGGTGAGAGTGATTGGCACACCTGCATCCTGTTCCACTAATCACTCTCTCTGGTAAATTTGACCTTGTTTTCAATCGCACTTGTCCACTTCAAATCATTTGAAGGAATCAAAATAAAAATGCATAAAATGGTTGAATATGATAAAACTAAAGATGCCTGACTGATGCTGCATTTCACATCCATTACAGGAGTTACAAACCTCCTTTCTGGAATACCCCCCTGGTGTTCAGTCAGATGCTTCACATAACGTGACATTCATCGGTTGTGGCCAATCAGGCTGATGTAGAGCATGCAGCACCCAAAGACAACGACGTGCGCCAATGCTCTTTTCTCCGTTTCCGATTCTGAGGGCATCTACTACGCATGCGCCGTGCTCCTAGTTAGTATAGTGGACAGTATCTCCGCCTGTCACGCGGAAGACCGGGGTTCGATTCCCCGACGGGGAGATTTATGTTTTTCTCCAGTTGCTCTTCATGACCTTTACCGTCTATGGTTTGGTCCCAAAACGTTTAACTTGCAAAGAGTCAATCATTGAGCACAAGATGCAGAGTTACCATTCACAACCTGCACATGTTCATGTGTCACAGGAAAAGGCGTCTCTACAACTTATTTCTCAAAATGAGCAAATATACTAATAGTGGAGTTTTGAACTGAAGGTTCAGACAGAAACAGAGTAATGTGTTGGACGCTGTTCAGTGCAGTGAGGAGTGTACAGAAAATACATTGAGGAAATTAAACAACCCATCCATAAACGCATGTACCAACACAGGAGAGCCAGTTCATCAGGAAACGAGTCAGAGGTCCACCTACACCTGAAGGACAAAGGACACTCCTTTGAAGATAACAACGTCCAAATGTTAGCCAGAGAAGACCGATGGACCCCTAGAACTGAAGAAGCTACTTGGATGAGGTGGTGAAACGTCTCTAAAAATGTACAAGTCCAGTTGCCTTTTTTGAACCTTTGTTGGATACGAAAAGGTCTGAGACTTTCTTTACACTGTTCCCTAAGTAAGACTGTCAAAACAGCAACATCAAAGCCAGTCTCCACAAACGATTCAGTATCTCATGATTTTTTTTTTTAAACACCTTTTATTGTCCTGTGTAGTTTCCGTAGTGTAGTGGTTATCACATTCGCCTAACACGCGAAAAGTCCCCGGTTCGAAACCGGGCGGAAACATTGTTATGTTTTTCCTCGACTTAGAGAGGCTTCCAGACTTAAATAACTACAGACTGCATTGTTTCCATATCATCAAGTGGACCAGGGGGGTATTCCAGAAAGGAGGTTTAACAAACACTGAGATAAAACTTAAATATAAACTTAAATGCATAAGTTTAATATAGCACATTCATGTATGTCAGAAGCACAATAATTCAGTAGATATTATGCTACATATTAACTGCTTTGTATGAGACTTTCTTATACTATAGACTACCTTGTCATATATTGTATTATTTTTAATTAGATGTAACCCGACCGCCCTCAAGAGAACGTGGCCGCAGGTCAAAACTAAATATAAAAACATTGTCCAAGTTGGTAAGATATATCTGGGTGCATCGTCTTAGAGATCTCTTATCCAGTATTATATTCTTGAATTGCCATATTGCAACAAGGTACATTCATTTCATAGGCAATAGGAAGAAAGCAGAGGAGAGGAAGACCGGTTCTGGACCAGCGGTGTCCCCCCCTCACCCCTGTGGAGGAGCTGGCGATCAGTATCAATCGAGGGCGTCTGATGACGGAGGGGATTCCTGGGGGCACGTCATCGGAGCCCTCAACCTCCCAGGAGGAGCAAAATGAACTAGTGCAATGTATTTTCCCTAATGGACCTACGCCTAAATCACTTATGTCTAATTTGTGTAGCCTTGCATGTTTGAAAATGACCAATTTAAAGATTAAATACCCAAACATACCCAATGTTACTATAGTTACTTACATAGCCTGATAATTTTTGAGCTTTCTGGAACTGAAATCCCAGGTTTACCACTAACTCTGGGTGAACATACCCAGTTAAACCAGTAAACCTGCTTTCTGGAATACCCCCCAGGTGGTAGATGAGAGAGAGAGTGAGGACTGTGACTGGCTGCTTTTATCAGCTCAGGGAGACTGGCCAGGTGTTCCCAATTGCTCCAAATTAGAGCCGCTGTCACGTTTCCTACTCAGGGAAACAGACAAAAATGTGGAGACCACACCAGACAGGTACTTTTTAAAGAAAGAAGTTTATTAAACAACATAAAAACCAACAAATCAGTAGTCAGTTGTGTTTTATGGATGTGTGTAGGTAAGTGAGGTGGCTGAATGTGTGTGAGTGTGTGGATGCAAAAACCTAAAGTTACTCCAACCTAATCATCAGCAAAGAACATCAGGCCCCAAAGCGTTCCCACACCATGTGGTGGCCAGACCAAAAGCAGAGACAATGCAGAGAGAATGCTGAAAGAATCCAGAGAGAGACTGCATGGCCTGAGCAGAGTACTGATGCGCAGGTCTAGTGGCCACACCCACACCTTGCCAGGTGCAGCCATTCAGCCTGACGAGCAGGCAGCACCAGGACTGGACAGGATCTTTATGTGTGATTAGACAGTATATGACATTAATTAGATGTTTGTGGTCAAAGAGTATTACATGTCATTTGGAATCAGCAACATGTGTCTGCTCATTGTGATTGGTCCTTTTTGATGTGGTGGTTGTGGTTAGCACACAGAGCCATCGTGTTTTGACCAATCAGCAGCGGCCTGGCACCGGGTAACTGTTTGACAGCTGTCATTAGGGCCGTCTGATATACTTGTCATCGGGATGAATTAATGTAGCGTAACAGCCCAGTTTTGATAAGTAATGATACGATTTGGAAACGACAAGAAAAGATCAAGAAGAGAAATGGTCGTTTTAAGACAATGAATGGAGCGGATCATGTTTTGTTTCATTTGTTTAGTTTGGGGGGGGGGGGGGGGGGGGGGGGGGCTGGCAGTTCTTCGTCAAGTCAGGGGTTCCCTTTATTTGTTGGGATTAAGGGGGTAATTAAGGACCATTTAAGTTTATTTTAATGGTATTTTAATTCAGGAATTCCTTGATTAAGGGGGAAATTAAGGGGAAATAGAAAAAGTAAGAGGTAAATTCAGTATTTTCAGTTTCTTTTCTCCTTAATCGACATGAATCTATGCACATTTCTACTTAAAAACTACTTAATTATTGAAGGGTTGTAAGGTCAAATGTAAGTCATTGATAAGGGCTGAAATTAAGGGGTTTTGTTTCCTTGTACTCTGATCATGAATCAGATGAATTTTTAATGGAAATGTGCTGCAGATGAGTGACATTGTGAACATGTAACTCCATCAAACTGTAAGTCTTTGATAAATAGATGAGCTAATAATAATAATCACTTTCATTTCTATAGCGCCTTTCAAAGGACCCAAGGTCGCTCGCTCACTGACTCCATTGACAGGTGAATTCTCTGGTGTGTTGCTAGGAGACAGGGGGTATGGCTGCCAGCCTTTTCTTCTGACCCCGTTCACAGACCCCCAGGGAGCACAGCAGGCCTACAGCCATGCCCATGCCAGAACCAGGACCAGAATCAAAATTACCTTTGTCCTCCTGAAGGAACTCTTTCAGTGTCTGCATAAATTAAGGGTCAGCCCTGCGAGGGCATGTGACATTACTGTGGCTTGTGCTGTCCTCCACAAAGTTGCCTGCCTGAGGAAGGAGAGGGCCCCCAGAGTGCCACCAGCCATGAACTGGGATAATCCTGCAATCTTCCCTGATGACGCCGGTGGTCGGCTGCTGAGGGACCAATATGTGCCAAATGATTTCAGTTAAAATGCATGCTTCACATTTTTCAGTTCAATATATCCTGCAATGGCAGAGGAATTTGTGTTTTTTTAATTTACTTTAAATCCTAAAATTGAAAACTTCCGACTTGTGACCGAGGGTTGCTGGTTCGGACCCCGACCAGTAGAAAGCAGCTGAAGTGCCCCTGAGCAAGGCGCCTAACCCCTCACTGCGTCAGGATTAGTGTGTGCTTCACCTCACTGTGTCCCACCCACCTGGTTACCAGGTAGGTTAACTTGAACATCACTGATTGGCTAATCAAACAGATTGACACCTGTCCATACCATTAATGCCACAAGAAAATGGTGCGTTCAAGAACCATGTTGAACGTAGGACATTCCAGATACTTAATGAACCTTCCCAAATACCAGTAGTCTTCTACGTACTTTGCAGATTCATGCTGCGGGCCAGATTATTCAATTCAGTTTTATTTATATAGCGTCAATAACAATACAAATTGTCTCAAGATGCTTTACAAAACCCAGCCTGAAACCTCCAGAGCAGCCTGAAGGAGACGGTGGCAGGAAAAACTCCCTTTAACAGGAAGAAACCTTGAACAGAACATATGGAGGAAAGACACATCACAGTGATATAAAGAAATAACAGATGCAGTTCAGACACAGAAAAGAAATGTCCTCTGGAGGGACGGTTTGAAGAAGACTCATTCCAGCTCCAGCATGGATCTGATGGAGACTCTGGTCTGACTGTGAGCTTTACAGTCCACAGCTTCATGTTTTATCTTCAGCTGCTTTTAAATCATCTTTTAGTCTCTAAACTCACCAGAGACAAGAAGGGACATGGAACAAACATCTCCACAACAGCAGGAAGGACTGTTGATGCTGGCAGGTTGACATGTGTCTGAATCATTCATGAGGGACTGGACTTGATTTGTTGGAGCTCTGTGAAGAGTTGAAGTGCAGCTCTGTTGATGGTCTTAAATGGAGACCATGTGGATGAAGCTCTCCTCTCCACCTCCCAGTAACATGGTCCAGTCAGAGTCTGCTTCAACCTCTGGATCATCAGGACACAGTTCATCCTCTCACAACACACACCGTCCTGTTTACTGTTATGACCATGGCCTGTAGAGAGGAGGAGAAAGAAGAGAGGAGGTGAAGGAGTGTTTCCAGAGTCTCCCTTCATCATCACATCCAGTAGAAAGAGCAGCAGGGACTTCAGTCCTGTTCAGAGCAGCAGTGGAGCAGCTGTGGAGCTCAGCCAGCTTCCTTTCAGCTTCATGTTAACGTGTTGGAGTGAACACACACAGACCTGCAGAGACTTTTAGCATCAAGTCTGTTTCCTCTGCAGATTTGACTAATAAACTGCTGAGAGTCCTGAACGCTTCATTACTGCACCAACACTTTAGTGATGGATTTACCACTGCTCCATTTAAACAAAGGTGTTGTGATGTTCAAGTTAACCTTCTAGACTTCCGACATTCCGGACTTCCGACATTCTGGACTTCCGGCATTCCAGACTTCCGACGACAGACTTCCGACATTCCGGACTTCCGACATTCCGACGATGGACTTCCGACTTCCTACTTACGACCGACGGACCGACTTCCGACATTCCGGACTGCCGACATTCCGGACTTCCGACATTCCGGACTGCCGACACTCCGGACTGCCGACATTCCGGACTTCCGACCGACGGACCGACTTCCAACATTCCGGACTTACGACATTCCGGACTTCCAACATTCTGACATTCCGGACTTCCGACATTCCGACCGACTTCCGACTGCCGACATTCCGGACTTCCGACATTCCGGACTTCCGACATTCCGGACTTCCGACTTTCCGGACGTCCGACATTCCGACAGACTTCCGACTGCCAACATACCGGACTTCCGACTTCCGACATTCCGGACTTCCGACATTCCAGACTTCCGACGACAGACTTCCGACATTCCAACATTCCGACATTCTGACATTCCGGACTTCCGACATTCTGGACTTCCTACGTACGACCGGCGGACCGACTTCCGACATTCCGACACTCCGGACTGCCGACATTCCGGACTTCCGACATTCCGACAGACTTCCGACTTCCGACATTTCGGACTTCCAACATTCTGACATTTCAGACTTCCGACATTCCGACAGACTTCCGACTGCCGACATTCCGGACTTCCGACATTCCAGACTTCCGACGGCAGACTTCCGACATTCCGGACTTCCAACATTCCGACGACGGACTTCCGACATTCTAACATTCCGACATTCCGGACTTCCGACTTTCCGGACGTCCGACATACCGGACTTCCGACTTCCGACATTCCGGACTTCCGACATTCCAGACTTCCGACGACAGAGTTCCGACATTCCGGACTTCCGACATTCCGACAGACTTCCGACTTCCGACATTCCGGACTTCCTACTTATGACCGACGGACCGACTTCCGACATTCCGGACTTCCGACATTCCGACAGACTTCCGACTGCCAACATACCGGACTTCCGACATTCCGGACTTCCGACATTCCAGCATTCCAACATTCTGACATTCCAGACTTCCGACATTCCGACAGCCGACATTCTGGACTTCCGACATTCCAGACTTCCGACGACAGACTTCCGACATTCCGGAATTCCGACATTCCGGACTTCCGACTACTGACATTCCGGACTTCCGACATTCCAGACTTCCAACATTCCGACGACGGACTTCCGATATTCCGGACTTCTGACATTTCGGACTTCCAACATTCCGACGACGGAATTCCGACATTCCGGACTTCCAACATTCCGACAGACTTCCGACTGCCAACATACCGGACTTCCGACATTCCGGACTTCCGACATTCCAGACTTCCGACGACAGAGTTCCGACATTCCGGACTTCCAACATTCCGACAGACTTCCGACTTCCGACATTCCGGACTTCCGACATTCCGGACTTCCTACCTATGACCGACGGACCGACTTCCGACATTCCGGACTTCCGACATTCCGACAGACTTCCAACTGCCAACATACCGGACTTCCGACATTCCGGACTTCCGACATTCCAGCATTCCAGCATTCCAACATTCCAACATTCCAGACTTCCGACATTCCGACAGCCGACATTCCGGTCTTCCGACATTCCGGACTTCCGACATTCCGACGGCAGACTTCCGACATTCCGGACTTCCGACATTCCGACGATGGACTTCCGACTTCCGACATTCCGGACTTCCGACATTCCGGACTTCCGACATTCCGGACTTCCGACATTCCGGACTTCCTACTTACGACCGACGGACCGACTGCCGACATTCCGGACTTCCGACCGACGGACCGACTTCCAACATTTCGACTTCCGACCGACAGACTGCCGACATTCCAACATTCCGGACTTCCGTCGATGGACTTCCGACATTCCAGACTTCCGACATTCCGGACTCCCGACATTCCGACATTCCGGACTTCCGACATTCCGGACTTCCGACATTCCGACATTGCGACGACGGACTTCCGACTTTCCGATGCCGGACAGTCGGCCCGATTCTGGCTGAGTGCCGGCAGTGTCGGGCGAGGTCCGTGTCGGCTGAACCACAGCAAACACAGTCGGCCCGATCTTGGCTGAGTGCTGCCACTGTCGGCAGAGTTCCTTATGACTGAGGCACTGTCCCCCGCTGATTGGGCCGACACTGACAGGCAGTAGTTGGGCTGACTACTTTGTTTCTTTACTTGGCCCGATTGTGGTTTGATGGGCTAATGCCAGTGTTCAAATCAAGTTCGGCAGACGGATCTCATACAGTGTGTGGCCCGATACTTCAAGAACGGACATTGATCCGTATCGCGGCAAAAATGAAATATGAAGCTGCAGGCGGACACTCGGAAAATACTGAGCACCCACGTGTGCCAGACCATACTTAATAGATGTTTGATGTTTGACTTCTATTCTGTCTATGTGCCAGACTGCCAGTAGGCTATATTCATTTAAAATTAAACAATGCAGTTGGTGTTGGCTGATCGCGTTTAGTTCAACCTTTCATCTCCAATCCCATCTGTATTTCTGAAGAGTGGGCTGTCCTGAAAAATAGCCTACTTTACGGCTTTACTATCGAGTCTATGTGTGTGTTCGTGTCGGCCGCTGTCCATTTGCTAAGGTGCTGAAATGCGAAACAGCTGTTTTTTTTTTGTTTTTTGTTTTTTGTCTTTTTAAAGGGTGCGCGCGCACCCACGGAGGAAATGTGAAAGAAATCAAAGTATCACACTCCATTCATTAATGTTAGGTTATGTCAAAGACTTGCATCCACATTAAGGGGATTTCTGTAGACAGCTATGAACATAAAACAGCCAGTCTAATCCATGTTTGCGGCAAAAAACACTATTTTATGGTAAATGAGCATTATACAGGAGACGGCCCGATACCACTACCTACGGAACGGCCACAGGCCGACTTTCAACGGCCCCACGGAGCCAAGGCGGCGCGAATCTGTCTCATTTCTCGGACACCGATCTGCTAAGTGACACCTCTGAGATTTTACTTGCTTAATCATGAATGTAATGAGTGTAAACGGTCATAGAAATAGCCCAAACACTCAACGTGGGTCTTTTAAATATATCCGTATTACTTACAAGACGTCTGATTTGCGATGTAAACAGGATTCTCCCCGCAATTAAAGTTAATACTGCCATCTAGCAGTAAGTTAGCATAGGCTACATAGATCATGTTCTGCCCATTAAATGCATAGTAAAATATTAAATGCCCACATAGTCTACGCAAAATCGTAATATCGTGATATGTAATGCTAACGTTATTTAAAGTTAGTAAACTTAGCCAATAGCCTGTTTGACAGCTGCCGGTATTAATATTTAGGCGCCCTTGAGCTAACGTTAGCATTTCAGAATTACTTCATTCAGCTCATTCATTCATTCATTGATATACATTTTCAATTATCGTGGGTAACATTAATGATCATCGTTTGGATTATGCTTAACTCTTCAAATCTAATCTCTTTTATCTGTGCTAAATCAGCCACCCTTACACCAGAGGACTTTGACAAGATTTGGGAATCTGTCGTTTTTGAATAACATTAAATCTTGAATGTGGGGAATTAATTAAAATACTCCATTTTCAAGAATCTTTCCCAAATCTTGTCAAAGTCGAATCTGTCTCATTTTGCAGACAGATCAGCCTCGTCTGAAACCAACTAGCCAACCCAGAACTCTTAGGCTGTGTCCGAAATCACTCACTCATTCCCTACTCCCTACTCCCTACATAGAGAATTAAATGTAGCGCACTACATAGCGAACTCAACAGGAAAAAAAAATTCGGACACTTTCGGACAGTATATATATTCATACAGTACATCCATGTATATTTGTCTATGACACTACATTTCGCGGTGAATTGTGGGATAGATGCAGTGTCGATTCTGGTTGATTTGGGCGGAGCATTATATACTATGGACAAACCCTTCGTGACGCCACCCATTGGTTTCTGAATTCAAAAATGAAGCCTCTAGTGGGCGGAGACTTCAGTCGCCATGTTGGATTTGCTTTACTCCGCCCACACTCGGATATTCTAAATATGGACATGGGCGTCGTGTTGGGGCGGACGTAACGCTGTCTGGACGTTGAGATCCGCCCACACAACTCTCCGCTACCGTGTTAGCTCAGGCTACCGAGCTAGGCTAATCGCTAATGATCGCTGTCCGAGGTGCTAGCAGGTGGCTAACAAGACTCTATCGTATTCACAGCATCAAAGAGCGCCAACTTCGCAGCTTTCTTGAGGTAAGTTCACCCAAAGTTATATTACACTCGAAATAATTTTATATATGTCATATTTTAGTTATACTACAAAAATAAACAAATAAATGTAGTAATTTGGTTCAATTACAGCTGTAGATTTTGTCGAATGTTGCAGAACTTTGTCAAGTTGTCATAAAACATTTACTCAGTACACGTCTACAGCTTTCTACCAACGGACCTGAATCAAATAACTTTACATTTAAACTTTTGAGTATATATATATATATATATATATATATATATATATATAGATATATATATATATATATATATATAATTCATAATTTACATAACTTAGTGGATTGGATGGCCCTTGAATTATCGTTAATAAACATACGTGTGCTGGTTGCTGTTTAAAGTTCTTACCATAAATGACATTATGTTCTGAAAGACAGACATTTATATTTATTACAAGTTGATTCTCTTTCAGTAACTGGTTAAAGTCATGGCTGCCCCTGATCGCCCCTCCATGCCTGCTAAATTTAGCAGGAAATGTAAGTATGATGTTGGCTTAATATTTGACTGGTATTACATTGTCTTTAAAAAACAAACATGTATTTAAAGACTGTCATTACATGTACTGGTATTATTGTTTTCCATTTAACCCTTCAAATGTGACATAATAGTTTTATTAATGTATACTTTTTTTCCCTTCCATAGATAAGGTGTGGATAATTGGTGACAGCTACATCCGGCGTGGGGCCCAGAGAGCTGCCGCCACCACAGGAAGCGACTTCTCTCTCTCGGAAGTCCAAATTTCTTGGTTTGGCTGGGGTGGACTACGGTGGTGCAGTCTTCTCCCCTTTTTCCACCATTCCTTGCGAGGAAGAGCAGCTCCTGACCTCCTGATTGTTCACTGCGGTGGCAACGACAGTCAGCAGCGTGGAACTGGTCCAACAAATGAAAGAAGACCTCCAAAATCTTCATCAGCGACACCCTGGGATGAAAATCCTTTTCTCTGCTTTGACACAAAGGTGCCGGTGGAAAGCGGTCTCCAAACCCGGGAAAATTGACAAAGCCAGGAAATTTGTCAACAGTGTCATGGCTGCATTTCTTTGTAGCATAAATGGTGCCATAATTGAGCACCCTCACATTAGGCATGCCAGTCCAGGGTTATTTTTAGCAGATGGAGTTCATTTCACACCTAGGGGAAATGATATGTTTTAAATACATTGGCTATGTGCCTCAAAGACCACCTCCAAATGCAGTGAACAGCTAACTGTAACTGTTACAGTTAGCTGTTACTGCTTTTGGATGTGGCCCTTGTGGCACATTGTGTTTGCCCAGCATAAAGGTAGCCTTGGCTGTCATGGCTAATGTTGAGTTTGTAATTATAAGATTGTTTGTTTGATTAATTGTTAAAAAGATTGTTATAAATATCTGCAGCCATGACACTGTTACACTGTTTGTTCCTACTGTAGTTAGTATTTGCACCAAGATTGTTACCAGTTTACTATTTTGTACCAATGTGAAAACCAATGAATGTAAGCAAGTCCAACATTTGCTGTTAATTTAAATTATATTTATTCTTCTATTTTAATACCAAAAACATTACTGTTATACAAGCAGTGGTTTAACAAGTTATGATCAAAGAATGCATTCAGGGAAACACCAATGCTATAGACAACATATTTCAAGTTGTTTAGTATGCTTTAATGCATTAACAGTAATTACAAATTCTTACATCTTGTGAAATAGGTAACGTTTTCAACCTCTTTATTGTTATTAGGAGTCCATGCAACGAAAGTGGTTATTGTTGTTGGTGTTGTTTGTTGCCCAGATGTATCTTTCCCAAAGTGTCCTACAGATGAAAGGTAACTGGTTAATAGCAGAAAGAAATAGTATGGCCTGTCTTAGTTAAAAGCCCACTCACCACGCCAAGGTGCAGGCCAGGAGTGAGAACACAGGACAAACACATAAGAAACTACACAACAAATGAACGGCATGAATAATACTTATAATAAAACAATTTCTGAATAACATTAATAACCTATAGGCCTATAGATGCGCTGTATATACTATTTAAGTGTGATATAGTCATTGTAACAATAGGTCTATTTTTGTGTGATAATACACTGTTCCATTTAAAAGAATAGGGTATGCATAACTATATCTAGCTAAACAACAGGAAACCCCATTTTCAATACTCCATTTCAACCAATTCTTCCTGTTTCAAAGGGGTTTCACTATCAGGATCAGCAGAAACAGTGACATCTGTATTATGTTGAATGTACAAAGTGTTGTATCACCCACAACTGAGTTTATGCAACATATTGTTTTGGGGGAGGCCATATAGTTAAATGTTCAGAGTAACACCCAAGAGTTAATATTGCCATCTAAAACACACAATCAAAATGATTGGGGTTTTTTTTCTGTCGTTCCATACAAATATATTAAATTAATAGTGTACCTGAAATATTAAATTAGAAACTACATTAATTTCAAAGGTAAAGCCTAGCTTCTAGTACTTATTTTTACTGAAATGGGTCTAACTGATTTGCCGTTTGTGTTTGATGCTGATTTCTTTCTTCTGTTCATTTGTCTGTTTCCCTAGGTTGAAGAAACAAACAATTTAAGGTACGTTACACGTCCATTGTTAACACATGGATAGACGTACACTTAGAAAGAGAGCTGTGACAAAGCTAAGTTCTATACTTGTCTCCCTTCACAATGAGGAGGATGACTTTCATGTCTGTGGTCCTGAGATTGCAGCAGTGAATCTTGGTGAGTCAGTAGACTCAGTAGTTCAGGATCAGCAGGATCAGGGCCAAACATGGGAGAGTGATGATGACTCCCAGGATGATGAGGTCATGTCACTGGAGGATCCTTTGTCTGATTGGGCAGTTCATTTCAGGCTGCCTTTGGTAGCTTTGACTGCCCTTCTTTCTATCTTGAGAGTTCATCATACTTCGCTACCAATAGATGCTAGAACTCTCCTGAAAACCCCTACCTCCTACACCACCCGAGATCTTGCTGGTGGCGTTTGAAAGCCTTTGAGAAAAGCTTGCAGCAGTTATGGCCTCGTACTCCAAACGGGCTTGTATTCAGATTGCAGCTGAATGCAGATGGATTGCTTTTGTTTAAGAGTTCCTCTGTACAGTTTTGGCCAACCATTGGCTCGCTACATGGTGTCGTGAGAAAGCCTGTTGTCATTGCTCTGTTTTGTGGCAACTCAAAGCCAAATAGTCTCACTGACTATCCAAGAGATTTGGTCAATGAATTGCAAGAGCTGAGTAAAGGATTTGTTATCCAAGGGAAGGAGTGCTTCATAAAGGTGACATCTGTCATCTGTGATGCTGGTTACTCTGGTTGTGATAAGTGTGTCCAAACAGGCCTTTACCTTAAACATAGGATGACTTTTCCAGAGGTCAATAGTGAATGGCGCTTTGATTTGGCTTTTGAACTGATGTCTGATGAGGACCATCATGTCATAAGTTGTCCTTTAAAGGACATAGGCATTGGTATGGTGTCATGCTTTCCTCATGACTATATGCATCTAGTCTGTCTTGGTGTAGTACGTAGACTGTTGGATTTGTGGTTTACCTCTGGTTCTTTGTCTTGTCGGTTGTCGGCTCGTCAGATGGAACAAATCTCCATCGAACTCATCTGCACAAGAGATTTCATTCCGATGGATTTTGCTCGTAAACCTAGGGGACTTTCAGGCTGAGATGGAAAGCAACAGAGTTGCGTCAGCAATATGTTGTCAACTCCTGTCTATAATAACTTTATGTTGTTATTGATAGATAGATAAATTGACATCTCCATCGCATACAGCACTGTCAGACATACATGTAAGAAAAACAGAACAATAAGCCCAAATACCAAAAAACACCCAGTAAAGAATAATAGATAGTAATAAAAAATAAATAAATACTGTGACTGTACATAGATGGTTGAATATAGAAATACCGGGTACATTTTATTGCACGTTACTGTCGTAGGTTCAATTCAGAAAAAGTAATTCAGGCCCTTTCCTTTCTGTCCTCCTCCCCCCAAGTGATTGGTGGTTAAACAGTTTGATGCCACGGGGGACAAAGGAGTTCCTCAGTCTATTAATCCTGGACATTGGGAGGAGCAGTCTCTTGCTGAAGGTGCTTCTCTGGCTACTGATGGTCGTGATCAGTGGGTGGCTGACATTGTCCAGGATACACATTTTTTTAGTGTCCTGCTCTCTGCTACAGCAGCCAGAGGGTCCAGCCTCGTGCCAACCACAGAGCCAGCCCGCCTGATCAGCTTCTCCAGCCTGGAGAGGTCTGTCTTTGAGGTGCTCCCCCCCGAGCACACCACAGCGTAGGTCAGAACGCTGGCGACCACAGACTGGTAGAAGATCCCCAGGAGCTTCTTGCAGATGTTGAAGCATCTTAACCTCCTCAGGAAGTACATCCTGCTCTGGGCCTTCTTGTACAGCTGCCCCGTGTTGCTCGTCCAGTCCAGTTTGTTGTCCAGCCACAGCCCAAGATATTTATAGGTCTGCACGACCTCCACCTCCTCCGCTCCTATCAGAACTGGTCTGGGTTGGGTCTGTCCCTCCCAAAGTCAATGACCAGTTCTTTAGTCTTAGAGGTGTTGAGCTGTAGATTGTTTTAGTGGCTCCAGACAACAAAATCCCTCACCAGGCTCCTGTACTCCTCCTCTTCGTCGCCACTGATCCACCCCACGATGGCTGTGTCATCTGCGAACTTCTGGATGTGACACATGTCCGAGTTGTAGCAGAAGTCCGCGGTGTACAGGGTGAAGAGGAAAGGGGAAAGTACAGTCCCCTGTGGAGCTCCAGTGCTGCTGACCACAGTGTCAGACGTGATGTCCTTCAGCCTGAAATATGTTCACGTGTGATCGCTGTCTTGCTTGCAGTCAGTATGAATCACTAATATGCCCTAAAGAATGTACAGGTGGACAGGTTACACCCTATTTAAACCTTCAGTAAGATCAAAGGCACAAATGAAGATCAAAGGAACACTGGTCAAGATCAAAGGAAAAACATGTGATGACATCATCATCGAGGGACAAGAATGTATGACATCATCATCGAAAGCCAGAAATTTATGACATCATCAAATGTAAACATTCTATGGCACGGGTGTCAAACACACGGCCCACGGACCAAAACCGGCTGCTTCAAAGTGTAAAATGTAGAAATGACATTTAGATTAGATATTTCAGACTGTACATTAAGTATATGGAATGTCCTGTGTGTGTGTGGAACCAATGTTCAACATGATTCCACACACGTTCCATATACTTAATGTACAGTCTGAAATATCTGTAATCTTCCACAGGACATTTTCAGATCTCCATAGCACCTCACCTTTATGATGAGAGCGAATTAAATTGCCTTCTACGCGTAATTACAAACGATGCGTTTCCCTTCGCCTAATTTTAAGAGTGGTTACATTTTCATTTGCATTGAATTCACTACAAATGGCAGCCCAAGCACTCCTCGTCCTTTGTTCAATAGCAGCACTGTGGCCTTTACTTTCAATAACAGCATGAGTTCCCACAATCTGTTTAAATAGAGTTTTTTCATAATCAGTATAGTTCTTTGAGCGTTTTCTTTTACCTTCAGCCATGTTTGGTGTCAGAATTCCCTCCAGCAACGCTGTCCTCAATTCCATTCCAGGTTTTTATGAGCACCAATAGGCTAACAGGCTGTGCTCCCACTTAGGCTAATGAGGCTTGACCCAGGTGTTCTCGTTTAAGCTTACTCCAGGACTCCACAGTCTGGGACTAACTAAGACAAATGTAAGCCACGTTCATACAAGCCACTTAAATGACCTAGCTTTACTAGTCTGACTTAGGCCTACTCCTGACTTGATATAGGCCTTGTCTGTGAAACCAGGCCAAGATGTTACAACGCCACGCAATTCATTGACTGGATAGGCTGATAGATTAACTTGAACGGTGCAGGTAAAGTTGTATTTTGTTCAACATCTTGTCTTACCCGTTTCATCATCGTCATTGGTCGTTTCAGATCGTGAACACGTTTTACTGATAAAGCTGCTGATTTTTGCACATTTGGCTGCTTCTGTCTCCAGTTGTCTTTTTAATTCTCGCCTTTTCTGCGCCACCCTTGCTTTTTTATTTTCCACGTTTTCCACTTTGCACCTTGTCTGAGTCAGCAAAATAAATAAATAAATAAATAAATAAGAAAATTAAGAGAGCTGGGGCCTATTGCACAAAATTAAGCCGGATTAAGCCGGGATATGTTGGTTATCCTGGCTCAATTTATCCGTGATCCGGTTGCACTAAAGCAGGATAGGGAGCAGTAGGATATGTTATGGTATAAGTTACCATGGAGATTTATTCTGTGGAGCTAGCCTGCTCCAGACCAGGATAAGTTCCAGGATCTATTTAATCTCATCCCTTATCTCAGTCAGCAGTCACCGCAAATGGAAACCAATAGTTATTCCACTGCCCACTACACATTGTTATCACACCCACTGTTATTATTTAAACATGTGTGATCATTCATTTCAATCATTTTGGATAAATGATGATTTTCACAAACAAGGACATACTTAATCTTTTGCCACAACAGCATCACATTGTCATAATTGTCAGGACTGTAAAAAGAATATGAACCAGGGTCATAAATTCATGGCTTCTTCTTCCTCAGTGTGGCCCTAATACTGAATTATATATTTATTGAACAGAACATGTAAACCATCAGCTCCTTTCAAAGCATTGAAGTCACACAGTGACTCTACAAGATGGAAAGCACAGAATCAAAGCATATTATACAACACAAGGAGAAATACACATTCAGAGGTCTGTATAATACAGCCCACATGTCTGTACACTGAAAGAAAGACAGGACAAATCCATACACATGAAATGAACAGACAGATGAATGGATGCAGTAGCCTCCCTGCAAGCTTGTACACACACAGTATACAACACAAACACCAGAAGAGGCCAAATCAACTTATAAGTAAGTATAGTCTAAGTATAGATACTCTTTTGATCCGTGAGGGGACATTTGCTCTCTGCATTTATCCCAATCTGTGAATTAGTGAAACACACTCAGCACACAGTGAACACACAGTGAGGTGAAGCACACACTAATCCTGACGCAGTGAGCTGCCTGCAACAACAGCGGCGCTCTGGGAGCATATCAGTTCAAAAACAATATATCTCAGCTGATAACAGTGTTTTTTTTATTTGCTAACAACTTGGTTTGAAGTCCACCCAACAAATCCTCTCAGGTAGTTTCCTGGTTTCAGTTTAGTTTCTCTTTCTCCAGGATCGTGTCGCAGATATTTTTCTCTCTGTGTCAAGCTCCGTCTGAAGGTAATGAAGCAGTTTTGAATGTTTTCTTGGTTAACATCAGATGTCAGCAGCTCAGCTCCAACAGAAGCAGCAGAAATCTGCAGCTCCATAAATTCACGTTAATCTGAGTCAGAGCTGAAAGTCCAGAGTCTGGAGGAGGACTAGTATGAAACTGATCCGCCATTTCTAGTCTCTGCGTGATCAGCGCCAGACCTGCTTCCTAAATATGATTTCAACTTCTAGTATATGAAGAATGTGTCTAAAAATATATACAAGATATTTAATGTCTGTATAAAATATAGAAAGTCTATGAACTGGAAGATAGTATAAAATATATACGTTGATCATGATGGAGATGGACCTGAGTTTGTTGAAAGTCTCAGTGTCACTGAACGCATCATGTGTGTCCGCCATGGCTCCATCTAGTGGACGGATAGTAGAAGTACAGCAGCTGATGAATAAGAGCCAATCAGTGGAGGATCAGCTGATCTGTTTACAACATGAATGATTAGTGTTTCAGCAGCATGGACCAGAGAGAGGACAGACTGGAGGGACCTGGACCTGGACCTGGACCTGGACCTGGACCTGGAGCCAGCTCTGTGTCCTTGAAAAGTGACCCGTTAAAGGAAATTCATACTGATTCTAAACAGAGTCCAAGGTAAGTTGTTAATATTTCATCAGAATTAAAAGATTTTAATCAAAGAGAATTTTCCTGAATAACTGATCTAATTTAATCAGTGATGTTTTTCTATCAGGACCCGTCAGAGACCAGAGTCTGATCACCATGAACCCAGCTGTGTGTCCTTGAAGAGCGACCGGTCCAAGAACATTCCTTTACAGTTTAAAGGAGGACTTAGTTCTGGTCCAGAGAGGTAAAGTGTCAGTAAATCTGTCTGACTTGAGGAGCTGATGGTTCTACTTTCATTCATTCAGATTCAGATTCAGAAAACTTTATTTGTCCTCAGGAGACAATTTAAGACACAAGTGAGCAGCATGACGTGGAAGAACGAGACACTTTGAAGGAAGAAGAAACACAAACTAGAACAATAGAAATGATCTCCAGATAACTATGCATTAAATCAGTGGTTCTCAACTGGTCTGGCTTCAGGACCCACCATCAGCCCTTAATGACAAGCTGTGACCCAAATCAAAGACAATGTTCAACTTCTCAAATGTATTGAATGAAAAGATTGTGTAGTTTGAACCTGAGATAGTAGAATAGAATATGACAGGATGAAAACACAATCAAACAAATGTAATGATGAACCACAATGACCAGAGAGGGAACTATTCCCTTTTACACTCAATTAGCAGCATTTTCATTCAAACCAAAACTCTTCACTTCAGTAACTTCCGTCTTTTTTAGGCTGAGTAGCCACTGATTGAATATCTAACCATGTCCTATTAAAACTATTCAGTCACTTCTTCAAGTATTAATCATAAGGCTGACATGACAATCAGAACATTTCAGTAACAGTAGTCGTCTTCTGAAGTACTCAACAGGTTCATCTTTGGTGTTTTGTTTCCAAATGCTGCTTCAGTTTTGAGGCTTCCTGCTTTCAGGTGCCAACACCTCGCTGCACTAGACGCACTGAGGTCTTTGTCCTCCTTTGTCCTCAGTATAAGACAATCCATATCTCATATAACCTGCGTGGTAGCTGCGTTTAGCCGTGCTAAATTAGCATATGGAAACAAACTTTGTGGATCTTCTTCAACAGAGCTCCAGGCGTCACGTGATGGTTTTTTGTTGACACCTCCATATTGGCAGGAAAACTCTGAGTTAAAATGAATGGAGCCAGAGCTGATTTCAGGCCGTCAGAGTTTACTGAGCACTTTAAACAGATAGAAACTGACCAGTACAAGATAAACTCCACACATTAGATATCACAGACCCTTATCATGTCCCAGGTGTGCTTTCTTCTAGCATTGAAACAGGAACAATGTTCCTGACCTGTAGTATCAGATATATAGAAGTACCTCATTAACTTTCCTTGGTCCTACTCCAGAGTCACTGAAAGCAAACACTGAAGAATTTATCTGAGGAGGTTCATGACAGTAACGTAACTCACTGATTCTTGAGAGTTGGGACAAAACACGTTTTAAAAAACTTTTTTTTTAAAATGCACACTATATTAATTAGAGCTATGTGTTTCTGTAGAGAAAGGTCTTAGCTATTTAACCATGTAAAGGAACAGGTTCTAAATAAAAACACATTTTTAACAAATAAACACGTTTCTCTTCCAAACTGGATTTGTGTCAACTCCATCAGACATACTAAAAAGTATACAATTTCATTCTTTCAATCCAACAAGAATCTAAAGTTCTGAAGTATGTTGCAACAGTGTTTAGTTACTCTGATATGTAATAAAATACAATATATAAATTTAATTTGTGATTTCACACTAATCTGAAACCCCAGATTTCTAAATATTTGCATTTTCAAACTTTGTTTTTAATTTCAATATTGTACAAACAAATTCCTTAAATAAATAAGACATAGTAGGATGTAGATCAGATGGTGCTTTATTACATCAACAACATAAAATGAAGAAAGATTTTTTTTTCTCCAAAAAAATTACAAAAAACATACATCTGACGGTGTTGACGAAGACCTGACGGTGTTGACAAAAAAATTGTGTGCATTGCTGATTACTGAACAAATGTGCTTTTTGGACACTACTACTAAAACTACTCCTTGTTGTTAGAGTACTGTCTTCTTCTGCAATGTGGTACAGCTGAATGCCCTTCAGACTGCTTGAGACCTTTTCAAAGAATGTATGTCCATCTGTCATATCATTTCCTCTCAGGACCAGGTTGTCAGCTGTTCTTTTCACTGTTCCGCCAATGCCGTCTGGTGCGCCCTTACCATGGGAAGTGGGGAAGAAGTTCCATGTTGCTCTTTCAAACCCCAGTGTAGGGGGGATACCAGACAAAAGGAAAAAAAAATTCTTGTTCTTATACTGTTTACTTGGACCATCAGACCAAAAGTGCACGGTGGTAACCTGTGGATATTTCGTTTTGATATCCTTTAAGACTGGATCCATGTGTGTCCAGATTGCTGCAGCATCCTGCCTCTTCGACTCTGAAAGTGTGCAAAACCCTGCCTTCCCACCCTTAATGTAATACATTCAGTATGTAGTGTATGCCTCAATTCTTCGTGGCATAGATTCAACAAGGTGCTGGAAGCATTCCTCAGAGAGTTTGGTCCATATTGACATGATGGCATCACACAGTTGGCGCAGATTTGTCGGCTGCACATCCATGATGCGAATCTCCCGTTCCACCACATCCCAAAGATGCTCTATTGGATTGAGATCTGGTGACTGTGGAGGCCATTTGAGTACAGTGAACTCATTGTCATGTTCAAGAAACCAGTCTGAGATGATTCCAGCTTTATGACATGGCGCATTATCCTGCTGAAAGTAGCCATCAGAAGTTGGGTACATTGTGGTCATAAAGGGATGGACATGGTCAGCAACAATACTCAGGTAGGCTGTGGCGTTGCAACGATGCTCAATTGGTACCAAGGGGCCCAAAGAGTGCCAAGAAAATATACCCCACACCATTACACCACCACCACCAGCCTGAACCGTTGATACAAGGCAGGATGGATCCATGCTTTCATGTTGTTGACGCCAAATTCTGACCCTACCATCCGAATGTCGCAGCAGAAATCGAGACTCATCAGACCAGGCAACGTTTTTCCAATCTTCTATTGTCCAATTTCGATGAGCTTGTGCAAATTGTAGCCTCAGTTTCCTGTTCTTAGCTGAAAGGAGTGGCACCCGGCGTGGTCTTCTGCTGCTGTAGCCCATCTGCCTCAAAGTTCGACGTACTGTGCGTTCAGAGATGCTCTTCTGCCTACCTTGGTTGTAACGGGTGGTTATTTGAGTCACTGTTGCCTTTCTATCAGCTCGAACCAGTCTGGCCATTCTCCTCTGACCTCTGGCATCAACAAGGCATTTCCGCCCACAAAACTGCCGCTCACTGGATATTTTTTCTTTTTTGGACCATTCTCTGTAAACCCTAGAGATGGTTGTGCGTGAAAATCCCAGTAGATCAGCAGTTTCTGAAATACTCAGACCAGCCCTTCTGGCACCAACAACCATGCCACGTTCAAAGTCACTCAATCACCTTTCTTCCCCATACTGATGCTCGGTTTGAACTGCAGGAGATTGTCTTGACCATGTCTACATGCCTAAATGCACTGAGTTGCCGCCATGTGATTGGCTGATTAGAAATTAAGTGTTAACGAGCAGTTGGACAGGTGTACCTAATAAAGTGGCCGGTGAGTGTATGAGTGTATATATATATATATGTGTGTGTGTGTGTGTGTATGGATGTATATTAAAGTGCTGGGAAAGTTACACGTTACACAATAATAAGTGGACCATTGCCTGCCCATGCTCTACAAGTCAAAAGTGTATGGTTAAATAATGTAATGCATGCTATGTATATACTTTTATGTGCAAATAAAACCCTTAACCTTTTAACCCTTTATTCTAAAATAATATTATATTAGTACAGAGGTTAGTGGTGGATTTGTCAACTCTGTCAGCTTACAGGTCAACTCCGTCAGTCATAGAACCTGACGGAGTTGACATCTGACGGAGTTGACGTAAGGGCATGTATTTTCCCTCCAAAACATGTATTATACACTGCAGCTAGCTAGTTTTTCCTCAGTTGCTAGCTGTCCCAATAACCTCACCAAAATGCTTAAATTCAATCCACTATGGTTTAAAAAAAGCATCTTAACAGAAAGATGGTATTGACATGGTCCAGCTGTGACCATAGGAATATTGACAGTGATTGTCTAAAATATCGAAAAATGTAAAACGTACCAGAGCATGTGTGGTAGTGCTGCATTGACCACAGGCAGGGAGATACAAAGGGGTCCTCAGGGATATAGCTGACCATGCTATTTCCTGATTTCATGAGGCTTATGAAAAAATCTGACGGAGTTGACAGAAACTGAGGACACAACTTTGATAGGCAAATTTTTGTGTTAAATATTGTTTTACATTCCCTTCATGCATTGTTTTTTATATTTATACCTCTTCTTTTTTATTTGATATGTATGTATTCACAATTGCAGAGCTTTTTAAAAGTTTTTTGGGATGGTCAATATTGTGACCTCTTACTGAGGACAAGTGCAATAACATGGACCTTCCAACCACAGACCATACATTTAAACAAATTTCCCCAAAAAAGATAAAAAAAATATATTCTAAAAATCACATAGGTATACACAATTCCTTTAGATTTTACTTTGTAAGTATGTCAATCATGATGAATTTCTTGATTTTTGATATAAATTAGAATTTTCTGTGTAGGACATGTTTTGTCCCGACTCTCAAGAATCAGTGATATATATATACATATATATATACATATATATATATATATATATATTACGGCATGCCGTTCAGGAAATTAATTAATATATTGAATGAAACTCTGAATATGTTGAACGAACCTTTGAATAGGTGCAGTGGAGAGGTGGTCAGCACTGATGCCTCACAGCAAGAAGGTCACCGGTTCTAATCCATGTTCCAACTGGTTCCTTTCTGTGTGGAGTTTGCATGTTCTCCCTGTGTCTGCGTGGGTTCTCTCCGGGTACTCCGGCTTCCTCCCACCATCCAAAGACATGAACAAACGAACAAATGAAAGTTTGAATATATGGAGTAAACTTTTTAATATATTGAATCAGGGCCGGCCCGTGGCATAGGCCGTATAGGCAAATGCTAAGGGCGCCGTCCATCAGGGGGCGCCACGCCAGTGCCACAAATGTTGAAAAAAAAGTTGGTACTATTATTTATAAATACAAAAAATAATCTCACGTTAATTAAAATGCAAAGTAAAGCTTATTGAATAGAAATATTATTTGTTACAACATTACGTCCCCCCTCCCCCCCGCACGGTGCGCCCCCTCCCTTCCCGTATCATGGTTCCTTTTGGTCGTCACCACATCAAAAAATCAACACAAGATGTCAAAACGGCAAAAAACGGCAAAACTGTCAGGTGCCCAGGGAAGAAAAAAGAGAAAAGAAGAGGAGGAGAAACGAGAAAAAGACAGAGGTAGGTAACGTTAGCCTACATGAAATTATTTGTCTGAATGTGTTAGTAACCTGGCTTTTTAGCATTAAGCTAATATTACATGATTCGCTAATTGCTAATCAATAAATAGCTAGTTAACTGTTTTAACGTCAGTTAATATTGTGGAGGGGGCTAAATTGTTATGGAAAATAATAATGTAACGTTAGGTAATTAGGCTACAGTACTCCCACCTTTCCCACCATTCCTCATTTGTATTTATCTTTTAAGCAGGTGTTTTTTTGTTTACATTGTTATTGCCTTCTGGTTAGCTAACGTTTACCCTGCAGGTAATAGTCACTTTTCCACCCCTGTATACACTCACCGGCCACTTTATTAGGTACACCATGCTAGTAACGGGTTGGACCCCCTTTTGCCTTCAGAACTGCCTCAATTCTTCGTGGCATAGATTCAACAAGGTGCTGGAAGCATTCATCAGAGAGTTTGGTCCATATTGACATGATGGCATCACACAGTTGGCGCAGATTTGTCGGCTGCACATCCATGATGCGAATCTCCCGTTCCACCACATCCCAAAGATGCTCTATTGGATTGAGATCTGGTGACTGTGGAGGCCATTTGAGTACAGTGAACTCATTGTCATGTTCAAGAAACCAGTCTGAGATGATTCCAGCTTTATGACATGGCGCATTATCCTGCTGAAAGTAGCAAGTTGGGTTCATTGTGGTCATAAAGGGATGGACATGGTCAGCAACAATACTCAGGTAGGCTGTGGCGTTGCAACGATGCTCAATTGGTACCAAGGGGCCCAAAGAGTGCCAAGAAAATATTCCCCACACCATTACACCACCACCACCAGCCTGAACCGTTGATACAAGGCAGGATGGATCCATGCTTTCATGTTGTTGATGCCAAATTCTGACCCTACCATCTGAATGTCGCAGCAGAAATCGAGACTCATCAGACCAGGCAACGTTTTTCCAATCTTCTATTGTCCAATTTCGATGAGCTTGTGCAAATTGTAGCCTCAGTTTCCTGTTCTTAGCTGAAAGGAGTGGCACCCGGCGTGGTCTTCTGCTGCTGTAGCCCATCTGCCTCAAAGTTCGACGTACTGTGCGTTCAGAGATGCTCTTCTGCCTACCTTGGTTGTAACGGGTGGTTATTTGAGTCACTGTTGCCTTTCTATCAGCTCCAACCAGTCTGGCCATTCTCCTCTGACCTCTGGCATCAACAAGGCATTTCCGCCCACAAAACTGCCGCTCACTGGATATTTTTTCTTTTTCGGACCATTCTCTGTAAACCCTAGAGATGGTTGTGCGTGAAAATCCCAGTAGATCAGCAGTTTCTGAAATACTCAGACCAGCCCTTCTGGCACCAACAACCATGCCACGTTCAAAGTCACTCAAATCACCTTTCTTCCCCATACTGATGCTCGGTTTGAACTGCAGGAGATTGTCTTGATCATGTCTACATGCCTAAATGCACTGAGTTGCCGCCATGTGATTGGCTGATTAGAAATTAAGTGTTAACGAGCAGTTGGACAGGTGTACCTAATAAAGTGTATATTATAGTTGTAAGCCTAGTTGTTAAAGTGCACGTCATTAATGTTAATTAAGCAATATCACATGAGAGGGAATGCTGTTTTTTAATATGAGCACTGCTGTGATTCGGTCAAAGATAATCATAACATAACATTCTCATATGATATTATACTGTTACTTTGCATTCTGCTATTCAGCATTTCACTGTAATGATGACAATAAATTGAATCTAATCTAATTTGCATATCAGTTAACATCATACATATATCTCTTTGGTTTTTCATTTATATTATATCATTTCATTTTATTCCTGGAATCATATGTTTTTATTATTAGACTTTAATACTCAGTGGTGTCACATACTCCTCTCTTCAGATGCATTGTTGAAGTTTCCAAATCCCACCCCTGGGCCATCTACCACATCTACCGCTGCTGCCTCCACTTCAGCAGCACAACCCACCAGTGATGCAGCATCAGCAGCACAACCCAGCCATGATGCAGCAGCATCAAGCGGTCTTCCTGTTGCCTCCACCTCACCTAATGCAGTATTAAAAAGCTAGAGAACTCTGTAGGATCCCCTTTTTTGTAATGTAGTTGTTAAAGTCATACTGGTTTATTTAATATCTTGTTTTGTGCAGTGCCTTATTTATATTGTATTTTTAATTTATTTTATGCAACTTGTTGACACGTTTTATTGTGTTTATGTATGTAAAATTTATTGTATTTCATATATTCATTTTTTATTTTTTTGTATTCATTTATTTATTCATATTTTTTTATTTTGTTAATTATTCTGATTGTGAATTTGCTTTCTTTAAGTAAAAAAAAAAGGTCAAAGACAAAGCTATTCGGTTTCTTGTGAGTATATACACTACACTGCCGATGTAGGGGGGCGCCACCTAAAATCTTGCCTAGGGCGCCAGATTGGTAAGGGCCGGGCCTGTATTGAATGAAAGTTGACTGATGTCAGACTTCACAGCAGTGCCTGCAGCCATCTTGTTGTGGCTGCAGTGACAGAGTGACGAGTCAGGCCGCTCGCATCTCGATGCAGCGATATTAAACAATGAGGATGTGATAAACACACTGGTGAATGCATGCACTTTTTGCTGCGGCATCCACACGCTAAACAAGATGGCCGCAGGCACTGCTGTGAAGTCTGACTTTAGTCAACTTTCATTCAGACTTTCAGTCAATATATTCAAACTTTCAAGGTGCAGTAGGCAACTTTTATAAAATTAACTTTCTGTCATATTTGCTGAAACTGACCCTATGGTCAAGTATACTTGCATGAGGCAGGTCATTTTAAATTTGGCTCCTCTGGCCCCTCCTACAGCCTGTACCGCTCCACATTCAGATGCACCAATCAGGACCAGGGGTGTATCTAACAGAGTGTCAATCACTGCTTATGGACACGCATTTCATGCTAGTTTTTTTACTCGTGCTCTTTCGGTTCTCTGCTCGTGCGCAGGGCCAATAGTGCACAGCTCTCCCTTGTGAGGGGCAGGGTTTGTGGGACCGTTTTGGGCTTTAGCGGTCCTGGATCTTCACAATCCTGCCTACTGCACCTTTCATTCATGCCATAATATATATATATATATATATATATAGATGTTCAAAAATATTCTCTTCAGAGAGCTGCAGATGAATTCAGACTTTACATCATCTCTAATGTCTCTGTGAATTTCTCCAACAGCTGCTAAACGGAAAGAAGAGTTGAGGATTGTTCTTGTTGGGAAAACCGGAGCTGGAAAGAGTTCAGTAGGAAACACCATGTTAGGAAGAAGAGCTTTTATATCCACAGCATGTATGTCTTCAGTAACGTCAGAGTGTCAGAAGGAGACAGGAGAGTTTGAAGGTCAGAGACTGGCTGTGGTTGATACTCCAGGTCTGTTTGACACTGAAAAAAACTGAGGCTGAAGTGATAACAGAGATCAGTAGATGCATCTCATTCTCTGCTCCTGGTCCTCATGTGTTCCTGGTGGTGATCAGTATAAACAGATTCACAGAAGAAGAACAGAAAACAGTGAAACTCATCCAGATGATCTTTGGAGAAGCAGCAGCTCGTTACACGATGGTCGTGTTCACCCGTGGAGATGATCTGGAGGCTGATGGAGGCTCCATTGATGAACTGATTAGAGGAAACAAAGCTCTCAGTGACTTCATCAGTCAGTGTGGAGGAAGATATCATGTCTTTAACAACAGAGACAAAAATCCATCTCAGGTCAGAGAGCTGCTGAAGAAGATCAACTCAATGGTTCAGATCAATGGAGGAGGTTACTACACCAACCAGATGTTCAAAGACGCTGAAAGAGCCATAGAAGAAAAGAAGAAAGAACTACTTAAGGAAAATCCAAACATGAAGCCTGAAGAAGCAAGAAAAAAAGCTGAGAGAGACAACAACTTTATTTCTGATGGAGCAGTTGTTGCTATAATTGCTGCTACTGGAGCTGCTGCTGGTGGTGTTGCAGCTGGTATTGCAGCTGCTGCTGCAGCTGGAGCTTCTGCTGCAGGTGTTGTAGGTCCATTGGGAGCTTTAGTTGGAGCTGGACTGGGAGCTTTAGTGGGAGGTGTGACTGTGCTAGTGAATAAGGCATGTGTCATTCAGTGATTCATTAGCTGCAGCTCATTAATCACAGAAACTTGTGTTTATTAGAGTCTTTATGTTTGTGATCATCTTCATTAACTGTGAGCTTCTTAATGTCAGAAACAATTATTCATCATGTGATTAAAGAGACCAAGCTCTGCTGTCTGAACCTGAGATCACTGATGTTCTGATTGGATGATGATATCACATGTTCTTTGTGTCTTCTAAAAAATGTGCATTAAGACAATTATTCATTAACAGTGTTCCCTCTGGTTAATGCTTTAAACACAGCAGCTAAGATGGAGACGAGCACAGACACCACACTGAGCTTCAAGTCTGCTCTTCAGGAGACATGTATGTTACGTCCAGAGGTGTCACTGATCTACTGCTGCCTCCTACAAGATGCTACAAGCTATTGCAGTTTTTGTCTGTTGCTTGAACACGTTTTGTAAAACTCAGGCTCAGTGTTTCAAAAAAGACTCGACACTGTGAATTAAACCATTCACCTCTATGTCAAAGTGAAACTCCTTTGTCAAAATGTCCTTCTGATGACAGCATGATACCCACTGGCATCATATGAACACACTGTCAGATCATCGTCTGCTTCATATAAAACACTGCAGTCTTTGCTTTTCACTATTTTTATTCCCACAGACAGAAAGTTTTCACAACAACCATAGAGTGAAATACTCAACATCATTACTGTACAGTAGTGTATTTTACAGTACAGTAAATTTAGTTAAAGCAAAGTCATCAAAGTTGCCCTTATATCATCTGAAATAATGGTTCTTGAACAGCCTCTTGGACCACGTCCTCCTCTCTGTCTCTGTCTCTGTCTCCATGCTTGTAAAGTTCTCAGCTGGCTGATTGGTGTTCAGGATTGTCAGGTGTGTGTCTAAGTGCTTTCAATAAACCAATGTGTGTTGTATTTTGAATAGATTAATTTTCCCAATGGTACCATGAGATTTCATTTTTGAACTCATTGTCTTATGTAGGAGATAGTGTGCTGTAGAGGTGGATTTTTGAATGCCGATATTATACCGATAGTTTGGAGCAGGAAAAAAACGATAACCGATTAATCTCTCTCTCTCTCTCTCTCTCTCTCTCTCTCTTTCTCAAATTCAAATTCAAAGTGGGCTTTATTGGCATGAAAGTTTCTTAACAAAACAATATTGCCAAAGCAAATCAAAATACAATACAATGAATTAGATATATACATTATGAACATTCTATTAATTATATACAGTGTGTGTGTGTGTGTGTGTGTGTGTGTGTGTAATGCAAATTTCCTCTCTTAAAGTGCTTCCTTGGTACCAGGTTGCTGAGAGGAAGGTTGTGACGAGTGCTAGAGGTAAATGAGGGCATCAGGTCAGTTAGTGGTATGATTGAGAAAAGGTGTATATACATATAGACTATATAGAGCAAATGTTAATCCAGAGTTAGCGGTAGGGGTAGGTTTTGTTCAGGTTATGTTCAGGTATTTAATCTTTAAATTGGTCATTTTCGAGCATACAAGGCTACACAAATTAGACATAAGTGATTTAGGCCTATTAGGGTAAATACATTGCACTAGTTCATTTTGCTCCTCCTGGGAGGTTGAGGGCTCCGATGACGTGCCCCCAGGAATCCCCTCCATCATCTGATGCCCTCTATTGATACTGATCGCCAGCTCCTCCACAGGGGTGAGGGGGGACACCGCTGGTCCAGAACCGGTCTTCCTCTCCTCTGCTTTCTTCCTATTGGCTTTGAAATGAAATGTACCTTGTTGCAATATGGCAATTCAAGAATATAATACTGGATAAGAGATGTCTAAGACGATGCACCCAGATATATCTGACCAACTTGGACAATGTTTTTATATTTAGTTTTGACCTGCGGCCACGTTCTCTTGAGGGCGGTCGGGTTACATCTAATTAAAAATAATACAATATATGACAAGGTAGTCTATAGTATAAGAAAGTCTCATACAAAGCAGTTAATATGTAGCATAATATCTACTGAATTATTGTGTTTCTGACATACATTAATGTGCTATATTAAACTTATGAATTTAAGTTTATATTATATAGTTTCATCTCATCTCGTTTGTTAAACCTACTTTCTGGAATACCCCCCTGGTCCACTTGATGATATGGAAACAATCATTTAAGTCATTTAAATCTGGAGGCCTCTCTAAGTCGAGGAAAAACATAACAATGTTTCCGCCCGGTTTCGAACCGGGGACCTTTCGCGTGTTAGGCGAACGTGATAACCACTACACTACGGAAACTAGACAAGACAATAAAAGGTGTTAAAAAAAAATCGTGAGACACTGAATCGTTTGTGGAGACTGGCTTTGATGTTGCTGTTTTGACAGTCTTACTTAAGGAACAGTTTAAAGAAAGTCTCAGACCTTTTCGTATCCAACAAAGGTTGAAAAAAGGCAACTGGACTTGTACATTTTTAGAGACGTTTCACCACCTCATCCAAGTAGCTTCTTCAGTTCTAGGGGTCCATCGGTCTTCTCTGGCTAACATTTGGACGTTGTTATCTTCAAAGGAGTGTCCTTTGTCCTTCAGGTGTAGGTGGACCGCTGACTCGTTTCCTGATGAACTGGCTCTCCTGTGTTGGTACATGCGTTTATGGATGGGTTGTTTAGTTTCCTCAATGTATTTTCTGTACACTCCTCACTGCACTGAACAGCGTCCAACACATTACTCTGTTTCTGTCTGAACCTTCACTTCAAAACTCCACTATTAGTATATTTGCTCATTTTGAGAAATTGTTGTAGAGACGCCTTTTCCTGTGACACACGAACATGTGCAGGTTGTGAATGATAACTCTGCATCTTGTGCTCAATGATTGACTCTTTGCAAGTTAAACGTTTTGGGACCAAACCATAGACGGTAAAGGTCATGAAGAGCAACTGGAGACAAACATAAATCTCCCCGTCGGGGAATCGAACCCCGGTCTTCCGCGTGACAGGCGGAGATACTGTCCACTATACTAACGAGGAGTCCAGCGCATGCGTAGTAGATGCCCTCAGAATCGGAAACGAAGACGAGAGCATTGGCGCACGTCATTGGCTGTGTCCGAAATCACTCACTCATTCCCTACTCTCTACATAGGGAAATAAATGTAGTGCACTATATAGTGAACTCAGCAGAAGAAAAAAATCGGGCTGTGTCTCAAATCGCGTAGGTGATATCAGGTAAAATGGGCCATCAGGTAAAATGGGCCATTTAAGGTTTGGGGGTTCCAGCCCTTCTGGAATTTAGAGCCAATGACTGCAAAGCATTTGAAACTGTTGTCATAACTGTGCTTGACAAGTAACAGGTGATTTGATTGGTTTATCGTTGCTATGGTGGGTGGGGCAATCATTCAAATCACGACGGCACTAGAAAGTTGCATGGTTAGTAGCCTGGCATACCAACTCTAACTAAACTATTATAAGGATGATAAATCTATAAAAAACCAAACATGGACATAAAAAAAATATGCATAATATCTGTCTTGATGGCATAAATCAGAAATAATGCTGTTAGTTTGGTATATAAACATATTTTTAGAAAAAACAATGTTTTTCATGGTGGCCCAATTTACCTTAACCCCCTGAGGTAAAATGGGCCACATGGTTTCAGCTAAAATGGGCCATCATCTGTGTCACTCACAAACAATGAGACAATGTTTTTGAGTGTGTGTACGCACGTACGTACACCCCCCCCCCCCCCCCCCCCCCACACACACACACACACACACACTCGCACACTGACCAACACACCCATACACACAAACATACACAGCACTGTCATCAGTTCACTGATCTATCGCGTTCCAAAATGGACTTTTTTAATTGCACATTTGAATATGTCGGTTTGCACCCAAATGTGTTTGTTTTTAATGCCACACATATGTTTGTTTAATGCAGTTTAAATGTCGTGTGGCTGTATAAGCAATTGTGTTGAAGACTGATGATAAATTACTATTTCCCTTTGCAGTTTGACTGGCTCATTGTACCTGAAACAGCTGGCCCATTTTACCTGAAACTGCAGCCCATTTTACCTGAAACTGCCTATGCAAAAAAAGTTGGCACAGCTGATGTTTCAAGAACTGTAGGGCCTAAATAAATATATTTTATTACATAATTTCAACACAAAAATATCAAAAAGAGTCATTATTAATCATAAAAACACATGGAAAAGGTATATATGGTCTTTTATTATTTTCCCAAGCGATTTACCAAAAAGTGGCCCAATTTAGCTGATATCACTACTTCTGCACTTAAAATACTTAATTTGAGTACGTGAGGGTGTTCACACTGAAAATTCCAACGAGACGAAGTGCACTGCAAGTACCCGGATGGTGTACTCAAAACGGTCAAAATGCTGAGATTTGATATCGGCGGCAGTGTTTTGGAAGCGGTGGTAGAGCTTACAGGTCCATACAGATGGAAGTAATATGACATTTAATGAAAATGGTTACTGTTTTACATGTAGTACTATTAAATTACTGCTCGATGTAACTTTAGTTAAATTAGCGTTATCGCGGTATTATCCCCAGGTCTGTAGATTTCGAAAAAAAAATATATATAGTTAAATTCGAAGTCATTGCGGGTAAAATTTATTTCCAATAATTCCAAGAGTTCTTTTTCGGGTCTTTTGGAGTCAGGGTATTTATTAAAAATATGTTTTACAGTTTGATTTCCCTCTCCTATATCAATGTAACCCACATGATTACTAAACCAATCTATGTAATTTGAGTGTAGTTCTTATCCCCACCACAAAGTGGCGCACCAGCCCGGTGCGTAGTGCCTTAACCCTTGAACGTGATCTTACGCTGACCCGTACGTGACCTCAGTTGCGTCGAGCGCAATCTCACTCAGAGCTGAGCTACTGACAACATAGATATATATAGAATGACATTCTATGTATATATCTATGTTCAGCTCTTCCCAATGAGTCGACTCATTCGCAAACAACACATCACTAGCGATGAGCAACTTTTCTGAAATTTAATTGTGTTGCAGTAAAAAATTCCAGCGACATGTTCAATGCAGTTATGTTTAATAATAAAGAACAAATTATGAATCTTCTTTCCTCCAACTGCTTACTGGTTCTGTTCTGTTCTGTTCTCCCAACATTACGATGTAGAGTGCCCTGAGATTACTTCTGATAAAAGTTGTATTTAACCTCAGTTTCCTTATTGTTCACTCAGCAAACGTGGTCATGTTCAGAACATTAGCATTTAAATAATGTAAATGAGTCAGATGTTAAGTTCAGTTGCATTCTGGCACCCACATCAGAGATAAACTCTTTCTCACAGGATCAGAATAGGAACTGGACATTCAGTACACACATCTCTGTAAATAAATGTTATAAACAAACAGCGTTTTTTCCTATTAGTGTTACTTTAATAGGATACTCTTAATTATACTCAAAGTGCTCCACAATCACATCTACTCATTTGTTCATAATGTGTCTTGCTCAAGGACACTTCAGCATGTGGGGAAGCTTCACTGGGGGAATGAACTGCTAACTGTGGTTTGGAGACGCTCTGCCCCAGAATTGATGTGTCTGTAGTTGTGTTTTACATATTGTAATAACTCCAGTGCTCCCAGCTCAGCTGAAGGTCGTACCCTGGCTTAGGCAGCAGGTATGACTGACACATGCAGTGATTGCACCAGACCATAACATCACCACTTGGACCACTCTCATGTGGGTGTACCACCTAGAACAGACGAGGCACCCACACCCCACAGCAAAGACACTGCTTGACTGCAACATGGCACAGACCCACACACAAAAAGGGTTTAGGAAGCCTCAGAAACAGCACATGGTGTGGGTTAACTTTCCCATAAGCCTCCTCATCTGTATTTCATTTCAAAGAAAGGCCTAAATACTTATATTTGTGTACAGGGCTTTTGAATTCAGTGTTTATCAGATCAGGTGTATGAATGAGGGGGAATTACTGTACACTTGACCCAAAATCCCTCAGGGAGTAAACATTATTATCTGGAGCGTCAGCTCAGTAACTTCTCCTGGATGTCTTAATTCTACTTTTGTGCAGTACCCCCCAGGTGGCAGATGAGAGAGAGAGTGAGGACTGTGATTGGCTGCTTTTATCAGCTCAGGGAGACTGGCCAGGTGTTCCCAATGGCTCCAAATTAGAGGCGCTGTCCACTGAGGTACCTGCTGTGATGCCCCTGTGGGCATGTGTGGGTGTGCTCACATTCTCTGAGGCTAATTGCAGTAACTCGAGGCACCTGTGTCCGTTGCCCAGGAGTCTTTAGCTGCCACCACTCTTTCAGTTTAAAAGAGGCTGTGTGAGAGATCACGCCCCTCTCCAGACAGGCTTACTCTCTGTTTCCCTCTTGCAGGTGCCTTCGGTGTGGTTCCCAAGCCGACCCTTTGTTAATTATTTAAATAAATAAATCATTGTTTCTTTTTCCTGTAACTGACGTGGTGTGTCTCCTTTTTGTTGTGGCCACTTGAGCCGGGCCAAAACAAATGGGGACTCGTCTAAACACGTGAAAGTTTTTAGGAACATCGGGGCGCAGGGTGCCGACTGACTGGGATAATAACAGCCCTTAGGTGGATTGAAGAGGTCAATGTGTACAGACTCTATGGCAGCTTTACATCGTCTAGATACAGGTCACTCTTCAAGGGAAGATTTAATTATTGAAATTAAATATCTGTTACTACAACTCAGGAACCTTGGAATCATTATTCAGTTTTGTTGGGTTCCTGCTCACATAGGCATTAAAGGGAATGAAGAGGCAGATAAAACTGCAAAAGAGATGTTGGAAAACAAATACATAGGAATTAGTGTTCCAATATGAAAGGGAGAAGTCAAATCCATTATCAAATTAGTAATTATACAAAAATGGCAAAGGGAATGGGATGCAAAGGCTGATGCAAGACACTACCATACAAATCAGAAGAGTGACAGGGAAAAGGGTTAATTCACTGAGGCTAAGCAGAAGAGAAGAAGTGGTTTATAGACTTAGAGTAGGACATACAGGATTAAACGCTGGATTATGCACAGTATGCCAAGTCAGAGAAGATGTAGATCAAGTACTTTTTAAATGTGAGAAATATAATGATAATAGAATAATCTGGCAAGGAAATGGAAGGGGAGAAGTCAGTTAATGAAATTCTGGAAGAAAAGGGCACGACAAGTGAGAGACTGAAAGCTTTATTTATTTAATGAAATTTGATGATGATGATTTGTTGGAGCTCTGTGAAGAGTTGAAGTGCAGCTCTGTTGATGGTCTTTAATGGAGACCATGTGGATGAAGCTCTCCTCTCCACCTCCCAGTAACATGGTCCAGTCAGAGTCTGCTTCAACCTCTGGATCATCAGGACACAGTTCATCCTCTCACAACACACACCGTCCTGTTTACTGCCATGACTCCCACCTGTAGAGAGGAGGAGAAAGAAGAGAGGAGGTGAAGGAGTGTTTCCAGAGTCTCCCTTCATCATCACATCCAGTAGAAAGAGCAGCAGGGACTTCAGTCCTGTTCAGAGCAGCAGTGGAGCAGCTGTGGAGCTCAGCCAGCTTCCTTTCAGCTTCATGTTAACGTGTTGGAGTGAACACACACAGACCTGCAGAGACTTTTAGCATCAAGTCTGTTTCCTCTGCAGATTTGACTAATAAACTGCTGAGAGTCCTGAACGCTTCATTACTGCACCAACACTTTAGTGATGGATTTACTGCTGCTCCATTTAAACAAAGATCAGCTGACTAATAAACATGGAGGCTGTCATTGAAGAGATCTGATCAAACTAATGACACATGTGATGACTCTGCTCATGGTTACTAAATGTAATGCTGCTTCTGTGATGTGCAGGCTTCAGTCAGACTGATCTCAGAGCTGTGATCAGTTGTTCATCACATTTGATGAATGACCACCACTGTCTCTATACATCTTGGAAGGCTGTCAGCTGGAATCCAGCTTTATTTCCTGGACACATCAACACAACAACAACAGTCGTCTTCACATCAACTCAAACACATGATCACAACAAGCTTCTGGCTCATCTGATTGGCTGACTGTTGTCTCTCTCTCGCTGTCTTTCTGTCCAATCCTGAAGCCTGTCTCCATTCTCCTCTCACAGCTTCATTGAGAAGCTGCAGGTTTACAGGAAACACTGGATCTTTGATACTAACTGTGTTTAGGACAATACTGATGAAAGCAGCATGGACTGACTGGAACCCTCTACTCACTCCAGAGTCTCCAGTTTATAGTCTGGACTCTTCACAAGATCAAGAAGCTGCTTCACATCTGAATACTTCAGGGTGTTTCTTCTCAGGTCCAGATGTTTCAGATGGAAGGGGTTGGACTTCAGAGCTGAGACCAGAGAATCACAGCTGATCTTTGACAAACTGCAGCTCCACAATCTGAATAAAGAATAAAAGATGAAATGATTGATGATCAATCAGATGTGTTGAGGTTTTAAATATGTCCTCATCAATGTGTGTGTTGACCAGGAATGAAGCTCAACATTATACAGTTATTTAAATGAGTTTGTATTTGTCTTCATTTTGAGGAACAATGAAGTTTTACATCAAATACATTAAATTCACTTGGTGATTCAAATTTCTGTTAGATCGTTGACTGGTCGTTCATTTCTAAATGGATCTGAATCTGCTACCTGTTTACCTCAGATTGTGTTTACTTAAGCTCAATTAAATGCACTTTCATAACTGCATTCAGGTTAAAACAAATTCAGGAGTTTCCTAATCTAGTTAGGTGCTCATACACTATATTACCAAAAGTATTCGCTCACCCATTCAAATGATCAGAATCAGGTGTTCTAATCACTTGGCCTGGCCCCAGGTGTATAAATTCAAGCACTCAGGCATGCAGACTGTGAAACAAGACATTTGTGAAAGAATGGGCCGCTCTCAGGAGCTCAGTGAATTCCAGCGTGGAACTGTCATAGGATGCCACTTGTGCAACAAATCCAGTCGTGAAATTTCCTCGCTCCTAAATATTCCACAGTCAACTGTCAGCTCTATTATAACAAAATGGAAGCGTTTGGGAACAACAGCAACTCAGCCACGAAGTGGTAGGCCACGTAAAGTGACGGAGAGGGGTCAGCGGATGCTGAAGCGCATAGTGCAAAGAGGTCGCCGACTTTCTGCACAGTCAATTGCTACAGAGCTACAAACTTCATGTGACCTTCAGATTAGCCCAAGTACAGTACGCAGAGAGCTTCATGGAATGGGTTTCCATGGCCGAGCAGCTGCAGCCAAGCCACACATCACCAAGTGCAATGCAAGGCGTCGGATGCAATGGTGTAAAGCACGCCGCCACTGGCCTCTAGAGCAGTGGAGACGCGTTCTCTGGAGTGATGAATCACGCTTTTCCATCTGGCAATCTGATGGACGAGTCTGGGTTTGGAGGTTGCCAGGAGAACGGTACATTTCAGATTGCATTGTGCCAACTGTGAAATTTGGTGGAGGAGGAATTATGGTATGGGGTTGTTTTTCAGGAGCTGGGCTTGGCCCCTTAGTTCCAGTGAAAGGAACATTGAATGCTTCAGGATACCAAAACATTTTGGACAATTCCATGCTCCCAACCTTGTGGGAACAGTTTGGAGCGGGCCCCTTCCTCTTCCAACATGACTGTGCACCAGTGCACAAAGCAAGGTCCATAAAGACGTGGATGACAGAGTCTGGTGTGGATGAACTTGACTGGCCTGCACAGAGTCCTGACCTGAACCCGATAGAACACCTTTGGGATGAATTAGAGCGGAGACTGAGAGCCAGGCCTTCTCGACCAACATCAGTGTGTGACCTCACCAATGCGCTTTTGGAAGAATGGTCAAAAATTCCTATAAACACTCTCCTCAACCTTGTGGACAGTCTTCCCAGAAGAGTTGAAGCTGTAATAGCTTCAAAAGGTGGACCGACATCATATTGAATTCTATGAGTTAGGAATGGGATGGCGCTTCAGTTCATAGAATGAGTAAAGGCAGGTGAGCGAATACTTTTGGTAATATAGTGTAGTTCAAATTAGCGCTGTGATCCTTGCTCCATCAAGCTGCTGACCCGGAGCTCTCTGCACTGCTCCCCCCGTCCCTCCTCTTTCATGCACAGAGGAGGAGCAACAACGTCTGCAGAGTGTGTGGAGGAGAAACTGGTTAGTAAAAGAAAAAGCAGTGGCTCAGTAATTTGGAGATGGTTCAGATTTAAAGTATCAGATGAGCAACAAAATGACGTTATATGCAGAGGTTGAGCTAGACTTTTTAGTTGTCTCTCATTTTGACTGACAGGCTCATAAAAATCCCCTCATAATCTATTTTTACCGTCACTTTCATTTTTTAAAATGATAATAATGTAATTCAATAGCATTTCATTTTCATTCAAATGTCATTAACATAGGTGGTGGTGGTGCCTACATGATCAACATGCAATGCAGCCTTATTTTATTACTATATATTTTATTTTATTAAAATGTTGGATGTGGTATGTATAATGGTTGACACTTAAGTCCTCTTCTGTGTGGCCCTATGAGTCTATCATGCCAACAAATTTTTTTTTCTTTTTTCTTTTTTGGTCTCGGCCTCGTTCTCGAGCTGAACTAGTCTTGGTCTTGACTTGGTCTGTCTTGGTCTTGGTCTTACTCTGTGGTCTTGGTAGTGTCTTGGTCTCGGTTTAGGTGGTCTTGACTACAAGTCTACCACAGGCTCCAGGGTGAAACTAATGATGGTTTCATACCTCAAGCCATTATTCAGTCAGCTGCCTTCAAGGCTGATTGTAGAAATGATCCTAATAATGACATGCAATATGAAATCATCATTAGCCTAATAACCAGCCTGCAAGGCACCACTCTCTGCAATCAGCCTTGAAGGCTGGAGCCTTTGTATCAACAAACAAACAAGCTAAGCTAACGTTAGCAATAACTTGCTATTAAACATTTCTAACATATATTAACTAACCAGTTTATTTACAAAAATACTCTGTGTATAGTCTTGGTTAGCTATAATTTGTCGTTTTTTTTAACAGTTTGTGTCTAACGTAAAGCAGTTTGCGAGTGTGTGGCTTATGCACTAGCTCCCATTGCATGGGCGATTACTCGGCCGTGCTTCGGGGTAGAAAAATGCTTGGAAGTTTGTACGAGACACGGGAAGTGTGGCTTTCTTTTCCTGAAAACGACATTTAGATACCTGTTAGAGTTTTCTGTAAAGACATTTATCGTGTATCTGCTTGCAAGAATCACACGCTATGTGCCGACCCATTCTTGAACTGTGAAGGGTCAGTTAGAACCTGAGATGACTTGTTTTTTGTTTGCTGAGTTGATTTGTGCCAGGAAGGACAGCACTGAAGACGTTCCAACTGTGGGAGTATGGCTGAACCAATTCCTTCCCGTCTTTGAGGAGTTCCCGTTTGGACCTTGAGCACTGCCTGTGTTATGTGTAACTAACGAAAATAGAGAGTTGTCTTCCCTTTGTAGACTAACTGCACCTATGTAACTAGGGACCTCCTAAGCGTAATAAAAAGAGAGGAGCGAACGAGCGAACTTTCTGCACAAATTTTCTAGTTTATCTTTTATATCTACTCTTTTTGCTCTTATTTTTATTCTGCCTTTGTTATTCTTATATATCGTACAGCGATTATCAGCCGAAATATATCAGAATGTGACTTTTGGTCCATGTCACCCAGCCCTAATATCAGATCTACAACAGTAACAGACAGTGAACTCACCTCAGAGTCTCCAGTCTACAGTCTGGACTCTCCAGAAAACCACACAGCTGCTTCAGTCCTGAATCCTTCAGGTTGTTGTTACTCAGGTACAGATGTTTCAGATGGGAGGGGTTGGACTTCAGAGCTGAGACCAGAGAATCACAGCTGATCTCTGACAAACTGCAGCTCACCAATCTGAATAAAGAATAAAAGATGAAATGATTGATGATCAATCAGATGTGTTGAGGTTTTAAATGCGTCCTCATCAATGTGTGTGTTGACCAGGAATGAAGCTCAACATTATACAGTTATTTAAATGAGTTTGTATTTGTCTTCATTTTGAGCAACAATAAAGTTTTACATCAAATACATTAAATTCACTTGGTGATTAAAATTTCTGTTAGATCGTTGACTGGTCGTTCATTTCTAAATGGATCTGAATCTGCTACCTGTTTACCTCAGATTGTGTTTACTTAAGCTCAATTAAATGCACTTTCGTAACTGCATTCAGGTTCAAACAAATTCAGGAGTTTCCTAATCTAGTTAGGTGCTCATATATAGGCTACCTGGGCTGGGTAGGTGTATATGAGTACCAAACAAAATGAAACTCCTGAATTTTGATCATATGTTCTAACTGATCAAAAAATACGCTATGTGGCATATTGCTGACTGTCTGTCCTGGTATTGTTATCCTGCAGAGTTAATTTGGTTGGATGACTGACGTTATTCATTGTCAGGACTTCTCTGTGCATTTAAAGGAGGCTGTGTGTCTGTGTCGCTGAGTTGCAGCATGTGAGAGGCTCTGCAAACGGCTTTTAATGTTTGGTAACGCATGAGTACTCTGACGCGTTACTTTTATTCATAGGTAACGCTGTAACGTAACAGATTACTTTTAATTGATGGTAACGTAGTAACCTAACTAATAACTTTTCACAGCAACTCTACCTGACACTGTCACCCAGCCCTAATATCAGATCTACAACAGTAACAGACAGTGAACTCACCCCAGAGTCTCCAGTCTACAGACTGGACTCTCCAGAAAACCACACAGCTGCTTCACTCCTGAATCCTTCAGGTCGTTTCCACCCAGGTACAGATGTTTCAGATGGGAGGGGTTGGACTTCAGAGCTGAGACCAGAGAATCACAGCTGATCTCTGACAAACTGCAGCTCACCAATCTGAATAAAGAATAAAAGATGAAATGATTGATGATCAATCAGATGTGTTGAGGTCTGAAATGTGTCCTGATCAATGAGCTGTTCTCTAAAATGACTAGAGTGACTTTGTCCTTGTATTATTGTGGATCTTCATCATGTCAGCCTTCTACAGACATCATCCAAACGTCAGCACAACATTCAGACAACTATTCATGTCAACACAGATCAATAAGATGCTGCTGACCTCATTACAGGATCAATATCTCCTCCTCACACATGTTGGACTACAAACTGTTGATTAGTTCTTTGATTCCAGGACTTTCTTATTCCTGGATTTGATGTCTCAGGAGGTTTGTGTCATTCAAATGTTAAAGGACAAGTTGACATGTTTAAGTGTGTCTTCCAACAAGTCACATGTCATGTCAACTATTTTCTATGTCACTTTTATAACGTATGTAACTCTAAGAATATAGGTTACTTTAATAAATGACCACAGCTCTACTTTAAATGCAATAATCCTCCTCCTCAGGTATTTATTTACTAAATGAAATAAAATGTAAAGGTTTTGATTTTCCAGAAAAAATAAAATGAGAGGTCAGTGTCAGAAACTGGGGCATCTAAGTCATCTCTGGTTGCAAAATAGAATCAGAGACTTCCCCATTATCATTGGTCTATGCGTGCAGTCATATGCTCAATAAAAGACTGATCCTCTAGAAGAAGAGGCTTGAAGCGCCAGCTAGATTTTAGACAAGACACCATATTTGTGAAGTTGAGAGAAACTGGACTGTGATCAGATATTAGAATATTATGAGAAGTAGAATCAGTAACACTGGGCAATAATTCAGCAGCTATCAGAAAGTAATCAAACCTGGTGGAAGACTTATGGACATGAGAAGAAAAAGAAAACTCCTCCTCTGTAGGATGCTGCAGTCGCCATATATCAACCATATTCCTTGTTTTCATTAAATCATTCAGAATTCCTACTGAAGATATAGCAGGGGGTGGTTTTGTAGAAAGTCTATCTGGGACCGGGTCAAGATGACAATTAAAATCACCCCCATCAGGACTTTTCCCAACCAGAAGCCGTGGGTGGATGGATCTGTCTGCGACGCTCTGCGTTCCTGCACCGCTGCCTACAACTCTGGACTCGTCTCTGGGAACATGGAGGAATACAAGTCGGCCTCTTACAGTGCTCACAGAGCTGTGAAAGAGGCTAAACACTGCTACGGCCAAAGACTGGAGAAACTGATGGGACAGTCTGATTCCAGGGGACTGTGGCAGGGACTACAAACAATCACAGACTACAAAGCAGCACATGCCCCCCGGTGAGTGTCGACGCCTCTCCGGCTGAACAACTCAACACCTTTTTTGCTTTGAGTCGGGAAAGGGGAGGACACACTTACTGTGACGGAGCACGACGTGAGGAGGGTGTTTAAAAGTGTTAACACCAGGAAAGCAGCTGGACCAGACGGGATTAGTGGGCGTGGCCTCAAAATCTGCGCTGATCAGCTGGCTCCTCTGTTCACAGTGATATTCAACCTCTCACTCAGACAGTGTGTGATACCAACCTGCTTCAATCAGAATCAGAATCAGAATAAGAATCAGAAAGGACTTTATTGCCAAGCATGTTTGTGCATACAAGGAATTTGCCTTGGTGTTGGTACGCATAAAACAAAATAAAATAGAATAAAATAAAATAAATATAGAAACTATATTTAAAATACAAAAATACAAAAACTACAAAATATATACACAGTATATATATATATATATATATATATATATATATATATATATATATATATATGCCACCAGAACTGTGGGGTGATGGTGAGACTGATGTGTTCATGGGGGCTTGGTATTGTTCAGCAGACGGACTGCGGATGAGAAAAAATGTTCGCCATGCGAGTGGTCCTACACTCGATGGATCACAGCCGTCTGCCAGAGGGGAGTCTGTTGAATAGTCCATGTCCAGGGTGAGAGGGATCAGCCACAATCTTAGCTGCACGCTTCAGAGTCCTGGAAGCGTACAGCTTGTCGAGAGAATTCAGACTGCAGCCAATCACCTTCTCTGCACAGCGAATGACATGCTGCAGTCTGCTCTTGTCCTTAGCAGAGGCTGCAGCATACCAGGTGGTGATGGAGCTGGTGAGGATGGACTCAATGATGGCCGTGTAGAAGTGAACCATCATTGTCTTTGGCAGGTTGAATTTCTTCAGCTGCCGCAGGAAGTACATCCTCTGCTGTGCTTTTTTGATCAGGGCGCTGATGTTCAGCTCCCATTTGAGGTCCTGGGAGATGATGGTGCCCAGGAAACGGAAGGACTCCACAGTGTTAACTGTAGAGTCAGACAGGATGATGGGGAGGAGTGGGGCTGTGTTCTTCCTGTAATCCACAATCATCTCCACTGTTTTGGAGGCGTTCAGCTCCAGATTGTGGCGGCTACACCAAGTCACCAAGCGGTCAATCTCCAGTCTGTAGGCGCTCTCATCTCCACCTGAGATGAGCCCGATGAGGGTGGTGTCATCCGCAAACTTCAGGAGCTTGACAGACTCGTGACTGGAGGTGCAGCTGTTGGTGTACAGGGAGAAGAGCAGAGGAGAAAGGACACAGCCTTGAGGGGAACCAGTGCTGATGGTGCGGGAGTCTGAGATGTGTTTTCCCAGCCTCACATGCTGCCTCCTGTCAGACAGGAAGTCTGTGATCCACCTGCAGATGGAGTCAGACACGGTCAGCTGGGAGAGTTTGTCCTGTAGTAGAGATGGAACGACCGTGTTGAAGGCCGAGCTGAAATCCACAAACAGGACCCTGGCATATGATCTGGGGGAGTCCAGGTGCTGGAGGATGAGGTGGAGTGACAGGTTGACAGCGTCATCCACAGATCTGTTTGATCTGTAGGCGAACTGCAGGGGGTCCAGGAATGGGTCTGTTAAGTCCTTGAGGTGTGAAAGCACAAGGCGCTCAAAGGACTTCATCACAACCGATGTCAGGGCAACAGGGCGGTAGTCATGCAGTCCTGTAGTCCTTGGCTTTTTGGGGACTGGAATGATGGTGGAGGCCTTGAAGCAAGCTGGCACGTGACATGACTTCAGTGAGATGTTGAATATATCCGTGAACACTGAAGACAGTTGATCAGCGCAGTACTTCAAGGTGGATGGAGACACAGCATCTGGTCCAGCAGCCTTGCGGGGGTTCTGCCTCGTAAACAGCCTCTTCACTTCCTTCTCCAGGATGATGAGAGGTGAGATGGAGGAGGGAGGCTCTGAGACCACCGGCTGTGAAGGAGCCTTGGCCGTTGTTGTTGTCGGGGAGGAGGGGGGCACTGGTGTGACGGCCTGTGAAGTTTCACAGACACCACTGCTGGTAGGGGAGGTGTCACCGTGGGGGGTGGTGGTCGTGGTACTGTCCCATTGTCTCTCAAAGCGGCAGAAGTATTCATTCAGGTTGTTGGCCAGGCGTGAGTCGTTCACAGAGTGGGGGGGTTTGGGCTTGTAGTTGGTGATGTTCTTGAAGCCCCTCCAGACAGAGCTCGAGTCGTTGGCTGCAAACTGGCTCTGCAGCTTTTCTGAGTACTGTCGTTTAGCTTCCCTCACCGCTTTGCTAAACTTGTACTTCGACTCTTTGAATTTTTCTCTGTCTCCACTCCTGAATGCCTTCTCCTTCTCCAACCTGAGGTGTCTGAGTTTGGCTGTGAACCAGGGCTTGTCATTGTTATAACTCACCCTGGTGCGTGTTGGAATACAGCAGTCCTCACAGAAGCTGATGTATGACGTCACTGCTTCTGTGTACTCATCCAAACTGTTTGTTGCCGCCTTGAAAGTGTCCCAGTCAGTACAGTCCAAACATGCCCTTAAGCGGTCCACAGCTTCACTGGTCCACATCTTAGACGTCCTCACAGCAGGTTTACAGAGTTTGAGTTTCTGTCTATATGCTGGAATCAGGTGGATCAAAAAGTCCACAATAGTCCCTGTCCCAAAGAAACCACACCCCAGCAGCTCCAACGACTTCAGGCCCATAGCCCTCACATCTGTGCTGATGAAATGTTTGGAGAGACATTCATCACCTCCACACTGCCCACCACCCTGGATACACTACAGTTTGCATACCAGCCGGACAGATCTACAGATGACGCCATAAACCTCCTCCTCTACAAGACCCTCTCCCACGTGGACACTGGTAAGAGAAACTATGTGAGAGTGCTGTTTGTTGACTACAGCTCAGCATTCAATACCATAGTTCCCTCCAGACTGGCTGCTAAGCTGCATGGCCTGGGCCTGGACTCCTCCCTGTGCAGGTGGATCTACAGCTTTCTGACCACTCGGACCACAGGTGGTCCGAGTGGGTCACCACACTTCAGCCCCCCTGACTCTCAGCACTGGATCCCCCCAGGGCTGTGTGCTCAGCCCTCTGCTGTACTCGCTGTACAAACACGACTGTGAGGCCACTTCAGACTCCAACATCATCATCAAGTTTGCTGACGACACCGCTGTTGTAGGACTAATCGCCCACGATGATGAGACAGCCTACAGGAGGGAGGTGTCCAGAGCATCTTGTGTGGGAGCATCACCACCTGGATGGGAAACTGTACCAGGCAGGACTTCCTGGCCCTCAAGAGGGTGGTCCGTTCAGCGGAGCGGACCATCAGAACCCCCTTCCCCAACCTGCAGGACATTTACACCATTTACTTTGTTCTTCCGGCGCCGGTCGAAGCCGGCAGCTGCTTGCAACAGCTCTTACTCCTTCTCTCTTTTTCCTATTTTTTCTCTAATTTATTTCACTTTTTGCTTCGCTTTTTTACTTTGTATATATTTTTTAAGATCGCTCTGCAGCTTTTCACTTTTTTTCGAGTCTTTTCGGATCATTTTTAACAACATTCAGACCGGCCGGCGTAACAATGCACGAAGCGGCCCGCGTGTGCTTTGTTTACAGGAGGGAACAGCTGATCGCGCTGCGTAGCGCTGTAGTGTTCCCTCGGGACAGACACGAGATTCCCCCAGAGCTACTCCGCAAGACCCGCCGTGGATGCCGTGCAGGAAAACAGCGTCGCGAAAAGAAGAGACGCTTCAGACCTGTTCTTCCCTCCGTCACCATGGGAAACGTGAGATCTCTACCCAACAAGATGGACGAGCTGGGAGCGCTGACACGATACCAGCGGGAGTACAGAGAAAGTAGCATCCTTCTTTTCACGGAGACCTGGCTTACACCGAGCATCCCGGACTCCGCCGTTATGCTGGACAACTTTCACCTTCTGCGGGCAGAAAGGACAGCTGATAGTGGTAAGGGGAAAGGAGGAGGCCTGGCTGTGTTTGTGAACGAGAGGTGGTGTAAATCTACACACTGCACGGTTAAGGCACAACTGTGGAGTAAGGACATTGAACTGTTAGCAGTTAGCATGAGGCCATACTATCTGCCACGGGAGTTTCCACATGCTATTGTGATAGCGGTGTACGTCCCCCCCATCTGCTAAGACAGACACAGCTTCTGATGCCCTGCTCTCAGTTACCAGCAAGCTGCAGACACAGCACCCACAGGCCCTCTTCCTCATCTCTGGAGACTTCAATCATGCTTCTCCCTCATCTGTTCTGTTCACCTGCAGCCTGTGGTCCCATGCACGGTGAAGAGGTGGACTGCAGAGAGTGAGGCAGCTCTCAGGGACTGCTTCAACACCACTGTGTGGACAGAACTCTGTGATCCACATGGGGAGGACATCAATGCCATGACAGACTGCATTACAGACTACATTAACTTCTGCTTTGAGAACACTGTTCCCTCCAGGGTGCTACGGTGCTTCTCACATAACAAGCCGTGGATTAACCCTGAGATTAAGGCCTCATCCACACGTACGAAAACGGATATTTTCCTATCCGTTTTCGCTGGCACGGTTTCAAAAATATCCGTGTCTAGACAGATCCGTCTTTACACGACTGAAAACGCTACTTCATATCACAGGTCTATAGGCGGCGCTGTTTCAGTTTCAGAAATTCACCAAAAACGGAGAGAAAGAGGTGGCGCATGTGCATGAAGCTTGAGCGCTCGACTTTAGAAGAAACCAAACTCAAGGAAAAAATAGATTTTGCCCTAGCAACCATAATAGGCTCAATATCTTCTCCAGTAGTAACGCAAGCATGTAGTCCGCCATTGTTGTTGATGTTGTTATGAGACGTTTCGCGGGATATAAGAGGTGGAAGACTGCTCGAGGGGTGTGGCCATGGTGGCGATGACATCAGCGTTTTCAAAAATCTACGGTTAAAAATAAAGGTTATTCTTATTCTTATTCTTATTTAAACGTTGCAGGTTAAAGGCCAAGAAGATCCTGAAAGAGCCCAGTCACCCCCAGGGGTGGACAGTAACGGAGTAAATTTACTTAAGTACAGATTCTGAGGATTTGTACTTTACTCAAATACAAGAATTCTTTGATACTTATTACTCTTACTCTAATACATTTCCAAGGCAAAGATTTTTACTTTTACTCGAGTTAATTTCTGAGAAGGCTCATGAATACTCGTTACTTTTAGGTTTGCCTGTTGTTTTTTTTTTTTTTCCCCCTAAAATGCGATTGGCCACATGCAGTGTCGGTCAAAGAAGGAAACCTATCACAGTACACCTTCTCAACTGGGATTTACCTACCCAAGCAGCTCAAAACAAGACCGCGGTGGCAATGGCGACTGCCGAAGAAATCTCCGATGAATCCAAGTCTGAACATGATGAGCCGGAGTTTTATGAGGCGGAGGAAGAAAACCCATGGCCTTATCTTAAAGCTATGTTCGACTTTGTCGGAGTGAAAAAGGACAACGCGGACCCCGAAAAGAAAAATACATTTTCAAATGCTTATTGTGTTTGCCAAAGAAAAACTACCTCTCTGCTTTCAACAACTCCACGTCCAACCTGAAGAAACACGTTGACGCGATCGCGGATTTTCAGTTAAATATCCTAACTAGAAACAAACAGATTGCCCTGCTCTGCCTCTCATTGGGTCGTACTCACGTTACCATCTGGGTCAGAGCCAATTAGAAGCAGGATGGAGGTGGAGACAGGCAAGACCAACTCCTACGTTTAAATAACATAATGAAAATATCTGCTTGACAACTTATTATGGATCTGGGAACAAGCCCAAATAAGCAACTACACTTTAGAAACGAGCCCCAAAAAAACGTGACCCGTGACGACCAATATTTGTAAGAGACTTTACATGAAAACAAGCCCAAAGTCACTTATAATAAGCTGACTTGGCAACGCTGTCAACAGGCTGCCTGTTCAACCCAGTAGAAGAAGAAGACAGGAACACAGGTGTAGAGCTGATGGAGGGTATCAGAGGGTATTTATCTTTAGAACTGTGTTGATGTGCATAGATCACCTTTTTACTAAATATGAAGCCACTGGTCTAATTCTAGGCTCAGTTTGTCAGTCCCCTGTCAATTTCCATGGATTGATAACAGGCACCTTCAGCATCAGCATCAGGTCAACAGGTATCACCAACAGGCCGCTCATTTTATGAGCACATCATTGACTTTCCTTCTCTAGTCCCATGCTCTAGTCATGTCCCATCATGTCACGTCTTTTACGTCTTGTCATCCGTGGAGGTTAAAAAAGGAACCAGCCTGTTTTTACAATGTAAGGAGTAGAAAGTACACATATTTGTGTACAAATGTAGTAAAAGTAAAAAGTCATCAGAAAAAGAAATACTCAAGTAAAGTACAGATACCTGAAACATCTACTTAAGTACAGTAACAAAGTATTTGTACTTGGTTACTTCCCACCTCTGGTGATCACGTTATCACTTCCTGTTCAACCACAGGAACAAGCTGTTCCAGCTGATGAATGAATGAATGAACACTTCTACTTTACCAGTTATGGGCTCATTGTATTGATGGAGACACAACAGCAAATAAAAAGGCACTCTCTCCAGAGGGGCAGCTCAGCTACTAAGGGCAAACGGGCTGTTTCCAGAGCAACAATAGCCCGTACCTGTGCACGTCTGATGACTGAGGAGATACCTGCTGATGTTCAGGAACATGATGCTCCTTCATTTAAACTCTTTGAGCTCCTTTTCTATCTGACAGTCCTGACAAGAGAACTCATCTAAACTGGATCTCCATTCTTCAGAAGCCTGAGAAGAAAATAAATGAAAACTCACCTCAGAGTCTCCAGTTTACAGTTTGGACTCTCCAGTCCAGCAGACAGATGCTTCACTCCTGAATCCTCCAGGTCGTTTCCACTCAGGTCCAGATGCTTCAGATGGGAGGGGTGGGACTTCAGAGCTGAGGCCACGACCTCACAGTGACTCTCTGAGAGTCCACAGTTAATAAGTCTGTCATGAGACAAATAAAATCTGTTATAATGGAAGAAGACATTTCTATGAACATGATGGGTTTGATGAGTGGACAGTTGGACAAATCCTGTTGGACATTTTGTCTCCACATCAGTGGTTCAGCTCATCTTCTCTGACTGTGTTTGACAGGAAACAATCATTCTCATCATCTCACATTAGTTGTTCATCAAAAACACAATGAACAAACAATCAGGTTGAATTCTTTTCACCATCAAGTCATCACAAAGATGTTCTCAGGGTTTTATCTGTCAAACTAAACTCTGACCTTTGTGTGTTTCACATCTCTTTAACAAGTCAGACTTCTACCGTTCTGCTCTTATATATTCAGACCTCTGAGCATTTCCTGCTTCAACTCTTCTCTACAGCAACAAGACAGGAAACAAATAGAAAGAAAGACGTAAAAACAAGACCATGTGACTGGACTTCTCTCCTTCAAATGAAACGTTGAACTCAGTCAATAAAATGCTCCATTGATGGGTCAGTCTCTGTGTGGGATGATCAGTAGTTTACGGTGGCTCATGTTGATCCTAACAAGCTTTAGACAGATGTTGATGTGGAGCCACTTCACTGACTTCAGGATTATTCTGTACTCTAGAAACAGCCTTCAATATCCTCTCATCATTGTAACGTGAGGCCTCAGAGGCTGCTTCAGCTAAACTAACTTACTGATGCAGAGAATAATAAGACAGAGAAATAGAAAGAAAAGAGTCAATAACTAGAAGAACAGCTTTAAACAGCTGGAGAACATCTGGGACTAAATACAACTGACTGTGATGTTTGCAGTCAACAAGTGGAACACTGTTTGAAGAAGAATGAGAACGTCTGAAGAACTAAACTACTAATCTCCACTGATTGATTCTGTTAATGATCACATCAGGACTCACTCAGCCTTTCTGCAGTTCCTCACAGCTGGGATCAGTCTCCATCGTCCCTCATCTGATGTGTTGTACTGATTCGGGTTCAACTCCTCCAGAACCTCCTCTGACATCTGTAGCATGTAGGCCAGAGCTGAGCAGTGGACCTCAGAGAGTTCCTTCCCTGATCTGTTCTCTGACTTCAGGAACTCTTGGATCTCCTGATGAACTGAGAGGTCGTTCATCTCCATCAGACAGTGGAAGATGTTGATGCTTCTGTCAGGAGAGATTTTATCAGTGTTCATCTTTTTCAGGTTGTTGATGGTTCTCTGGATGATTTCTGGGCTGTTTTTTCTATGACCCAGCAGACGTCCTAAGAGTCTGTGGTTGGACACTGTCTGACCCAGCAGACCTCCTAAGAGTCTCTGGTTGGACTCCAGAGAGAGGCCATGAAGGAAGCGAACTAACAGGTCCAGGTGACCATTTTTACTCTCCAGGGATTTAATCATGACTCTGTTCAGAAATTCATCCAGAGGTGAGTTATTGTCGTTTCCTCCCAGGAAGTCCTCCAGCACCTTTGTCTTCCTGTTGGTGTAACAGTGGATCATGTAGACTGCAGCCAGAAACTCCTGAACGCTCAGATGGACGAAGCAGAACACCTTGTCCTGGTACAGTCCTCTCTCCTCTTTAAAGATCTGTGTCAACACTCCTGAGTACACTGAGGCTGCTCTGATATGGATGCCACACTCTGTCAGGTCTGGTTCATAGAAGATCAGGTTTCCTTTCAGCAGCTGATCAAAAGCCAGTTTTCCCAGAGACTCAATCATCTTCCTGCTCTCTGGACTCCAGTGTGGATCTGTCTCAGCTCCTCCATCATACTTGACCTTCTTGACTTTGGTCTGAACCACCAGGAAGTGGATGTACATCTCAGTCAGGGTCTTGGGCAGCTCTCCTCCCTCTCTGGTTTCCAACACATCCTCCAGAACTGTAGCAGTGATCCAGCAGAAGACTGGGATGTGACACATGATGTGGAGGCTTCGTGATGTCTTGATGTGGGAGATGATCCTGCTGGCCTGCTCCTCATCTCTGAATCTCTTCCTGAAGTACTCCTCCTTCTGGGGGTCAGTGAACCCTCTGACCTCTGTCACCATGTCAACACACTCAGGAGGGATCTGATTGGCTGCTGCAGGTCGTGTCGTTATCCAGAGGCGAGCAGAGGGAAGCAGTTTCCCCCTGATGAGGTTTGTCAGCAGCACATCCACTGAGGTGGACTCTGTAACATCAGTCAGGATCTCAGTCTTGTGGAAGTCCAGAGGAAGTCGACACTCATCCAGACCATCAAAGATGAACACAACCTGGAACTCTTCAAAGCTGCAGATTCCTGCTTCTTTGGTTTCAGGAAAGAAGTGATGAACAAGTTCCACCAAGCTGAACTTTCTCTCTTCCATCACATTCAGCTCTCTGAAAGTCAGTGGAAATATGAAGAGGATGTCCTGGTTGGCTTTGTCTTCAGCCCAGTCCAGAGTGAACCTCTGTGTTAAGACTGTTTTCCCAATGCCAGCCACTCCCTTTGTCATCACTCTTCTGATTGGTCCATGTCTTCCAGGTGAGGCTTTAAAGAGGTCTTCTTGTCTGATGCTTGTTTCTGGTCTGTGTGCTTTCCTGGATGCTGCTTCAATCTGTCTGACCTCATGTTCATCATTGACCTCTGCAGTCCCTCCCTCTGTGATGTAGAGCTCTGTGTAGATCTCATTCAGAAGGCTTGAGTTTCCTGCTTTAGCAATCCCCTCAAACACACACTGGAACTTCTCCTTCAGAGCACATTTAACTTTACGTCCACAAACTGCAGCTTCAAGTCCTGAATGAACAAATGAGAAAGAAAATATGGAGACAGAAAATCTGAGGATCTAAACATTACAGTGTGTCTTAAGTTTGTCTTAATCCATCAGTTTGATTCATTAATAAGTAGAGGACCAGATGTTTGCATCATATTAACAGTTAGAGAAACATAACCTTCCTCCATTTCCTCTTTCCATCAAGTTAAAGCTGTTAAATCCTCTTACTGCTCTGCAGACAGTCAGCCAGCTCCTCCTGCTTCATTCTCCTCAGGAAGTTCATTGTGATCTTCACAAATAAATCTCTGCTGCTCCTCCTCTGCTCTTCATCCTCACTCTCCAACACCTCCTCATCCTCCCTCTGACTCTCTGAGCATTCTGGGTAATCTGGACTCAGAACCTTCTGGATCTTCTTCAACTGGTTCTTCACAAAAGTCATGATGTTCTCCTCCAGCAGCTGGAACAGAAGGAGAACCTGAACATTTAATTTAAACCTGGAGGAATTCATGATTCATTAATCAGTCTGAAGGCAGACAGCATGATCTCATGATGATTCAACCTTTCATCTGTTGTGAGAAGTCAGTTTGTACATGAACAGACCATAAATATGGAGTCCAGGTCTGGTTGATGTTTCTGTGTAGACTGACCACCAGGAACCTCTGTGCTCTGCTCCAGAACCCTGTGGAGAAAACATAGAACATGATTCAGTACATGCCTTATTGAAAGTGATGAGTTCGGTAATTATGTCACCATGTGGGTCTCATTTCAAATCAATGCTGAATAACATAGTATACCGCTCATGTTCATACTGATTCAGCAGCCTTCAGGAATAAATTCTTACATGAACCAACTTATAAAGGGTAAACACATTCCCAGCATTTATTTTCTGCAGTAGATCTTTTTGTCCAGAGGCCGCAGAATTAGTCTATAAAGATGGAGACAGTGTCAGCGCTTGAGATAAAGAGTAGAACAAGGAAGGTGTAGCAAGGTGAAGCAGAAAGGAAGTAAAACTGTGTAGAGTATCTCATGTCATCTTAAGTAACAAGTACTGACTGGTCAAAGGTTGAATAAGATTTAATGATTGTGAATCTTCTCTTTCTCAGGTGAATGATGGTAGAATATTTGTTCCTGTTTAGGAAATCACAGATGGAGACACCACAGGACTTGTTCCAGAAGAGTGGTGGATGCACAGCTCATGCTGAGGAGGATCTCCTGAGAGATGGAATCCACCATCACATTGTTCAGATAAGAACAGAGATCTCCTTTCTCAACATTCAGAGGAAGAAACAAACAACCCAGGTTTATTCATTGTCATTTGGTTTGTTGTTACTTCTCCTGAACCTGAATGTTGAAAGGCCACTGAGTTTCATAACTTAAAGGAGCAGTGCAAAAGAAAGACCTGAACTAACAACAGAACTATTTTAAATTCCTTTGAACTAAAGGGTTCCCTATGAAAAGAGAACTGTTCTGTGTTTAGTGTCACTTCTTTTTGAAAGACAACGATTTATTCTGAGTAGATTAAGAAGATAATCTGGGGCCTCCCTCATGTACAAAGAGTCTGAATCTGAAGAATCTGTTACCAGGTTTGCTTCCACATTATTTGCTGCTGCATCCTGATACAAACAAATGAGTTCAGAATAGAAACCAGTGAATAATGAGCTCTGATATATTCAAGAGTTGGTCGGAGATGGTCCTCTCACCTCAGAGCTTCAGTCTGGATCTCATGTTCTCTACACAGAGTGGTCTTAGAGGGGGGGACTCCTGTCTCCTGTCTGTCCTCAGTCTGATCCATCACCTGTTGAGAGAGCTGTACTCAGTCATGACAACAAACGTTAGCTCAACAAACACAGGGTTTACATTCATGTCTTTAACGCGTCAGAAATACAGTAGAAAGAAGTGAAGCTGCTGAACGACTCTGTCACTGTGCTGCTTTCATTTTAGTCTGGAAGGTGATTGTGTTTCTGATAAATCTGTCATGTTTGATCCAACATGTCCAACCAGTTCTGACACTCCTTTCATTGTTTAACCACATGAACACGATGATAATCCAACTGTAGCTGGTTCACTCTGAGAACCACTAACAGTAAAACATGCTAATCTGTTTAAGCCAATACTTTGAGATAAAACTCTTGTAAAATATAAGGTAAATAACAATAATAACAAAAAATAAAAATAATTAAATAACGTTGTGAGAGGAAACACAGACGTTACTGTCAAGTCAAACACAATGTGACACAAAGTTGATCAGACAGATTTCTCTGCTGGGATTCTCACCTGCAGAACTTCAGGAACTTTCAGTCACGTTCCACCTTCATGTGTGGAGCTGGTGGAGAAAAGAAGACTTTCTTTCAGTAGTCTTGGAGTCTGTGTTCATTTGATCTGAAGTCACATCCTCATAACTTCAGACTAAAAACATCAGAGTGACGTCAAAAGCAGTCTGACCTGAAAGCCCACATCACAACATGGAGTTCCATCTGTCCACTAGATGGAGCTAACTGACCTTATAAACTCTGGGACAGTATCACAGTCACATGAACACATTCTAGATCCTCCACTGATGCTGCTGTACACTACAAACACTCTTCAACTAGACTTTAATGAGAGAGAGGACAGGAGCTCAGTGCATCATGGGAAGTCTCCCAGCAGCCTGGACCTATAGCAGCACAACTAAGGGATGGTTCAGGGTCACCTGTTACAGGAACCTTCATAGTAGAGAGAATGTCTGATTATGTCACAGGCCACAAGACGACTCACCTGTTCACACAACATAAATATATATAAATGAGAGTCAGGAGTCATCAGCTGTGTTCCTCATAGCAGCTTGTTAACTGTCCTTATTAAACAGAACTCACCATTCTTCTTCATGTGATCAGTTTCTCTATTTCTTATACACTATATTACCAAAAGTATTCGCTCACCTGCCTTTACTCATTCTATGAACTGAAGTGCCATCCCATTCCTAACTCATAGAATTCAATATGATGTCGGTCCACCTTTTGCAGCTATTACAGCTTCAACTCTTCTGGGAAGACTGTCCACAAGGTTGAGGAGAGTGTTTATAGGAATTTTTGACCATTCTTCCAAAAGCGCATTGGTGAGGTCACACACTGATGTTGGTCGAGAAGGCCTGGCTCTCAGTCTCCGCTCTAATTCATCCCAAAGGTGTTCTATCGGGTTCAGGTCAGGACTCTGTGCAGGCCAGTCAAGTTCATCCACACCAGACTCTGTCATCCACGTCTTTATGGACCTTGCTTTGTGCACTGGTGCACAGTCATGTTGGAAGAGGAAGGGGCCCGCTCCAAACTGTTCCCACAAGGTTGGGAGCATGGAATTGTCCAAAATGTTTTGGTATCCTGAAGCATTCAATGTTCCTTTCACTGGAACTAAGGGGCCAAGCCCAGCTCCTGAAAAACAACCCCATACCATAATTCCTCCTCCACCAAATTTCACAGTTGGCACAATGCAATCTGAAATGTACCGTTCTCCTGGCAACCTCCAAACCCAGACTCGTCCATCAGATTGCCAGATGGAAAAGCGTGATTCATCACTCCAGAGAACGCGTCTCCACTGCTCTAGAGGACAGTGGCGGCGTGCTTTACACCATTGCATCCGACGCCTTGCATTGCACTTGGTGATGTGTGGCTTGGCTGCAGCTGCTCGGCCATGGAAACCCATTTTAGAAGCTCTCTGCGTACTGTACTTGGGCTAATCTGAAGGTCACATGAAGTTTGTAGCTCTGTAGCAATTGACTGTGCAGAAAGTCGGCGACCTCTTTGCACTATGCGCTTCAGCATCCGCTGACCCCTCTCCGTCACTTTACGTGGCCTACCACTTCGTGGCTGAGTTGCTGTTGTTCCCAAACGCTTCCATTTTGTTATAATAGAGCTGACAGTTGACTGTGGAATATTTAGGAGCGAGGAAATTTCACGACTGGATTTGTTGCACAAGTGGCATCCTATGACAGTTCCACGCTGGAATTCACTGAGCTCCTGAGAGCGGCCCATTCTTTCACAAATGTCTTGTTTCACAGTCTGCATGCCTGAGTGCTTGAATTTATACACCTGGGGCCAGGCCAAGTGATTAGAACACCTGATTCTGATCATTTGAATGGGTGAGCGAATACTTTTGGTAATATAGTGTATCATTCACTTACCATGCTTCTTGCTTCACCACAAACTAAATGATAACTGCTCATATATTCCCACAACATATTGAAAATACAAAACATGTTTGAGTCCTTAAAGTCACATTTCTAATCAGCTAAATACTGTTAACACCTTTAACTTCTATTGTGTAGCTTCTACTATGCTACTGCTTGTTTGAACTTTTCAACACGTCTTTCATATAGAAACAATACTGTAAAGCACATATCAACATAACCTTTAACCTGGATGAGTATGAGCATTCACATTCACTCATTCACCAACTCTCAGCCAACTCACCCAGCTAGACTTCATCCTTAATTGTTGTCTCTCCCATCAAATGAAATGAAAATAAATGCCCAGGAGCCACATAAAAAACATGGACAGACCGCCATTTTCTACTGTTATTCTCTAAGAGAGAAAGTTAAACTTGTTCTATTGTGTCTGTCACAGTTTACAACCTAGTTCCTCCATCAACAGACTTCACTCACCTGCAGAACATCAGGAACTTTCAGTCACGTTCCACCTTTATGTGTGGAGCTGTTGGAGAAAAGAAGACTTTCTTTCAGTAGTCTTTAAGTCTGTGTTCATGTGATCAGGGGGGTATTCCATCAAGCTCGCTTAGCTCCAAGTCTGGCTTAAATGGCCAAGTCTCGCTTATGTTAGTGAGAGTTCAGTTTCACCAATGTGGCTAAGATTAGCTCCAACTTGGTAACCATGGAAACATGGTTCTGGCTAAGCCGGACACTTGGAGCTAAACTCTGACTTTCTGTTCCATCAAACTGAGCCTTAATTCTGTTCCATGAAAGTGGTTAACACGAATGCCAGCCTTGTAACCATGGTGACTTATGCTGCCGGCCAAACCTGGTCTGGACCAGGATTAAGGTGAAGATGAACTCCACTAATGTCCAAAAGACATGTCTGTTTTGCATTTACATACACAATGTACTGATTAAATAATTGATGAAACCAAAACGTGCTTTCCATCCACTTTGGAAACTAAGGAAAAAGTGCATTTGGTAAGTATTATGATTTTGTGACAAATAAAAATAAATCTGTTTTCATTTCTTTATTTCATCCTTACAGATAAAGATGAATAAAATAAAATAAAATAAATTACAATGAAGACATTTAAAGGTATGTTTAAAACACATAGAGGAAGCCTACACCAGTCACCTGAAATGTCCGCCAAATTACGGCACCAGGTGGAGACTATCTAGCAGAGCAGTCAAGACAGGCAGGGGGACACACATTCAGCAAAGACAAGTAAGAGAATATGGCATGTCCATTCATTGAGGATGAGGAGCCCATTGATGAAGGGGCACAAATAATTCAAAGGGCCTTCTTCAGGCGACCACCAGCTCCGAGGGTCTTCCAGGAGAGGACTAACCCACTGGAACAAAGTGATTCTTTCCTGTGGGAGAGGTATCGGTTCAGCCGTCAAAGCATAGTGTACTTATGCACTTTGCTGGAGCCACACATAAGGAAGGTCACTCGCCGCAGCCAATCACTGACCCCTGTGCAATCTGTATGTATTGCACTGCGGTTTTTTGCCAGCGGTACATTTCTGTATAGTGTTGGAGATGCTGAGGGACTAAGTAAGGCCACTGTTTGCAGAGAGGTAGGCCTACAAAATTAAAAACTTGGATCAGTTGGATTATTTCTTACATCACCAAACAACATACATAGGTTGCAAGAGGATATGAATGAATACATGAACAAAAAAAACAACTTTATTACAGGTAAGAGCAGTCTGTCTTGCCCTTAAAGAGTTCCTCAATATCTTCGTCACCTTCCCAAGCCATCATGGGACACAAAGGATCAAAGAGGGATTTCATGCAATCGCAGGTATGTGACATTGAAATGCATGCAATGTGAAGTTAAATGTTCCACAGGTTGACACATTGCACTTTTATCCTTTTACATAGGCTTTCCCAATGTCCTTGGCTGCATAGACTGCACACACATCAAGATCCAGGCCCCACCTGGACCTGTGGAAAGGGACTACGTGGATCGAAGGAATAACCACAGCCTGAATGTGCAGGTACATAGCCCATGGAGCTACTGTACATGTCCGACTGCTAGTGTCCAGTGTCACTGATGTCACCCTGCATGCTGACAGATGATTTGTGATTCTGAGCTGCTCATTACGAACGTCGAGGCCAAATGGCCTGGCGGTGTCCATGATGCGAGGATACTCAGGGAAAGCCACCTGGCACAAAGACTTGCACAAGGTAAAACAATCTTCATCAAAAACACTAGTATGGATGGGGGTGTGCAAAGATGAATGAATCATGTAATTCATAGCCACTGTTTTCTCACCTTGCAGGGGGGTTTGAGGGGGTCCTTCTCGGGGACAGGGGTTATCCCTGCCTTCCATACCTCTTAACCCCATACCCTGAGCCAAGGGCTGCAGCTGAGGCAGCTTTTAATAATGCCCTCAGCGCCACCAGGGCACGTATTGAGATGGTTTTTGGTCTGCTCAAGTCCAGGTTAGGGACTGCTTTCTTCAACCTGTAATGCAGAATTTTATTTTAACATTTCAACATCTTGTTCCAATCTCTGCAGGTTCCAGTGCTTAAAATTTTTAAGGCGGGCTCCTGACCGGGCTTGTGAGGTAGTGATTGCGTGTGCTGTACTACACAATATAGCCACCATCCGGAGGGAGAGGCTTCCACAGTTTCAACCTGAAGAAAGATGGGAAGAGCCTGCCCCTGTACAGGAACACAGAGATGGGCGGATCATGCGAAATCTGTACAGAGACACGTATTTTTCTTGAACCAAACCCCCCCCCTTTTTGTTAAATCCCTTATAATGTCAATTTATTGATCCAAGCTCATTCCCCCACCCCACATTGTATTGCCCATTTTCACAGAGGGCTTCACAAAGCAACATGACATACCCGTAGACCCTCACTGAAACAAGATAGAATAACAAGACCAAATGGCTTTTGAATGTTTATTGTCCCGAGTCACCAAGCTGGGGAGACAATGCTACAGAATTAAATACTGTAAAAACAATGACCTTATTCTCTCTGCCTGGATTCATACATACATCCTTCTCCATCTTGTTGATTTCAAGTTTCATTTTTTTTATCTGCAGTTGTTTGTACTGGATCTGCAGCTTCAGGTACCTTTTGTACAGCACCTTCACATCCTATGATCAGAAAATGTGTGAGTGCAGCCAAAATGCAGCTAATGGTGATTTTCAAAACAGGAAAAGAAGCGAATGGTAACTCACTTCATTCCTTTTAGTTGAGGATGGGGTAGTCTGCTGCAGCAGGGTTGGATTTATTAATTTTGGCAATGCATACATGAATAATATTTAAGACTCAGACTTACATCTTGGAGTACAGTGTCTTCTACAGAAACCGTCTCCTCTTCATCTCTGGCCTGGTAATCTTGATGACTCTGTCCTTCACCCTGGAAATGGAGGAACATCAGTTAGAGGAGGCTAGGCAGAATTTCAGTTACTGGGGATTTTGGGACTTACAGGGTCTCCTGAGGGCCCTGCTGCAACTTCCGGGGGTTCCAATAAAATGATTTGTCCCTCCGTTACTAATCGAACAAACATGTTCATAGTCAGCTAAATTAACTGAGGGGCTGTCGCCATGCAGCGGAGGGACAGTGGTTGACAGTGCAGTACCTTCAACAAATGCGGCCCGCATCTCTGCATCAGTAGGAGAGGAAGCGCACCCCCCCTGAATCCCATCAATTTTTGGACCCTTGTTGGAGGTCAGGGCGAGAGATTCAGCCGGCGTTAACTCTTCAGGTGGCGGGCCCCCACCAGTGGCTCCCAGTTGAGCTTTTTTCTTTGTTGCTGCAAGGAACATAGTCACTTTACACTCATATTTATACATTTCACATCATTCACATTATCATGCATCACTGACCATTTGAAAGGATGTTTTTATATTTTATTTTAACCTGTTGGCAGGTGCGTTTTTGGCCGAGGTTGCTTCTGTTTGGACAGTAAAAAAGAGGTTAATTAATTAGAGACAGTGAATGCTGAGTGAGTTTTAGTTTGTTCCTCATCCTACTGCACAGACAAGGCTAAAATGAAGGAATTCGCTCCTTTTTATGCAGCAAGATAGTCAATTAACCCCTGCAAACATTTACATTCTCTGTTGAATGGGGGGGGGGGGGGGGGTGAGTTAAATGAGAATACATGAGCAATGTTTTGCAATTAAAAACAAAAACAATTTCAGTAGAAATGTGATTAAATCAGTCTGTAGCGTACAACTTATCGTCTAATGAATTTCTTAAACTTTACAGCCGAAATTACAATTCTCTTTTATGTTGAACATAATTAACATTGATACAGTTATCGTCTGAAATAATGAATGGACAAAACATCACTTACGCATTCAGCCTGTCGGCAATTGTCTTCCACGCGGCCTCTCTGGCTTTGTTTATTGCCGTCGTGTTACCTTTCTTCGTAATTATATCCCGGTAATCGTCATATAGTTCCATCAGGAGGGTTTGTTCCGCAGCCGTGAAACTTTCTGCTCGTGCTTTTGAGGCATTCTGAGCCATTTTTCAACATTTTCAGCACTCGACTTGTTGGGTCTTTTTATATTCCGCGGGGAGGCGCTCAGTGTCAGGCTTAACAGGTGAGGCTGGAATTAGCGTCAAGTGGAGCCAGCTGATCTCGTTTGATGGAACAGGTTGGGGTTTGGTTTGGAGTTGCCGTTCATTCAAGCTTCAAGATTGCAGCATAGCCCTGATTTTCTTAGCGACTTTGATGGAATACCCCCCTGAAGTCACATCCTCATAACTTCAGACTAAAACATCAGAGTGACGTCAAAAGCAGTCTGACCTGAAAGCCCACATCACAACATGAAGTTCCATCTGTCCACTAGATGGAGCTAACTGACCTTATAAACTCTGGGACAGTATCACAGTTTACAACCTAATTCCTCCATCAACAGACTTCACTCATATATCATATATCCAAAAGAGTTTTAACAGACATTAGACATGATTTGTGCTCATCTGACTCACTTTACTAAGCTGTTTACACAGAGAAAGAAGAGACCAGTCACCAGTCTCGTTCCTCAGCAGCTTGTTAACTGTCTGAAGAACGTCGACCTGACGCTGTGACCACCATTGGTGGATATAGCGGGGATACTCCCCCTTGTGGTGGAGTTAGAGACGTACACTCTGCTATAATCCATAGACATTAAATCTGTCTCATTTTTATTTTTCATACAAACACAGAAAATGCAGTTACTCAAACATTTGTGACCACACACATTTGTAGGTCTCACACCTCCTCAACTGGGACCTGGTTCCTCATGAGATGGTTTGAGGAACTTAGTTCTACGTGTTCTTGGCAGAAATTTTCCACAAAGTGAAAAGTGAAGACAGCTTGTCGGCCAAAAGATTTAAAGAGGTTTTTGAAAACACAGTTGAATCAACAGCTCACTCAGTCATTGTAATACCAGAACCTTCATGAAGAGAAGATTCAGTGCAGGATGGTTATATTAGAATGCATTCACTAGTGTACCTATGAACTGGACAGGCAGAGTATATTTGGCAGCACATTTATCTTTAAAAAGCAACTGCATCTGAACAAAGCCAACATTTGGAGAGAGGAAGGAGAATTCCTCCACATGTTCCTGCAGAGGAAACAGAACACAAGAGAACATGAAGCTCTTTCAGAGATTTAATTCATTCAGTGGAGTCACCTGCATCAACTCCATGTGTAAAAGTCAAACACTAAGATGATGAAGCATGTTGAAAATGTTTCTTTAGCAGAAAATCTCTTTTAAAATGTTTCAGGTTTCAGATCAGAGAGTCCCCAAACGTCTTCAGAGTTGAAACATCAATGAGATGAGAGTGAATCTAGATGCAGTCAAAATATGAATCAGGTCTGAGTTACATTAAGAAAGATTGAACTAAGGAATGACTAAAGCCTCTTTCAGACAAATGAAGATCACTGGAGTTAATTTAGCTCCTGGTTCTTCAGGACATTTGAAGACAGGATATGTTGTGTAGTCAACGTTCTGCAGGATAAAGACAAATGCCTCCCTTAGGGGGCGTCACAGAGCTGAAGGGGAGGCAAAGAGAGAGACACATTAAAGATGTTTCATAGATTTGATGTGACGTCCACTTCCTGATGAAACCTCTGATATCCAGTTAGAGAGAAGAGTCTCTGTAGAACAGTGTCTCAGTGATCTGTGATCCGTTGAACTTTTTATTATTAACAGTTATGTTGGTTCTGGCCTGAATGCTTCATGTGAGTACGCGTCTCTGGACAGGATTTAACTGACAGGAGGAGCTGTGAGATCAAGAACAAACAGGAAGTCATTTCAGCTTTAATTATTCTGGGCCGGACTGGAAACTGTCTCACACACTGTGGACTGAGGACACAGAGTCGTGTCTGAGTGAGAGTACAGAGAATGAAGACTCAGTCCAGATGTGTGATGAACATGTCAGACTCAGGGGGGCGCTGCTTCTGATCTGATCTGAAACCAGTTCCACCACAGAGTGTTCAGGGTCTGGTCCAGTCTAAGTGCTGTAGAGGAGCTGTACTTCCCCCCCCCCCCCTTATTTCTCCGGCTTGGTCTTGGCATCCTACATCCTGGCGTTCTTGTACGCTCCAACGTAGCCCGTGTTCTTCATGATCTCCTCCCGGCCTTCTCGACCTTTGCCTTTACCGGTGTGATCAAACGGGACGTGTCCGTCAGACGATCCACCGCGGCCGTCTTCGCCATTTTCTGATAGAGACACAGAAGACTTAAACAAATCTACTCAGGTCAATGTCCCAGCAGAATACTGCTGAGGACACCTGTCTGCTCCAGACCGTCCTCTACAGGCCGGACAGTGGAACAGCTGATGGAGGGCTGGAATTAGAGAAGGAGAAAGATTTAGATAATCGTATAGTCAGTCAGTCAGTCATTTTCTAAACCCGCTTAATCCTGTTAGGGGTCACGGGGGTCTGCTGGAGCCTATCCCAGCTGTCATCGGGCGAGAGGCAGGGGTACACCCTGGACAGGTCGCCAGTCCATCGCAGGGCCAACATTCATAATCGTATAAACAAACCTTATATCATTATTAGGGATGTTTCAATCACGTTTCTCTTCCCCCTGATCTGATACTAAACATCCTAGAGTTGGTCTCCTGTGTCTTCCTAAAGTCTCCAAAAAAGGTTCCAAAAAAGGCAACTGGACTTGTAGATCCAAAATCTATAAGTCCAGTTGCCTTTTTTTGAAACCTTTTTTGGATTACCATGACCTGGATGACTGAGAACCTACACAGACATATCTTCCTAAAGTCTGTCCTTGTCTTCCTTGTCTTCTCCTAGACTTGGTCTCCTGTGTTGTCCTAAAGTCTGTCCTTGTCTTGCTTGTCTTCTCCTAGAGTTGGTCTCCTGTGTCTTCCTCCTTCATGGATACACACTGGGTTCTAACCTTAGTTCTTATATTTTTATCAGCTTTGATTTTGGTTTATTCTAGACTAAAATAAATAACTACAGACTGAAAACATTAAAGTTTGAGTTTCCAGATGAATGAGTGAGTTAACACATCAGTGCAGTTAATGAATGTAAAAGTGACATCCAACCAGGGATGAAGCTGTAGATGGTTACCTTCACATGAAGCATCTAACCCTCAGATATAATGAGACTTTGTGTTCTTATCCATGTGAGATCCGCCCACTGACAGATATGTGAAGATTAAAGTGCATTGAGCTTCATGTTGAGTAGATAGAAGAAGGTCTGCTTTGGGAACGCTGAAATCATAGAAACGTCACAGGTAATCATCTTAAAGGTTCCTGATTGAAAACACGACTCAGGAATATAATCTAGATAGATAGATAGGTTTTATTTGTCACATGCAGTAATACATAGTACAATGCACAGTAAAATGTATTTTTGTACCTGCAACCAGTAGTGAAAAAGAATGTAAGCACTACAGTAAACAGTAGACTGACTTTCTATAATCTCTATGATCGTTGTCTTTTCATTTAAATGTATACTTTCAGTCAGATTAGCTTTCCCTGGATGACTGTGGAGTGTTTAATGATCTGAAGAGGTTCTGACCTGCCTCCCCTCTGGGCTCAGACTCTGAGGACTAGATAATCTGATGGTTTTGAAACATGGCAGCAGAGTGAGATGTCTGTCTGTGGAGCAGCTCTGGACTTGTTTCCTGCAGCTGAGCGTTGAGGCTTGAACACTAGCCAGAGGCCAAGTAACACTGAGAGGATGTCATAGATGAGCAGCAGGTCTGATCATGTTTTAATGAACCTGAAAACTGCTCTGGACTCTGGAGCTGCAGGATTCACTTCTTCCATATTTGGCTGTGATGGCTGAGAAGTTTCAGTCTAGTCTTGAGCTCATGACATTCAAACTAGATCACGTCCTCAGGTCTCACCGTCACTCCGACGGTGGTGGGCTCTCTGCCTTCCACCAGTCTGAAGATGGACTGCAGCGCCTCCTCTTTGCTTTGGCCCCTGAACCTCTTTGGAGCCAAATCCTTCAGATCTTTCTGAAACTCCTCGTAGGTAATGACTCGAGACATCTTCTGTCTGTTCACAAAGACAAACACAAACCTCACAAACACACAAACCTCTTTTTACTTCTCAGAGGTTTGGAAACTGTTTAAAATATTAAAGGGTAAATGTTTGAAGACTCTAAGGACGTGATAATCTAGTAACATATAACACCAATGAAGACGTACAGTACATACAGTATGACATCTTTAAAATGTAATAATGAGGTTCAGTGTAAGACACCAGAGCGCTGAACTGATCTGTTCCACCTAGGGATGTAACAAATTACCGATATGAATGGGAAATCGGTTTTGATTTAAAAGATGTGAGTGCTTTATAAAAAAATAAGAGACCAAGAGTGAGGCTTAAAACACTGACTCTTGGGAAGGACAGGGGTGGACTCAGCCTCCCCTGCTTCAAATACTATTTCTGGGCAGCACAACTAACAGCAGTGGTAGCTTGGATTAACAATGACATGGAATCAGGATGGGTGAATATAGAGCAGAATTCAGTGCCAGTAATACCTTTATCCACTTTAATGTTTCTGAACAAGCAGTCCCAGAAGAAATTTGATATCAAAAATGTGGGTGAAACACACCTTAAAAGTATGGTCGACTGTCCTAAAGAGAATTAGAGGGACAGCTGCCCTCTCAGGGGCTATGCAGATTGCTGGAAATCCAGATTTCCCTCCCTCAACAACAGATACTACTTTTAAGAGATGGGCAGGCAGGAAGCTGAGGTTTATTGATCAGTTGCTCTGTGACACTGGTATACAGCCATTCTCATATCTTCAGGAGAAATTCCTTCCACCCCAAAGTGATATGTTCCGGTATTTTCAGATAAGAAGTTATATCACAAATCATACAGACTGGAATATAATTAAAAATGCTCCAACAAACAGAAATCTGTTATTAGATATACCAGACAATACCTTTTATATCAAAAACAAATGGGAGCTGGAGTTAAATATTATAATTACGGATGGGAAGTGGGAGACAATGTGCACTGGATGTCATAAAGGTATCAATAGTAGCATGTGGAAGGAGTTTGATTGGAAAATGAAAACAAGGTTCTTAAAGACGCCTTCAGTGGTTTCTAAACTGCTGCAATATACTGCTGGAGAGGATGTGGAGTGGTTGGCGACCACTCACACATCTTTTGGGACTGCCCACTGATGCTTCCTTTTTGGATGGGGGTAAAGAGCGAGACAGATAAAGTTCTGGGAATTAACATACCATTCACCCCCGAGTCAGTTTCTTTTCTATCTCACTCCTGAAGTCATGTACACTAGAGACCAAAGGCATTTGTTACATATACTCTTGATGACTGCTAGGAACATGGTCACAATAAACTGCATGAATCCACAGCCACCGACAGTGATGCAGTGGAAACAGAAGTTGAGGGAGGTGTATGGAATGGAGGCTTTAACTGCTCAGCTACAATTAAGGTCTGATGTTTTTGTGAGGAGGTGGCTACCTATAGCAAGGTACGAGCTAACTGAGGGGAACTCCACAATATGCTGAAATGAATTGTCCACCTATTCCCCCCCCCCCCCCATTATTATTTATCAGCTGTATGGGCCCCAATGTTTTTTGTTTTTTTTGCTGTCTTTAGCACTGTCATACAGAAATTGTGATGCTGTTTAGGTATTTTATCCTTCTTTCCCGCCGTCCTCCTGTATTAGTAAATCTCCCGTATTTTAATCTGCTAGTCTTTTATTAAACTTATCACTATGAAGGAAAACAATGTCACATTTTTAGGATTGATTTAGGATCATGCATAAAATAAAATGTCTACTTTAAACAAGGAACTATATCGGCAATTGAATCTGACCAACTGGGCTTGGTTTTTGTCTGGATCTGAGGTCAGATTTACCTGCTAGTCTCTCAAACTGATAAAGTCACTTGGATAAGGAGCGAAACGTCTTCACAGACAAAAACCAAGTCCAGTTGACCTGATTCAATTGCCTAGAGATGCCTTTGACCTGGACAAAAGAGAATTTGCATTGACTCATCGGATTACATCATAGTGCACTGAATCGTACCGAATCGAATCGGATCGTTTGTTTTTAAAATGTATCCTTCCTGAATCGTTTCATACCCCATGTATCTAGACACATATCGAATCGTCTTATATGTGAGAGATGCACACCCCTAGTACCTATGATGAAAATTACAGACCTCTCCATTCTTTATGAGGGGGAAAACTTGCTAAATCAGCTGTGTATCAAATCCTTATTTTCTCCACTGTGATTCTAAAACTGATCATTGCATGTTCTTCTAATACTTCTTGAGAAGTCGTGCTGCTTTTTCACTTTGTTTTGACATTTCCCATTTTTCTAAAATTGCTTTCAATCTTAAGCAAAGGCTCAGAAAAAGCATCCTAACCTCCTCTAGTCTTGCTGGTGTGCCGTCACTGATGTCCGGTCAGAGCAGAGCTGATGGCTGAGCGCAGCACAGACAGGAAGTGCTCTCTCTCTTCACCTCTTTCTGTGGCACAAACCCAGGACCCTCAAGGACAAAAGCGTGACGCACGTCTACAGGAAAGACACCTGTGTCATTTTTAGAGTCTAGACGACGAGTAAAATCAGCTTTAATGTGTATTCTGTGTAGAGTGATGACTCACAGCGTGTGTGTGTGTGTGATCTCTCTGACTGCCAGGCTGCTGAGAGCCACCGAGGCCAGGAACGTGTGGTCGCTCTGGTGAGCCAGCATGAAAGGCGCGTGGCGCACGCTTCGCCGCGTCAGCACCAAAGCGTCGTTAAACAGGAACAGGCCCACGTCAGACACGTGCTCGTAGGTCCTGGACGTATGAAAGGACGCAGATTTATTAAATCCAACACTGAGCAGAAACACAGAAATAATTTGTGCTCTTACCTTAGAGAGTCTGGAATCTGATCATCAGGACTCATGAGCAAAGCAGCATCCTGAGTTATTATCAGCTGCCTGTTTCCTTCACTGAGCTTCTACACATAAAGTATTCAGTTTAAAGTACTGTGACACAATAGTTGAACACGTTTCTGAGCATATTAGCTGGGTTATGTTCTTTTACCGGGCAGCCGTGGATCATTTGCTGCGTCTCTTTCATCAGTGTATCTGCCACTGAGCTTCTCTTTAGCTGAAAGAAAAGCAAACACACATTTAATCCAGACTGCAGTGTAATGACAGTCATGTTTCTAAAGCTCTCTGCAGGTGTTCCCACCTTCTGGATGAACTCTCTGAATGGGCTCAGTGTGCTGAGGGCAGAGCAGAGATGCGTGAGATCGGGGTGAGCGGCAGGCGTGTGTGAAGACAGAGCCTGAAGCAGAGTCACGTCCTCCTGTATCCTCCACACTGGACACAGCAGCAGCTCCTGGAAGCTTCAGAAACACGCATATGCAGCCATGAGCTCTGAGTAACAAGCACCATGGAGGAGATCCACCTGTCCTCACATGAGTGTGTCGTTACCTCATCATGTGTGTGGACAGAGTTCTGTCTGCTCTCTTCAGGAAAGCCCCAAACGCTGGTTTAGTCTCTCTGCACTGACGCACACATACACTAAGGTTAAACTACAACACAGTACTTGTTGTACAGACAGAGGCCAATGCTTTCAGCTGGGGTCATAACATAAATGGATTAAAACCCAGGACCTGAAGGAGCCAGGAAGAGTCTGATGCCTCTGGTAGGAGTTGAAACGTTCACAGAACAGCACGTTTGAGTTGATCATAATTAAGGCTATTATCTACAACAGACAACAAGGTGCAGGCCCCCTGAGCATTTCCACTTGGTTTGTATTGTAGCAGAACGGCCCACACATCCTTTGGCCAATGCAAAGCAGAGGTGATGTGTTCAAATGCTCCAAAACAGGACTCAGACTCAGTCTCTTTGGATATTCTGACTGACCTCGAATGTGTCAGAGTTACTGGATGAAACAGACGGACACACAGGATCGGAGTGGGACCCATTTTCAGCCCTGGAGTTTCATGCCTCAGACCGGCCCACTTTAGATCACAACCTATTATATTAAAATAATGTAATTCTGACTTTACATGTTAAGCCTACAATAGCGCTCTGTTCTCTAAAGCCTTGTGATTCCGTGTATGTTTTCTAAAATAATGCCAGTTCAGTGGATGTAATGGTTGCTTCCTATCATTTGGGCATAGAAAGTGGTTTTAGTGGAACTGATGCTTGCTTGTTCACACACTAGCTCACCTGTTTCTTTCTCACCACTGGCTCCAGGCTTTGCCTCTGACACTAAATCATAGAAATCTCAACACAAATCTCCCACTTTTCAAGTCAAAACTTCAAGTCAGTTTCATTATTGTAGAGCTGAATCATCTATCATCATCAATTATCTCAGGGCATTTATCATATAGAGCAGGTCTACACCATACTCTTCATTCTATTCATTCTAATAATATTCATCAATGAGCAATCCTACCTGCACACTCTGGACCTGTAGGCTCATGGCTGCTGCTTGGTGAAGCATCTTCCATCTGAGGGGCTACAAGACAAAGTTTGTGTCCAGTTATGTGGCGTCACGTGATACTATTATTAAATTATATTTTGTTCAACATCTTGTCTTACCCGTTTCATCATCGTCATTGGTCGTTTCAGATCACGAGCACGTTTTACTGAAAAAGCTGCATCTGTCTTTGCTTTTCTCTTTTTAACTCTCGCTTTTTCTGCCCCACCTTTTCTCTTTTTAACTTCCCATTTTCCAAACACCCTTGCACTTCTGGTGCTGGAGCCAGGCTCCAAGCACCACTGTCAATGTGCACGGACGTGTTACGTCAGGCTGCGTCTGCAAAAAAAAAATAAAAAATAGAAAGAGAAGAGCTGCAAGTGCAGACGGCCCAGCGACAGCGTTAACAGCATAAACATGATACCCACTTAGTGACATCATTGAACACCGGCCCACCGGGAATTTTCCCGATTGGCCACTCCGGGCCTGTTTCTAAAGGAAACAAGCATTCTGGTGTCACGATCACTTCACTTGCAGATGATGTCTGAGAGTTAGAAGTGTCTGTCCACAACCAGCAGTCTGAAACCCGCTTGAGCAGCTGGACTCCTCTCAACAACAAACAGAGCAACATACAGGTCAGAGGACTTGATTCCTGTTAAATAATCTTAAACTGATTATTAACAGCAAACAGGTGACTGGAGAATTACCGTATATAATATGTGATGAATAAATAGGTTTACACGTTTTTAAAAAGCGCGTAATGGTGCTACATAAGTAACGAGCCTCAAAATAACACCAATACAAATAAATAAATAAAATCACATAAAAACGTTTAATTGTCAAGTTAATTAACCTGATTTGAGACAGGTGCTCCAGTTGGCGCACTTCCACTCGACGCACGCGCATCAAACTTAAAATTAGGCGAAGGGAAGCGCATCGTTTGTAATTACGCGTAGAAGGCAATTTAATTGGCTCTCAACATAAAGGTGAGGTGCTATGGAGATCTGAAAATGTCCTGTGGAAGATTAATGATATTTCAGACTCTACATTAAGTATATGGAATGTGTGTGGAATCATGTTGAACATTGGTTCCACACACACAGGACATTCCATATACTTAATGTACAGTCTGAAATATCTAATCTAAATGTCATTTCTACATTTTACACTTTGAAGCAGCCGGTTTTGGCCCGTGGGCCGTGTGTTTGACACCCGTGCCATAGAATGTTTTCATTTGATGATGTCATAAATTCCTGGCTTTCGATGATGATGTCATACATTCTTGTCCCTCGATGATGATGTCATCACATGTTTTTCCTTTGATCTTGACCAGTGTTCCTTTGATCTTCATTTGTGCCTTTGATCTTACTGAAGGTTTAAATAGGGTGTAACCTGTCCACCTGTACATTCTTTAGGGCATATTAGTGATTCATACTGACTGCAAGCAAGACAGCGATCACACGTGAACATATTTCAGGCTGAAGGACATATGGTCAGCAGCACTGGAGCTCCACAGGGGCTGCCCTGGGGATAGGCAGTGGATAAAACCTGTTGAAAGAGCGCCCGCCCGTACGTGACGCTCCTCGAAAAACAGCCAACGCACCCGTATACAAACAGGGATCATCTGATTGGTCACTACCAGCCGGCCTTCTATTGGTTGACAGCGTTGATACACCAAAATTCCGCGAGCAGAGAAAAATTCCGAGAGCGCACATATTCCGTGAGAGCGAGAGGGAGAGTTGGAGATTGAGCGCAGGAAATCTGCGCGAGCAACATCGTAACGAGTGCGTGGACACAGTTTGAGCACATGCAGAGCACATTTGAGAGCGAAGAGCAGAGTTTTGAGAGATAATATCACAAAATCTGAATGAAATTGATAAATCCTGCTTTCGCAACAATTTAAAATGCTCTTAAAATGCTCTTGCATTTTGATAGATATTTCATTCCATAGTACATAACCTAACCCAAACTTTTGTTGAGCTCTCCTTGGAGCTCAACATTTCAAAAACAAAAGAGCTATGCTGTGGGGGCAGAAATAAGGCATCACCTCTGTTTCAGCCAATTAGCATCCAGGGTCAGCCAGTGGAACAAGTGCAAGTATTCAGGTACCTGGGCACAGACATAGACGCTTCCCTGTCCTATTAGGGCTTCCAAATGGGTGGTAGGTGGAGAAAGGCTGCAGGGAGGGCTTCGCCTCCCCCCAATTAGGGCCTACATGGACGACATGACGACAACAACGTCAACCGCTCCTTGTACTAGAAGATTGCTGGATAAGTTAAATAGCAATCTGCAGTGGGCTAGGATGAAAGTGAAGCCTACTAAATCTAGGAGTATTTCCATTATTAAAGGAAAAGTGGTAGATAAGAAGTTTTTTATAAATGATGAGGTAATTCCCACAGTGCTGGAGAAGCCAGTGAAGAGTTTGGGAAGATGGTACGATGCAAGTCTTAGTGATAAGGCGCAGTTTGAAGGGTTGAGGCAGGAAATGATTCAAGGCATTTCAAGCATAGACCGGTCAGGGCTACCAGGCAAGCTAAAACTGTGGTGCTGGCAATTTGGTTTACTGCCCCGGCTAATGTGGCCGCTGACGGTGTACGAGGTTGCCCTTTCAAAGGTAGAAAAGCTAGAAAGAATGAGTAATTCATTTATCAGAAAGTGGCTTGGTGTCCCACGCTGCCTAAGTAGCACAGCGTTGTATGGGAAAGGCATACTGGAGCTCCCAGTTACCTGCCTAACAGAGGAGTTTAAGTGCACTAAAGTTAGGCTGGAAATGACTCTAACTCAGTCAAAGGATCCAGTGGTTAGGAGCGTAGCACCTACTATTAAGACAGGGAGGAAGTGGAAGGCAAAAGAGGCAGTGCAGCAAGCACAGGCAGCTCTTAAGCATAGGGATATCATAGGCCATGTACAGCAAGGGCGTGGAGGCCTAGGACTGTGTGCAGGGAAACCTCTGTGGAGCAAGGCATCAGCAGTAGAAAGGAGAAAGATGATAGTGGAAGAGGTACAGAGGCAAGAGGAAATGGTTAGATGCTCGAAGGCAGTGTCGCAGGCTAAGCAGGGTCAATGGGTGAACTGGGAGAGTGTGGAGAAAAGGAAGGTGAAGTGGAGAGAGCTTTGGAGCATGGAGGCCAGCAGGATTAGATTTATGTTAGGGGCTACTTATGATGTGCTGCCAACTCCCCAGAACCTGAACCAGTGGGTAGGTGAGGATGCTGCCTGTCCACTGTGCACTTGTGTCTGCACGCTTAGTCATATTCTGACAGGTTGTACGGTTAGTCTCTCCCAAGGACGTTATACCTGGCGTCACAATCAGGTATTGAAATGTTTAGCAGCTGCAATAGAGGAAAAACGGGTGAATGTAAATTCCGTGGCCGTTAACAGAGAGCATAGAGGTATTAAGTTTGTACGGGAAGGAGAAAAGGCTAGAGGAGCAGGCTTCAGGCATAACATGGGACAGCTAAGGGTAGGAGGAGCCTGGGAGATGAGGGCGGACTTAAATAGCCAACTGGTTGTCCCAGGTGAGATAGCTAGCACTCGACTACGGCCAGATCTGCTGTTGTGGTCTGAGCCAGAGAAAGCAGTCTATTTCATAGAGCTGACTGTCCCGTGGGAGGATAGAGTTGAGGAGGCTAATGAGAGAAAAAGAGCTAAGTATGCAGAGTTAGCAGCAGATGCAGAGCAAAATGGATGGAAGGCTTATGTCCGCCCGGTAGAAGTGGGCTGCCGTGGATTTGTGGCAAAGTCGGTCATTGCTCTGCTGAGTGAGCTGGGCATACGAGGAAGAAGCCAGAGGACTGCGGTTAGCAATATGTCCCGGGCAGCAGAGAGAGCCAGTGACTGGTTATGGGTGCGCAGGAAGCATGCTAGCTGGGGAGCTAACTAAGGTAAGGATGTAGGCCGCATGTAGGCCGCATGTAGGCCGCATGTAGGTCCCAGTTGATTTGTTTGTTGCTTGTCACAGATTTGGTGGTTACGCGCTTCAGCTTGCATCAACGGAGCGGAGCATGGTAGATTTGTTTGTTTGTTATGGATTTGTTTGTTTGTTATGTGCTTCAGCTCGCATCAACGGAGCGGAGCATGGTAGATTTGTTTGTTTGGCTTGTGGCTATTAGTTTCCATACTAGTTGTTGATAGACATCGAATGGTGAGGAAGAGAGGGTTGTGTAGTGGCGGTGTGGAGGGGGGTGATTCCAGGACGCTGGAAATCACTGTTAAGCCTTCTTGAGGTGTCGTGGGCCTAACTTAACGAAACATCGGTGAAGGGAGGTGCCCACTTGAAAACCCCAATGATATGCTGCATACTGCTGTTGTTCAGATCATGTTCTCATGGTATTTGGTAGCCATGGTTTGCTGCTGAGCGGGCCATACAAGCCAGCAGCGTTTAGTTAGGTATGTTTTACAATGTTTGAGGTATCCTCTGCTGCTCAATGGGCTTACAAGCCAGCAGCCTCTAGTTAGCCTAGGTAGAATATAGGTTATTTGTCATATTATATGACTGTAGGCTTGGTAGGGCCTCTTAGTCGAACAGGGCCTCTAAACGTGTTTTGCCTGGGATTTCGGCACAAGGGATTGTAACATCTTGTCCTGTGTATTTCTAAATGTCTATCTAGTCTAGGCTAGTGACTGTTGTGAATAGTGCAGCTGACAACTAGGGAAAGACCTAGTGACAGCATGGAAAGACAGCTGACAGGAGGGAACAGTCCCCACCGGGGCTACAGTGGGTTAGCAGCTCATTGTGGCAGTAGCCCAGGCTTTAATAAGCCATGGACTACACCCCAAGTTGCTACAAATACGATTAATGATAAAATACCCCTAGAGTCAGCGAGAGCAGGGGCGGAAGATGACTCACTTTGGACTGACACGGCTTTTGACCCAGGATTGAATTTGACACTGAGTAGGCAAGGCACGTTACTGGAAGCTACTAGTTCAGATGGAGATGGAAAGAAGCAGCAGGTTTGTGTGTGTGGCTGGCAGAAGTTAACAACAATGAAGGGCCTCAGAATCCATCAAGGGAGGAAAAAGTGCTTGGCAGAGGGAACACAGGGACCCCGCATTGATAGCTACTTCTTAAGAAGTGCATTAAGTCAGTCGGTTGAAGTCCAGCGACAGGAGTTAACCCACAGTTCGCAGGACATCAGCACCCCTAATGTTGAAGTAGGTGCAAGCACTGAGGCAGACAGAGAGGTTAGCCAGCCAAAAAGGGAGAAAATTAGCAGTCAGAAAGGAAGGATCAAATGGCCAGGTGCAGCAGATATTAGGCAGTGGGAAGATATTAATAGCGATTTGGTTTGTGTACTAGGTAGGCTTAAAGGGACAGCGGAGAGTAAGTTGGAGAAAATGGGAGATCTCATTTATGATTATGGTAAGGAAAGATTTGGTGTGGCCGAAAAACAGAAGAAGCAAAAGGGACAGGTGGTTAGATCGAGGCGTCAGCAAGAGATTGATAGACTCATACAGGAGAGGAGACTCCTTAAGAAGCAGTGGAGGAAAGCTACAGTTGAAGAGAAGGAAGGTATTGATTGTTTACAGGCAGATGTTAGGAAGCGGTTGGCAGCTTTAAGAAGGGCAGAGAACATTAGGAAAAATAGGAAAAGGAAAGAGCGGGCTAGAATAGCATTTTATAAGGACCCATTTAGGTTTGTGAAGTCACTATTTAGTAAGGAAAAGAATGGTAGCCTTACGGTACCAAAAGAGAAACTAGAGGAGTACTTGGAGGAGGTGCATAAAGATGCGGACAGGTTTAGAAAGTTGTCTCTACCCTCTGATATTCCACCTATTGGTGAAATTGTTAGCCAGTGTGATGACAGCCCACCAAGGTGGAAAGAGGTTCAGGAGGTGGTAAGACGCGCAAGAGCCTCTTCAGCCCCGGGACCTAATGGGGTTCCCTACCGGCTGTACAAGAGTGCACCAGATGTGTTGAGGTTCTTGTGGAAATTAATGAAGGTAGTGTGGAAGAAACAGGTTATTCCCAAGGCATGGCGCAGGGCAGGGGGGATTTTTATTCCCAAAGAGAGGGACTCGTTGGAAATAAGCCAGTTTAGACCAATTAGTCTACTGAATGTTGAGGGGAAGATCTTCTTCAGTGTTGTGGCACAGAGGTTGTCTAGTTACTTAGTGAAAAACGGGCTAGTTGATACGTCGGTGCAAAAGGCTGGGATCCCCGGCTTCTCTGGGTGCTTAGAGCACACCAGCATGATTTGGCACCAAATTCAGTCAGCAAAGCAAGAGAAGAGAGACCTGCATGTTGTATTCTTAGACCTGGCTAATGCTTTCGGATCAGTGCCACATAGTTTGTTATGGGAAGCATTTGATTTCTTTAGAGTTCCAGGTAGTATAAAAAACTTAGTCAAAGCATACTTCTTAGACATTCAGCTCTGCTTTACCACAGCAGAGTACACTACAGCATGGCAGCAGCTGGAGGTAGGCATTATGGCAGGGTGTACAATCTCTCCGCTAGCCTTTACAATGGCAATGGAGGTCATTATTAGGGCTTCCAAATGGGTGGTAGGTGGAGAAAGGCTGCAGGGAGGGCTTCGCCTCCCCCCAATTAGGGCCTACATGGACGACATGACGACAACAACGTCAACCGCTCCTTGTACTAGAAGATTGCTGGATAAGTTAAATAGCAATCTGCAGTGGGCTAGGATGAAAGTGAAGCCTACTAAATCTAGGAGTATTTCCATTATTAAAGGAAAAGTGGTAGATAAGAAGTTTTTTATAAATGATGAGGTAATTCCCACAGTGCTGGAGAAGCCAGTGAAGAGTTTGGGAAGATGGTACGATGCAAGTCTTAGTGATAAGGCGCAGTTTGAAGGGTTGAGGCAGGAAATGATTCAAGGCATTTCAAGCATAGACCGGTCAGGGCTACCAGGCAAGCTAAAACTGTGGTGCTGGCAATTTGGTTTACTGCCCCGGCTAATGTGGCCGCTGACGGTGTACGAGGTTGCCCTTTCAAAGGTAGAAAAGCTAGAAAGAATGAGTAATTCATTTATCAGAAAGTGGCTTGGTGTCCCACGCTGCCTAAGTAGCACAGCGTTGTATGGGAAAGGCATACTGGAGCTCCCAGTTACCTGCCTAACAGAGGAGTTTAAGTGCACTAAAGTTAGGCTGGAAATGACTCTAACTCAGTCAAAGGATCCAGTGGTTAGGAGCGTAGCACCTACTATTAAGACAGGGAGGAAGTGGAAGGCAAAAGAGGCAGTGCAGCAAGCACAGGCAGCTCTTAAGCATAGGGATATCATAGGCCATGTACAGCAAGGGCGTGGAGGCCTAGGACTGTGTGCAGGGAAACCTCTGTGGAGCAAGGCATCAGCAGTAGAAAGGAGAAAGATGATAGTGGAAGAGGTACAGAGGCAAGAGGAAATGGTTAGATGCTCGAAGGCAGTGTCGCAGGCTAAGCAGGGTCAATGGGTGAACTGGGAGAGTGTGGAGAAAAGGAAGGTGAAGTGGAGAGAGCTTTGGAGCATGGAGGCCAGCAGGATTAGATTTATGTTAGGGGCTACTTATGATGTGCTGCCAACTCCCCAGAACCTGAACCAGTGGGTAGGTGAGGATGCTGCCTGTCCACTGTGCACTTGTGTCTGCACGCTTAGTCATATTCTGACAGGTTGTACGGTTAGTCTCTCCCAAGGACGTTATACCTGGCGTCACAATCAGGTATTGAAATGTTTAGCAGCTGCAATAGAGGAAAAACGGGTGAATGTAAATTCCGTGGCCGTTAACAGAGAGCATAGAGGTATTAAGTTTGTACGGGAAGGAGAAAAGGCTAGAGGAGCAGGCTTCAGGCATAACATGGGACAGCTAAGGGTAGGAGGAGCCTGGGAGATGAGGGCGGACTTAAATAGCCAACTGGTTGTCCCAGGTGAGATAGCTAGCACTCGACTACGGCCAGATCTGCTGTTGTGGTCTGAGCCAGAGAAAGCAGTCTATTTCATAGAGCTGACTGTCCCGTGGGAGGATAGAGTTGAGGAGGCTAATGAGAGAAAAAGAGCTAAGTATGCAGAGTTAGCAGCAGATGCAGAGCAAAATGGATGGAAGGCTTATGTCCGCCCGGTAGAAGTGGGCTGCCGTGGATTTGTGGCAAAGTCGGTCATTGCTCTGCTGAGTGAGCTGGGCATACGAGGAAGAAGCCAGAGGACTGCGGTTAGCAATATGTCCCGGGCAGCAGAGAGAGCCAGTGACTGGTTATGGGTGCGCAGGAAGCATGCTAGCTGGGGAGCTAACTAAGGTAAGGATGTAGGCCGCATGTAGGCCGCATGTAGGCCGCATGTAGGTCCCAGTTGATTTGTTTGTTGCTTGTCACAGATTTGGTGGTTACGCGCTTCAGCTTGCATCAACGGAGCGGAGCATGGTAGATTTGTTTGTTTGTTATGGATTTGTTTGTTTGTTATGTGCTTCAGCTCGCATCAACGGAGCGGAGCATGGTAGATTTGTTTGTTTGGCTTGTGGCTATTAGTTTCCATACTAGTTGTTGATAGACATCGAATGGTGAGGAAGAGAGGGTTGTGTAGTGGCGGTGTGGAGGGGGGTGATTCCAGGACGCTGGAAATCACTGTTAAGCCTTCTTGAGGTGTCGTGGGCCTAACTTAACGAAACATCGGTGAAGGGAGGTGCCCACTTGAAAACCCCAATGATATGCTGCATACTGCTGTTGTTCAGATCATGTTCTCATGGTATTTGGTAGCCATGGTTTGCTGCTGAGCGGGCCATACAAGCCAGCAGCGTTTAGTTAGGTATGTTTTACAATGTTTGAGGTATCCTCTGCTGCTCAATGGGCTTACAAGCCAGCAGCCTCTAGTTAGCCTAGGTAGAATATAGGTTATTTGTCATATTATATGACTGTAGGCTTGGTAGGGCCTCTTAGTCGAACAGGGCCTCTAAACGTGTTTTGCCTGGGATTTCGGCACAAGGGATTGTAACATCTTGTCCTGTGTATTTCTAAAATCCTTCTCACAACACACAGATACAATATACAAAAAAGCACAACAACGTCTCCACCTGCTCAGGAAACTTTTCAGGTCAGCAAGGAGGTGTTAAACTTGGTTTACCGCTCTCTCGTTGAATCACTTCTCACTTTCAATATCTCTTCCTGGTACAACCAACTCACCATCAAACACAAAACAAACCTGTCCCGCATAGTGAATCAGGCTGCCAAAATAACTGGCTCCCCCCATCTCCCCCTATCTGAACTGTACAGCCGCTCTGTGATCAGGAAAGCCAACCTGATCACAGAGGATCCCTCCCACCCCATCCATCACTCCTTCCAGCTACTACCATCAGGCAGGCGTTTTATTGTACCACTGGCCCGTAAAAACATCTAGAAGAAATCCTTCATCCCCTCTGCAATAGCCATACTGAACAGCACAAAATGAACACCACAGTCAGCCGATGCCTCAACACTGTTTGTATATGAATGTTTTTCTTGTGACTGGAGCCTTGTTAAAGACAAACTACTGTAACCATGTGTAACAGACAATAAAGTATTATCTTATCAGTCTGAACCGGTCTGGGCATTGGTGAGTTAAATCCAGTAATAAATAGGAGTGAGGCTGGCTAGTGGCATCCTCTAAACTTTCTAAAAAGTAGAGTGAGCATAACAACGCTCATATTTCGATGATGTCGGTACTGGGTAAAAATTCTCACCACCTCCGAATGATCAGAAGCTTGAAAGATGACGTCGTCTGAAATAACCAAATGTGTTTGATCGGCTGGAAAAAGAGTCTCGTCTTCAAAAGAATCAGGTAATCCTTTGACAAATTTAATCTTTATTTTTCTTCTGCAGTTCCATATACAAAGGTTGAAACGAAGTATAAATCCACACAATATTCTCTGGTACATCATTCATCACATGTTCAGTTTTCCAAAACATTTTTTACAAAAACAGTTTTTCCACACCCGCTAGGTCCCACCACCAGACATGAAAAAGGCAACTGCAATCTGGGATCAAACACAACCTCCTGTCCCAGGGATTTTGACATTTTTATTTTCAATAACCAAACGGTTCGGTTCGCCCATCAGCCAAACGACGTCTTGTCGTACAGCACCCTAAACTTCTTTTGGAATGAGGAATTTTTCAGACATAAGCCCTTTTTATCTCTCACAAAGTTTTGTTGAGGCACCGTGATGACGGCTCCGTGGTCAAGATTTTGAACGTAACCCTCTACCAAATGTTTAATGCTGTCAAAATTGATTTCTTTACAGCTTTCTCGAGTCAGCGTGATTCCCTTAACACGTAAGGAGACTTTACCCCCTCTGGTCTGATAGGCGTAACTTTTAGGCCCCGCCGCTGCAAACTCTTGGATGCCATCCCCACCCAGCTGGGTCAGCTGTCCCAGGTAGTTACCCGTCGAAAGCGGGGTCTCTCCCTCTCTGACGATGTAGATTAAACTGTTCGTGTCGTAGTACAGAATCCTCTCAGGATCATGCACCTTCTCCATAAAACTGTCAAATGAGTCAAATGAGCATAGGCGGTGGTAAATGCAGCGACAAAAATGTTGTTGCTTTTCCCGGGAAGGAGAACGTAACGCTCACCGTACCGCCACTGCACCATCACCACTTCGTTCAGAAAGGTGAAATGTTTGACGACGTGCTGCTCTGAAAACAGAAACTTGAAAAATTCTTCAGGTTTTCTGACGAGGCTGGTCTGAGCCAGCTCGGTTCTCTGGGCAAACTTACCCCAAAAGCTCTCGAGACATAATTTGTCCATCTGTCTTTTGGCGGGGTTAGGATGGATTTTAGCCGGATACCCTGGTTAGCCTCGTAGTCTCTGACATACCAGTCTCTGCTAGCCTTATCCGATGCTTCAGAGGAGCTTTTTTCCTGCAGATTTCATCGTTGAGAATGGTATTTATCGTTCTTTTAACACCCCCTCGAGGACTACGTACCACCTGCACGACCAATTCTAACGTCTCATCCGTCATAAGGGACATGTTTGATTGTACTAATCTGTCAAGAAGATAATGAAATTCATTTAGATCGTCTCCGTCATCGCCGTCGTGAGCGGCGATGACGGAGACGTTGTTTTGAAGTCTTTCCCCCTTAGCTCTAACTCCACCACATCCCCCTGTCTGGCATATGATAGAGCTCTATCTACTGAATCTTGGACAGAACCCATTACGTTACAGTAAAACTCTGCATAATCAGGCACGGGACCGGGAGAGGGAAAATTTAGAAATTGAGGTATTTCAACGTTATTAAATTTGTCTCTGGAGATCACCCTGGGGGGTTCAGGATTTTGTCCCGCACCCCTCTGAGTGGCAGGTGTTGCAGGTAGGTTGCAGGTAGGCGGCTAGTAGACGGTCCGGGTAACGGCTCATTGGATGGACGAGCGCGCTTTGGAGGGAGGAGGTACATGCTCATGGGACGGATGACTAGTAGGAGGTTCTCTTAAAATCTCTAGAGCTCTGTTCACATTATCAAGACGCTGTAAATCAGAAGGTTCAAGGAATGCAAGGGCCTCGTTTAAATTCTCTAAATGTTGTAAATCGTTTAATGGAGGTAAAGTTTGTAAAAGAGGCTGATCAGGAAGTTTTTGAGGGAGTTCTCTTAAGGCTTTTCTGCATGAAATAACTGAAGAACTGACTGCGAACCCAAATATTCCCCTTGGTTATTGACATTCATCGTTAAAACATACAACTCTACCCGAGTGACACTGAGACCAGATTCCAAGCTTAAGACACCATGTTTCAGATTTCTCTGAGGACCGTTCTCCTTGCTCGGCGCTGAAGTCCTCCTTCTCGTCCTTCTAATCAGTCGCATCACGATTCAGAGCAGCTGGGGCTTGGAGCCTTCTGTATGGTGAGAGACAGATTTTAAATATGGCCGGACGTCGATTAAAATGATATTTTCATTTAAAATGTTCTTACCGACGGCCAGATCGCCTTCTTGTTCCTCTGACTGGCTGGGGTTTATGTGGTAAGACAAATCCTCTGTGCTGGAGCTGTCATTCCCTTTTTCACCTTTCCAAATCAAATGTTAGAAAATATTACGACGAGACATCGTTTACTATAACATATCAGCGCCTCATTGATAAAATGTTCTTACCGACAGTCACCTGACTGCTCTCTGGAGTGTCCGGTATGAGGACTAAGGCCTTAGACATGTCTCTGACGCTTGATGATTTTCACAACGGGGTAGTGGGGGTTGGGATTTCGGACCCAGATGTAGGACTTCAAGGAGGCAGGAGTAGGCGAAAAGAGTTATTTTTAATTAACAAAAAGACAACACTTACAAAAACTAATAACACTGCTAAGGTTGCAGGATTCCAAGAACCAAACAAAATCAAAAAACACTTTCAAAACGTGGCATAAAAGAACTATGGCATGGGGAACAGGAAAAAACCTACATGAACCATGGACATGGAACAAACAATGACAAGTAATATAACGCGCCAAGGAACACAGGGGAAGGCAGGGCTACATATACACATGAGGAACAGAGGGATGACGAGACACAGGTGAAGCAAATCAAGAATGAACACAAGGTGAAACCAAGTAACTAATCAAAAGGAACACACAGAAGTGACAAACAGGAACTCAAAGAACTTAACTTATGTTTACAACTTTTCCTCACACTTTCTGTTTCCACTTATCTTATTGCACATATTACAAGAGGGCTGTTCTGCTTTCTTTTGTTTTATATTCATTTATACAGTTTTAAGTTAAAAGGGATTCAATTCAATTCAGGTTCGAGTCAAACAGTTCAGCTTTGTGTGATGTCTCGTTGGCGCCCTCTGGTGTATCTTTCCAGAAAATGCAATGAAGAATCCATCACAGTGAGCAGGGGCTCTCCCCAGGGCTGCAGTCCTCTTCTCTTCAGCCTGCTCACCCACGGCTGCACAGCCAGACTCTGCAGTATCCACGCTGTCAAGTTTACCAATGACACGGCCGTGGAAGACCTTAAGGACAACAATGAGTCTGCATCCACTAGGAGAGGCAGCTAACAACATATTGCAGACATCATAACCTCTCTCTCAATGTGGATAAGACCAAAGAACTTGTGATATACTTTAGGAGTGCTTACAAACAACAAAATAAAATAAAAATAATTATTTTATTTATAAAAATTATGTGGTTGCATAAATGTGCACACCATTAAACTCATACTATGTTGAATCATTTCCCTTTCAAATTGTGACAATGAAAATCAGACAGGTCCTTTTAGAACTATGTGTTTATCATCTGGTAGAGTGTGCATTATTTGACCAACCCATCCGGCGCTCAGATCATTTTGACCCTCTATCAGTGACCTGTAGTTGGCATTTTGTTGATCATGGGATGCCAGGCGAAGGAGAAAATCCTCTTGAATACCTTTAAAACAACAGAAGGGGCAGTAGTAACATTACTGTTATGTCTGTTGTCAACGTTTGATTTGCTTGACTGTGACTCTCACTCTGAGAACCAACAACGCTAGCAGTTAGCTGTACCTTACCCTTTCCTTTTGAAATGTGAAAATGAGATAAAACAATGGTCACAAATGAAACACGTGAATTCTTTTATTTGATATCCATTCATTTATTTATTGTTGCCAAATGGACAGATCTTTTTATAGTTTCCTCGTTAGCTAGCCTAGCTAGCATAGTTATTGCTAACGTTAGCTAACTAGCAGCTACAGTAGTTAAGTAGATATAATATCATCCTAGTGTTACCCTCCTGACCTAGGGGTGTCAGGGAGGATGACGATAACATCTGCCGCGGTCTGAATGTACACACAAAGAGGCAGAACAACTTGAGCTGTTTTTTAGCAGGACTGCAGGATTTATTCTGCAGGATCTGCCTCTAGGGGGTATTGTGTTCCCTTCAGGCGCAAGGCGCCCCCTACTGACATGTGAGAGTGTTGCGCTAATACCAGAAACAATTACAGTACAATGAAATAGGCACTGAAATCCCATTTTATGACACAATGAAATTAAATTAAAAAAAACATATTTATAGGGGTGTCTCATTTTATCATATTTAACCATTTTATAACATGAACTTACTTTTTAACTCATAATAAACTGTTATTTCTATTAAACATATTTTTAACCCTTTACACTCTCCCCTGCTTTTTTTTTGAATGTCTCCTGACATTTGTCTAGAGTGAGAGATGTACTAGAAGCTAACACGTTAATATGTCAAATAGTTGAAGTAATATGGGTGTGAAAGTGTGTCATATGTAAGAGGGGCAGTAGAGAGGTGGTCTGGGACAGGATACCTTGGCATTAGGGAATTCACTCTTGTACCCCACTGCTGGTAGGATGGCTGTCCCAGCGTGCCATAGGTGAAGATCTGTCTAGGCTGGGATGACCGTTGGGATCTTCTGACAGTAGTGTGTCTGGCTGCTGCTCCACTTGATGTTCCTCCTCTACTGTGACATCCTCACAAGCTCTGTCTTGTGGCATATTCTCCTCCTGATCCTGAGTGTCCATGTCCTCGCCGCCAGCAGGATGGAACTCACAAGCTCTGGCATTTAGCCTCTGCTTTTTTTCTCGTCTTCCAGCGTACGCATCATCTGAAGGAGTGTACGGTTCAGCCTCTCCACTGGGTTACCTTGAGGGTGGTATGGTGTTGTACGGGAGTGACTGATACCTGCCAGCTGCCGCAACCTGCTGAACAAACTATTCTCAAACTCCCTCCCCTGATCATGGTGGAGTTTCTCAGGGTATCCAAAGCGAGGGATGAAGTCTTGGAATATCTTATCAGCTGCTGTTTTCCCTGATTTATTCCTCGTTGGATATGCCTGGGCAAAGCGTGTGAAGTGGTCAATAAGTACCAGAATATACTCATAGCCTTGGCTTTGCTCCAGGTGAAGGTAGTCGATACACACCAACTCAAACGGACTGCTAGTGGAGATGTGTGCCATGGGTGCTTTCTGTGGAAGATTGGGATGTTTCTGTTTAATGCATGTACATCTCTTTTTAACATAGTTTTCTATGTCATGCTGCATGTTGGGCCAATAAAACCTCTCACGGGCAAGATGGGTAACTTTCTCTGCACCAACATGGCCCATGTCATTATGTAGAGTCTTCAGCACCATCGGTCTCAACTTTTCTGGAAAGACAAGCTGCTTGTGTTGTCCAGTCTGTCGGTAGAGAATTTCATCATCAACCACCAGCTTGTTCCACTCATATAGCAGTCTCTTTGTCTCTTTCCCCATGTTTCTTTTATCTCTTTCATTGGGAATCCAGTGCTGAAGTTTTAAAGAGATCACCTCCTTGATGGCTAAGTCTTCCTGTTGCGCAGCACAAATGTTTTCTGGTTTAACACTGGAAATACCTTCAGTTGACAAAACATCTGTGTTCTTTTCGTCAAGCTGCAAAGCTGCAACCCATGGTACATCACTCTCTTGAACTGCTTTGCTGCCTTGCCAGACTGCAGACACAAGCTCTGGTGACATGGTCTCTGTGTGCTCTCTCATGTTGTCTTGAAAGTTCACCGGATACCTGGAGAGGGTATCAGCGTCTGCATTCATCTTCCCGGGCCTGTACTTTATATCAAAATGAAAATTAGCCAGCTCCCCAACCCACCTGTGTCCAACGGCGTTCAGTCTGGCAGTGCTAAGGACATAGGTCAAAGGGTTATTATCTGTGTACACTGTAAATGTTGGGGCATAATATAAGTAGTCTCGAAACTTATCACAGATAGCCCACTTGAGAGCCAAGAACTCAAGTTTACCGGAATGGAGGTGGTAATTTCTCTCGGCAGGTGATAGAGTTCTTGAGCCATAGCCTATGACCCTCAGCTTGTTGTCCTGACACTGATACAGCACTGCTCCTAACCCTTCATTGGATGCGTCGGTGTGCAGTATGAATGGGAGGTCAAAGTTTGGGTAAGCTAGGATGGGTGGATTAGTCAACATGTCCACTAGCTTGGTAACAACATCCCTATGCTCCGCCCTCCAGGTGATGGGTGTTTTTGAGGGGAGCTGCCCTTTATCTCCCTTCCTTGCTCTGTCTTTACCTTTACTTGTCCGGTCCTGGGTGGTGTTTTCGCCAGTGTCAGTGGGTTTTTGCAACAGTTCAAACAACGGCTTTGCCACGCGAGAAAAGTCTTGGATGAAAGAGCGGTAGTATCCCAGAAACCCCAGCAAGGATTTGATGTCTCCAACTGTGCGTGGTTCTTTCTCTTTAAGTGCCATCACTGCAGCCAAATCCTGTGGGTCAATCTTCACTCCTTCCCCAGACACTAGCCGACCAAGGTAGCGGACTTCTCTTTTAAATAACTCACACTTGGTTGGTCTCAGTTTAATGCCATGTTCTCTCATGCAGTTGAAAACTTGTCTGAGGTGGTGTATGTGATCTTCAAAGGACACTGAGTAACACAAGACATCATCAAGGTATGGAGCACAGCATTCGTCTCGAACACCTTCCAACACACCCTCCATACATCTCTGAAAAGCTGCAGGGGCATTTGTTAGGCCAAATGGAATACGTATCCATTCATACAACCCCCATGGTGTACTGAAAGCTGTGAGATGTCTTGATTCCTCACTTACAAATCCTTGGTGATAAGCGCTGCCCTGATCAAGGATGGAGAACCAGGTATTGCCCTGCAAACTGTCAAGAAGGTCTTGGATTCGTGGCAACGGATGACGATCTTGGATAGTCTTTCGGTTCACCCCCCTGAAATCCACACACAGTCTCAGACTCTGGTCTTTTTTTCGAACACAAACGACTGGGGAGGAATAAGAAGACACAGATTTGCGAATCCAACCTCTGTCCAGGAGATTCTGTACATACTCCTTCACCTCCTTGTACAGTGGCTTTGGTATAGAGTTATAGCACTTCTGAACAGGATTGTCATCCACAACATTGATTTTTAGCTGTAAATTGGGTATGCAGCCTATGTCTTCTTCTCCTCTTGCAAACACATCAGATTCCTCATAAAGCATTTGGTGCACAACCTCCTGCTGCTGCTGATCAAGATGGTCTAAGTTAACTGGAGGGTGCCATTTTGTCTGTGCCTGTGACCCAGCTGAGTTGGTGGTTCCCTCACTGATGTTGCTTGTTGGACCAACTTGTGCTGTGCACACAAGTGTGTTGCTGTTTGGTGTCGCTGATTGCTGGAAAGATGAGAGATTCACTGGCCTGCCCTCAACTATTTCTTCAATACAGCCTAAAGTTGTTCTCGGTGGCAGGAAGATATCATGCTTTGCTGAGTTGCAAACTGGGATTTTTAGGACTTTAGAGGCACCAGGTGGTACATCAACCAATGCAGGGAACAGCTCTAGCCCATCTGGTAACACATTCTCTAAGGTGGGTTCAAATAGCATTGTCCCCCCCTTCGGCCATGACCTGACTTGACGCTTAATTTCGCACATCTGGCCACTCGGGACTGTGAGACCTCTCTTTAGTACCCTGATGGTATCAGTTCTAGATGTTTCCTGAACTGGAATACTACCGATTACTGAGACAATGGTTTCAGCTGTGTCTCGATGTAGCTTTAATGCCTCTGCTAGTAAATCACTGAGACTGACATTTCCTGGCTCCTTAAGACTCTCTAAGATGACTTCCTCTTTCACATTGAACCCTAGCAAGGGACCACTAACACAGTTCTGACTCACTAGCATGGGTACATGGATAGCTACTTGGCCATGTTTTGCACTTTTAATTTCCAATGATATTTCAGCCCACCCCTCAAAGGGTACATCAGTCCCATTAGCTGCTGTGATTTTTAAGGGAACATCTGGCAGTAGGTCTTCAAGTGACCGAACTTTGATCTCTGGTAAGTTTGTTTCCAGCCAGTCCTTTCCCACTATGGTCACCTGAGCTCCACTATCCAGCAACATATCAGTCTTTACACCATTGAGGTAACAGGTAATCATACACCTTTTGCCTATCAGCTTTGCAACACTCCCTTTTGTTGCTCTGTGTTTTACTGGTGAGTGGCTGCTAGCTAAGGTGTTGGAGTCATAGCTGGTAACTGTGACGGGGGACGCTGGGTTTTCTTTGGTCACTAGTGGTCCCCCCCCCAGTGACCTCCTCACGTTTCCCGCCAGCTTGGTCTTTGACAGGCATCCCACAGCTCTGTGTCCTTCCTGGCCGCACCTGAGACAGTGGTTGCAAATTGCAGCTCCTTGGGCTAAGCATGGCTGACATCTTCCCTTCGGGGCACACTTGGGTGGTTGCACAGTACTCACTGAGTTGGGTTGAGATGGCTCAGGAGTACTGGTTGTAGTGCTGAGAACCTTCTTAATAGTCTTTGCCAAAGCTGAGACATGTACTGTTAGCTCGTGAATAGCTGTACGGTTTGCCTGGACTTCAGCTTTAGTCTGCAGGACGCTGGCTTGAACCTCAGTTGGAGGTTGAGCTGCGTATTGTCTCTCTTCTGGTTGGGTAGCATTTACTGTGACTATTTTGGTTTTGTGGGTCTGACCGAGGCGTGCCTGTCTCCCCACCTCTTCACTAACTGACTTTGTCATTATTTCTAAGATAAAATCTTCAGTTACACTTAGGTTGCCAATGACAGGTTTAAGGTCTCGCCTAACATATGCATACTTCTGACTTATTCCCTGATACAAGGAGTGAAGAAATACTCCATGGACAAGTTTGCTGTCATATTGAAACTCTGAGCTACCCTGCTGTGAAGCAAACAGTACTCTCTGTTTTAGACCCATTAACCGGTACAAGAACTGTTGTGGGTTTTCTTTCTCCTGTTGCTTTGCATTGCTAAGCTCCTGAAATAACTCTGCACTACTCCTGTCTCGCAAGTGTGCTCTGAGAAAGCATTTGAGTTCATCTACAGTTAACCCATCTTTTGTCATCAACATGTCTTTAAAGGTACCAGGTTTGATTATCTTTAAAACAGTACGAATTATTTCTGCTTCTGTAAAATTTTCAGATAACCCTTCATTAATCTGCCTACACAGTGAACTGTAACTAACATCAGACTCTGAGTCAGAAATCTGTCCACTGTATATTTTGAATTCTCTCCGAGGCAGTAAAGCAGCAACATCAGTCAACTTAATTACATCAGTTACCTGGTTAACGACTGGTGATCTGTTTGTCTCACTATCTACTGTTAAAGGTGCCAGGATGAATTCAGTCTCTTCCGTCTGCTCCTGTTGCCCCTCCGTAGCCACTGGAGGTGGTTGCAGTCCAGTGATGAGATCTTTGAAGATTAACAGGCTGGACATTCCTTGGTCCTCTTGACTCGCCAACTTGTCACTTTTCAAAAAGTCCACAATGAAGTCATAGAGTTCCACATCTGAAGCATCCTCTCTTGGTATCTCTTCCTCTGCCTCATCCTTGATAGACTCTGCCAGCTTGTAGAGCACCTCCGAATTGGCGGAGATGACCAGCAGGTGGAGCTGTCGCTGTATCTCCCTCCGCAGTTCTCTTATAGCGGACATCTTTTCGCCTCCGAAGTCGTCACTGTAGCACGTCGGTTCGGGAACTTGAAGTCGGTTTCTTTAACGGATTAGCTATCATCAGGTTGTAGAGCTAATCCCGGACGAGCCCCCAAGATTGTTACCCTCCTGACCTAGGGGTGTCAGGGAGGATGACGATAACCTCTGCCGCGGTCTGAATGTACACACAAAGAGGCAGAACAACTTGAGCTGTTTTTTAGCAGGACTGCAGGATTTATTCTGCAGGATCTGCCTCTAGGGGGTATTGTGTTCCCTTCAGGCGCAAGGCGCCCCCTACTGACATGTGAGAGTGTCGCGCTAATACCAGAAACAATTACAGTACAATGAAATAGGCACTGAAATCCCATTTTATGACACAATGAAATTAAATTAAAAAAACATATTTATAGGGGTGTCTCGTTTTATCATATTTAACCATTTTATAACATGAACTTACTTTTTAACTCATAATAAACTGTTATTTCTATTAAACATATTTTTAACCCTTTACACTAGCTCCAATTATGTCTTTATTTCCCCATTCTCTACTTTAAGCTATTTTCATAAATAATCTGTAAGATCGTTTGTACCTTCATCTGTGACTGGAGGCCACTGTCTAACATCATCAACCCAACAAGTCATACTGCCTGGCTGTAGCTGTCATCGAGGGGGCGTTATCACGGAGCTTTGTTTACGTACCAGGAACAGCTCAGTAATGGCGTCGCCACAAGATGGCAGCCTACACAGGACGCTCGTCGGATTCGTCTATGACGTCTTTTCTGATTCTGATTCTGATTCATGGCATTATTGCGTCACAGTCGTTGGAAGGCGGAGCCTTCGGTCGCCATGTTGGCAGCTTGGACGCTAAGACCCGCCCACTCAACTCTCCTCTACCGTGTTAGCTCAGGCTACGGAGCTAGGCTAATCGCTATTGATCTCTGTCTGAGGTGCTAGCAGCCGGCTAACAAGATGAAGAACGCCGACTATGTTTTCTTCACAGCATCCCGCTTCTTCTTGCTTGAGGTAAGTTCACCCGTTCAAGTTATATTACACTCTAAATAATGATATATGTCTTAATTTTAGTTATACTATACAAATAAATAAATAAATGTTGTAATTTTACACATTAGGCATGACAGTCCAGGGTTATTTTTGGCAGATGGAGTTCATTTCACACCTAGAGGAAATGATATGTTTTTAAATACTTTATACTTTAAATACTTTGTGTTTGCTGAGCATAAAAATAGCCTCGGTTGTCATGACTAATGTTGAGTTTATAATTATAAGATTAATTAGATTGTTAAAAAGATTGTTATAAATATCTGCAGCCATGACACTGTTACACTGTTAGTTTGTTCCTACTGTACAGTTAACACTTGCACCTGTTGCCTAGCTCCACTAGGCCTATATGTTTGTCTCTTGAAACAGCTGGCCAGTGTTGTCCTTAACATAGCCTTCCCTACTTTCCCCATGGCAGCAACAGCCAGTGTGGTCAGAGATACTAACGAAATGCTAACGATATAGACACAGCCTTTTTAAAATAACTGCAACTACTAACAATTACATGCTAGTTAACGTAAGCAGTCAAACCAGTTTGCTCTATTGATACTTACGAGTTATTATTTTGTTATCACTCGTTTGGAAAAGTATCTGAACTAAAAGAAATAAAATATGTGAGGTTAAATTCCCTTGAAGATGGTGATTTTGTGTGGTAGCCTAAATAGCATGTGCCATGAGTGTATTTTGCAGTTCTGCCGCTTTCAAACACTGGCCCGCCCTAAACACATGACTTAGCAGTAGAGAAAACAACCAATGTCTATGGCTGCATCCCTGTGGTTTTCCTTTGTCTTTTCCCCTAAAATTACCTGTTTAACTAACACTGCAATTCATTACTTATCCTAAATGACCACCTAGTGGACAACAAATGAAACAGCATGAATAATACTTTTTTACTTTTTTAATAACCTATAGGCCTATAGATGCGCTGTATACTATTAAAGTGTGATATAGTTTCTGTCATTCCATACAACCATATTAAATTCATAGTGTACCTGAAATATTAAATTAGAAACTACATTCATTTCAAAGATAAAGCCTAGCTTCTAGTACTGGAATAGGTCTAACTGATTTGCTGTTTGTGTTTGATGTTGATTTCTGTCTTCTGTTCATTTGTCTGTTTCCCTAGGTTGAAGAAACAAACAATTTAAGGTACGTTACACGTCCATTGTTAACACATGGATAGACATACACTTAGAAAGAGAGCTGTGACAAAGCTAAGTTCTATACTTGCCTCCCTCACAATGAGGAGGATGACTTTCATGTCTGTGGTCCTGAGATCGCAGCAGTGAATCTTGGTGAGTCAGTAGACTCAGTAGTTCAGGATCAGCAGGATCAGGGCCAAATATGGGAGAGTGATGATGACTCCCAGAATGATGAGGTCATGTCACTGAACGATTCTTTGTCTGATTGGGCAGTTCATTCAGGCTGCCTTTGGTAGCTTTGACTGCCCTTCTTTCTATCTTGAGAGTTCATCATACTTTGCTACCAATAGATGCTAGAACTCTCCTGAAAACCCCTACCTCCTACACCATCCAAGATCTTGCTGGTGGCACTTACCACTACTTTGGCGTTTTGAAAGCCTTTGAGAAAAGCTTGCAGCAGTTATGGCCTCGTATTCCAAACGGGCATGTATTCAGACTGCAGCTGGATGCAGATGGATTGCCTTTGTTTAAGAGTTCCTCAGTACAGCTTTGGCCAATTCTTGGCTCGCTACATGGTGTTGTGAGAAAGCCTGTTGTCATTGCTCTGTATTGTGGCAACTCAAAGCCAAATAGTCTCACTGACTATCTAAGAGATTTGGTCAATGAATTGCGCCTCTTCGTCGCCACTGATACACCCCACGATGGCTGTGTCATCTGCGAACTTCTGGATGTGACACGTGTCCGAGTTGTAGCAGAAGTCCGCGGTGTACAGGGTGAAGAGGAAAGGGGAAAGTACAGTCCCCTGTGGAGCTCCAGTGCTGCTGACCACAGTGTCAGACGTGATGTCCTTCAGCCTGAAATACAGGGGTTAAAGTTTTCCGTCGCTATGACGGAAATCCGTCAACTCGGCTCTCGTAAGGTCCCGTGGTCCCACCAAAAAGGCAGAGTGAGAACCGCATATAAATAAATAAACATTTCGAGAGCCTTTAAAAAATCCTACAGTAGTACAGACCGTGAATGCAACACTCAGCGTATCCTAGCAACATTCAACCCGTAAGTCCGTGCGTTTTTGTTGACAGAAGTGGCAGCTCTAGTCTCCGCTAGTAGAAAACTACATGTCTTTCTCAAAGCAGAAACCTACAATTGAAAATGAAAATCGTCGGTTTAACCCCGCCTGGACGGATGAATAGTATTTATTCATGTTACCGCCAAGTTTAAATGCCAAACTGATGTGTTTAATTTGTAATGAGTGTGTCGCGGTTCTGAAAGATTAGCCCCACCGCCCCCCTTGTTTTCGATGTCCCCCCCCTCTGGTCATTTGTTATCCCTGGTGGGGATATGTTGTCCCCCCCCCCCCCACCCGGTCAGACAGTAGGCTACTTCAGATCAAACCTGCATAATTTGAACTGCCAGCCTCCTCATCCCCCCCTACAGTAGCGCACAGCGTCTCTCAGACAGTCATATCGTATACTGTAAATTCTCAAAGAGAGAGAGAGAGAGAGAGAGAGAGAGAGAGACAGAGAGAGAGACAGAGAGAGAGAGAGGCGAGTCTGGAGATGCCGGTTGCACTGGGTCGGGTCTGTCTCCAGGTTTGAGTAAATAAAAGCCGGTCTCAATTAGAAACCGGGACTGTTTTCTACAAGTTCAAGTGAATGAACAACCTGTCATAGTGCTTCCTGCTACAGTTCTCAAAACCCCGACCCGGTCTGATCCGCGAATGCGGCCAGGCTCACATGCATTTTCGTCCAGCAAAAAAAGAGAAAGAAATGTTTTCTGGATCATTTTATGATTATAGCCTATTATTTCCCATCTTTGGTGACCTGATTTTTTGGAAATTAAATAAAAGCCTGTCCCATATGGACGCCTGTCTAACATATCGTGAGTTGATGTCGATGTGACTGTATTGGCTATAACTACAGGTGCACAACCAGGAGCCCCCCCTCTTTTTTTTCTTTCACAAATCGCACACTGGTTATGTGACCACATTTAAGAAGGAAATAATGAATAAATAATACTTGTTTTACAATACATTCATTTGTGTTGTTATGTGTCATTACCATGGCTGCCTGCCCTGTCCTGCCATAGGCTATAACACCGATATGATTTGCAACAACACTTCACCTATCAGCAGTGTTTGTATTAAGCATTTGTTTGTGAAGCATGCCTTGTGCCTTATTTCATATGCTGTGTTTGATCATGCTTTAACGGGATAAATTGGATAAAAAATAATAATAAATAATAAAATTGGATAAATATCGAGGCAGTATGCGGCCATGACCCCCAGTGATACTCAAATAAATTTTCAGTCAGATGATTTTTTTTTGCTTTAACCCCTGGAAATATGTTCACGTGTGATCGCTGTCTTGCTTGCAGTCAGTATGAATCACTAATATGCTCTAAAGAATGTACAGGTGGACAGGTTACACCCTATTTAAACCTTCAGTAAGATCAAAGGCACAAATGAAGATCAAAGGAACACTGGTCAAGATCAAAGGAAAAACATGTGATGACATCATCATCGAAAGCCAGAAATTTATGACATCATCAAATGTAAACATTCTATGGCACGGTGTCAAACACACGGCCCACGGGCCAAAACCGGCTGCTTCAAAGTGTAAACTGTAGAAATGACATTTAGATTAGATATTTCAGACTGTACATTAAGTATATGGAATGTCCTGTGTGTGTGTGGAACCAATGTTCAACATGATTCACACACATTCCATATACTTAATGTACAGTCTGAAATATCAGTAATCTTCCACAGGACATTTTCAGATCTCCATAGCACCTCACCTATAAGCTATATTAACAATTATAATAATACGTCCACAGTGCGATTAGAGGGGTGCAGAATGAAAGTATTGCTTGCACGAAAAAAAAAACTAAAGTATTTGCACAATTCTACATAGTCAACCTTTAACTTCTCTTTTGGAGGTAGAGAAAATTAAACTCTGTAAGTTTCCTTTTTTGGAGGAGGAGGAGGAGCCAACGACCCAGTTGCATAACAATATGTAATGTCTGCATTGTGTTTGTGTACAGGAACACAACAACCTGAAAATCTTTGGAGAGTAAAGCTCTTCCTGTTGCTAAATCCTGATCACATTAGCCTTCCATCCAGTGCAGACTGCACTAAACTAACCAGAAGAGGCTTAGATAATGAACACTGTATTGTTTGGAATGTGAGCAATTTATTTGTACATCCATCAACACTGTTTATTTGCAAGTGTTGGAGACAACATCTGTCTACATCTGTATGCCACTGTGCAATGTGGAAAACCAGAGAAATTCAAACTGTGAGCAGTGATGAAGGGCCCTATCAGACGCCGTCCCACGTGGAAATCTTGATCGCGCCTACGGCACTCTTAAATATCATGAGTATTACAGAGTGACACCTGATTCCCTTTTTCTACCTCAGTCAACTGTGAACTCACAGACAGAGGAGGGGGAAGAGAAAGGAGCGCGGGCTGCCAGAGGTGGGGAGTGAGGAGGGGTGAATGTCACTGAAAAGATTTGATCAAGTTGATCATGTTGAGTCAGATAAATAAAATGGGGCTGCAGCCTGCATGGGACAACAGGGAGACATCTAAGGCTTAAACACATTTTAAAATCAACTGTTGGACCCATCTGAACGCCGTTACATGTGTAGTGAGCAGGAGTCATCCTAATCAGGTCAGGTTTTTTCATGAGGTAACATACATGTTGCACAAATATTGACATTGTATGATTAATGTCTTATGATTAATACATTACCACTACAGCAGTGTATGTTGGTCATGGCCTTTAAAGACACAATAAAGCTTTGACTCTCAGGCACTTACCAGTAAAATTGAATAAATGATTAAGTCAGTATATCAGTATATTGATAACACCTTTTTTTCTCCTTATTTTCCAGGAGTCCCACGTTATGATGTACCAGTGAATGTCTCAGACAGATGTTACATCAGATGTTACATCTTCCAGAGCTTTCCCATGATTAGCCTTAATGTCATTGGGTTTTATCTAGCACGAGATAACAAGTCCAGGGTTCTGGCTAAAATTCAGGCTAACACAATGAATGAGCTAAGAGCAGCAGTTGGCAGAAGCCGGTTGTAAATTATTCCCCAGACCAGCATCACACTGCCATTGGAGGTGAGTTTTTGTTATTTTGGAACAACACTCCTTTTGAATATTACCACATGGATAACAGTTACAGTTCAGGCATTTTTTTTTTTCATCCAGATGTCAGAATCTGAAAGGACTTGTGCCCTCCCAGAAACATCTACTTCAGATGGATGTGAGACAGTTCCAGAGTCTCCACCGGCTTCATCATCCACATCACTGATGGGCACACCCATTGCCTCATCAACAGCTATCAGACTGTTGAACTATTAATACAGTCAAGAAACAGGGTGAGGAAGAGTCACAATAACACTGCTATGATCTAAATGCAGAAGGAGAGCTCCTGGTGGTGGTTTATGTCCAGTCTAATGTCCAGTAGTGTCCACTACTTGTAGAGAAATCTAGCCCTCCTGTCTTTCAGGCTTGCAAATGTGTCAGTCACTCTCTGGTTAAAATCTGCCATCTCAGTCACCAGCTTCTTCTCCATGGACAGGATAGCTAAGGCATTCAGCCTGTCCTGAGTCATGGTGTTCCTCAGGAAAGTTTTGACCCTCTTCAACGTTGAAAAACACCTCTCAGCCTCTGCAGTGGACATGGGTGTGGTGATAATAATCTTCAGCAGTGTGACTGTCTCTGAAAATACGTTTGACAAGTTGTTGTCCACAAAAAAAGGTCAACAGCACCACAACAGGACCAGAATTCATCCTTGCCGTAGATGAGACTCAGCTCCGTCTTCAGCTTCCTTCCAGGTCTCAACGCTTTAGCTGGAGTTTCAGCTCCCTAAAATGATTTTCTATTGGGTTCCAGTCTAGAGACTGGTTAGGCCACTCCAGGACCTTGAAATGCTTCTTCCAGAGCCACTCCTTAGTTGCCCTGGATGTGTGTTTCAGGTCATTGTCATGCTGGAAGACCCAGCCACGACCCATCCTCAATGCTCTGACTGAGGGAAGGAGGTTGTTGCCCAAAATCTCACAATACATGGCCCCATCCATCCTCTCATCAATACAGTGCAGTCGTCCTGTCCCCTTTACAGAAAAGTATCTCCAAAGCATTATGCTTCTACCCCCATGCTTCACAGTTGGGATGGTGTTCATGGGATTGTACTCATCCTTCTTCTTCCTCCAAACACGGTGAGTGGAGTTTATACCAAAAAGTTCACTTTTGGTCTCATCTGATCACATGACCTTCTCCCATGTCTCCTCTGGATCATCCAGAGGGTTATTGACAAACTCCAGACGGGCCTGGACATGTGCTGACTTGAGCAGGGGGACCTTGCTTGTGCTACCATGGTAACCATTGAGACTGTGGTCCCAGCTCTTGCATAGAGCCCCAGTCTGATGGAGACTGACAGTCATCTTGAGTCTCTTCCATTGTCTAATAATTGCTCCAACAGTTGGTGCTTTCTCACCAAGCTGCTTGCCTATTGTCCTGTAGTCCATCCCAGCCTTGTGCAGGTCTACAGTATTGTCTCTGGTGTCCTTAGACAGCTCTTTGGTCTTGTCCATGGTGGAGAGGTTGGAGTCTGATTGATGGTGAGTGTGGACAGGTGTCTTTTATCCAGATAACGAGTTCAAACAGGTGCAATTAATCCAGGTAACGAGTGGAGGATAGGAGGGCTTCTTAGAGACAAACTAACAGGTCAAATGAATTATTTAGAAATCATAAAGTTTGTGTCACCATGGCAACATGTGTGTGAAGGCAAGTCAACTTCATGACGAGGTAAGATCTTCAAGGAGATTGGTTTGCCTTTGATGTCATTTACCACTTTGAACATATTGGTAGTTTCACCATGGCGACATGTGACACAAACTTGCTTTGCTGCAGTTCATCCCTTTGAAGTCTGTGTCACCATGGCAACATGTGTGTGAAGGCAAGTCAACTTCATGACGAGGTAAGATCTTCAAGGAGATTGGTTTGCCTTTGATGTCATTCACCATTTTGAACATAGTGGTACAGTTTCACCATGGCGACATGGTGAAACTTAAGTTGGTGAAGGTGTTGTAACAAAAGAATAAACAAATAGGATGCAAATGTAACTTTTTACTTGATACTGGATTATTTGTGGCATCTTCTTAAATAATGATGTGACATCCTAATATTTGTGTGGAGGGGGCGTGGTGCATCAGCTGCAGGAGAGAGGTGTGGAGAGGGAGAGTGAGAGCAGCACCAGGTGAGAGTGATTGGCACACCTGCATCCTGTTCCACTAATCACTCTCTCCTTTTAACACACAAACACAAAATAAGAGGAAAGAATACATCGTCAGAAGATATAACTCAGAACATGAGGGGTATTGCACAAAACTAAGATTAGGGATTAAGCCGGGATATGTTGATTATCCCGGCTTAATTTAGCCTCAAGTCGGTTGCATGAAAGCAGCTCAAACTTAACCCGGCTAAATTACTATGGTGATTTATTCTCTGCAGCTAGCCTGCTCCAGACCAGGCTAACAGCCAGACTAAGATTAATCCTGGTGATCCACCTGTATTTCCACCGTCAATCCTGTGAGGATTTAATGTGTTTTACAGCATGACCATGGTCTTTCTAAGTATGTTGCATCATTTTAATTATTCTGTATTAAAATATTACATATTTATAGTAATTTCTCATTTCATTTAAATCTGTTGGCTGTTTGTAATTGCAATAGTCTTTTTATATTGATTTAAGTGGTAGTATTATTACTCAGGCCAAGTGTTATATGAAATTGTCAAATTGCTGTCAGAGGTTTCATAAATATGTGTTTTATTGCAGTAACTGAGATTACAAAACACAGCTGATGAAGTTGCAAAGGTGTTTTCAATGAAATCTGTGACAAGGGCAATATAGTATATATAGGTCCAACTCCCATTCACCTGTTCCCTCTTCATAATGGCTTGTCCCTTTATTGGAGGATGTGTTGGATGAGGAAGCCCTAATCCTCAGACTGTACCACAGATGGTCTGTGTTACTCTGAGATGGTTTACAAGTGGGAGCTTCCTTTATTCTGTTGATGATGCAGAGAACCTCAATAAAGGAACCATTTGCTGCACAATAAGACGTGTTTGTCTGGCACTGAAATCATTTAGCTACATGTTCATCACCTTCCCTGGCCACAGAAGACCCCTCTACATCAAGGAGCAGTTTTACATGATTTCAGGTCACCTCAATTTCAATGTGCAACCATTAGTTTCTAATTTGATCAGTTACAGTTGGATACTAACTATTCTTTGTTACTGTAAGCACCTTGGATATCGTATGTGTAACTCTGCCGTGTTTTCTAAATGGTATCTTGTATAGTCAGGTGAATTCTCTGGTGTGCTGCTGGGAGACAAAGGAGTGGCTGTTGATGTTGCTCTCATCTTCCCAGTCAACATTAATGGCAGACACATGAGGGAATTTTATCACTTCATTTTTGGATTTAGCCTCCCTTTAGTTAAAAGATCTTAAATGTCACTTTTTGGTGTGTGCATTTTGTTTAGCATTGGTGGTTCTCTTTTAAATTCTACTTTACATTCATGAAAGAGGGAGGACATCACAATGTTTTCTTTATTTTTTAGTTATTAGTCAGTCCTCCTTTGTCTTGGTTGCTTGGATCCTGGAATAGAGAGAGCAAAAGCAACAAAGGTTAAAACACTGTATTGCAGTTCTGGTTACTGTGTACACTGAAATACTCACTTCTCTTTCTAGTTTCTAGATTTACCCCCGGATCCCCTCCATCACTGGCCTCCCTTTATTTAAATGGATCGCCAGCTCCTCTGCTGGGGTCATATCCTGGCTGGGTGGGCAGCCCCCTGTGCCAGTTCCATGGGCTTTTTTTTTTTTCACTGCTACAATCACACAGACATTCAACATGTCAGCAGACACCTCATCTATTCACCTCATTTGTTCAGCGTTATCTACTTTAAAGTCACTTACCAGCCTGCAAAATGTTCTTCTATTTCATTTTAATTTGTTGCCAGGTCCTTTTACGTCCAGACAAGTTTGTTCTTTATGAAGAATAGAAAGATAAAATAGATAAAAACGTAACATGAGAAAAATCAAAAATTAAACACACACATTGTGCCGTGAACACGTACTTATCCCAGTTATCTTCATCTGGTTTAACATAGCCGCGCCTTTTCATCCTGGCTCAGCAAACGTGCAACCAATTAAGCCAGGATGCGCCGAGCAGGCTTGGTCAAGCCGCGCTTGCTCAGTTATCCTGGATTTCTTCATCCTAGTTTTGTGCAATACCCCTAAGGTATCACAATGATCCTGACCTTAGGCTCCATCACATAAAACACTGTTCCCAACAAAGATGAGACAAAATAGCCAGAAATGCTGCATTCCACATCCATTACAGGGTGCAGCATGCATTGAGAATAAAGAGAAAATACAGACACATTGTAATCCACTCTAAACCAACTACACAGCCTGAAACCCAACTTCAGCCTGTCCACAACCCTCTGATACAAGCCGCTGTATCTGCATTCCACGAAAAAAATTCATCAAGGGCCCACCTACGTGTGCACAGTGTGCCACAGAATTCTGTTTGGCAATCAAGTAAAGCAATGCAATAGATCGAAATACGTTAAAAATAAAATGTTCTGGAGAGACATCTGATTGAAAAATCCTGCCATTTGCTAAAATAGTTGCCCTGCCCAAAGGACGGCAAAGAGCAGCACATGGAGCTGTTGTTTTTGCGTCCCATCAGAGGTGGAAGCAACTGTGAACTGTCTCCCAAGACCAAGCAATGAAGCCCAGCTGTTGCAGGTTAAGCAGGTCAGACATGATTGGAACAGGCCAGGTGTTCCCAATTGCTCCAAATTAGAGCCGCCCACTGAGGTACCTGCAGAAACATACAAAACTAGACAAGGGGGAAAACACAAACACAGGCCCTAGTTACTGTAATGCTCTGCCTCTTTCTGTGTGCACCTGTGCTGAGTTTGCTCGTCAGGATGGGTTGAGGGGTCATAATGTTTTGGCACTCTGTGTCTGTGTGAATGTGCTCCTCTTCTGCTGCGTGTGTCAGCATGTATAAGCTCGTTAGGGTCTGGTTGTCATGGCCACCAGGGCCAACTGTGCTGAAGTCTCCTTGTGCCTCTCACCTCTGCCTGAGTCAGAGGGAGGACGTGTCAGGGATGTTCTGTCAGGAGTTGCAGCAAAGCAGCCAGATAGAATTTGTATTTAAAATAAAGGGTAATATTTGATCAGAGTGGTTCAAGCTATATTCTATTTGTGGGCTACCTGACCTTTGTTATTCTGAAATATGGATTATAGATAGATACTTTATTGTTGAGGAACTCTGGTTAACTGCTTGGGAGGCAGCTATGCTCACCATCATAACGCTATTGTATTCTGATAAATATTACACTTTGCTTTACTGTTTTTGTCATCACAAAGGGGCACCCAGATGCTGCTGCATTTCGTTTGGCTGAAACAGCAAAAAATGAATAAATTAATAAATAAATAACATTAACTGTGACACTGTGTTCTGAGTTGTGTAACGATGGCAGGTGTAGGTGTAGCTAATCAGCAAACACAAAGAAGTTTCTTGGTGCTTTATCACCTGTTGAGCTGAACGTTCACCGTACAAAACCCGTAATATCTACTGTCATAAATGAATCGTGGAATATAGTCGGTACAACCAACGCCACTGTTACTGGGGAGAAGAGGGAGCTAGCAGAGCTGGAGGAACAGCAGAGAGGTGGATGCAAGTTCTTCAGGCAGCTGACCTCCCCAACATCCAGGCTGTTTGTCCTCTTCCACTGGATATAACTGTAGCTACAGTGATGGCGTTTGAGGCACAAATGTTTTATGTTTACAATGTTTCCTCACACTTTCTGTTTCCACTTGTCCTATTGCACATATTACAAGAGGACTGTTCTGCTTTCTTTTGTTTTATATTAATTTATACAGTTTTAAGTTAAAGGGATTCAATTAAATTCAGGTTCGAGTCAAATAGTTCAGCTTTGTGTGATGTCTCGTTGGCGCCCTCTGGTGTATCTTTCTAGAAAATGCAATGAAGAATCCATCACAGTGAGCAGGGGCTCTCCCCAGGGCTGCAGTCCTCTTCTCTTTATTACAACACTTTATTCCAGTCTTTCTAGGTAGGAATACATGAGGGGGCAGTCAGAAATATTAAGGGGCCATCATGTGTACACATCATGCTTCAGCACTTGTTCTTTCTGTGCTTATGGTAACAGTGTTTTCTTTATTGAATTGGGTTGTTAGCTATGTATCCAACCCCAACCTGGAGAAGTGGATTGCACTTTGTCAGGCCTCTACCTTCAGACCTGTCCAACTTTTACGACTAAATTATTATGCATAGGCTTAACTATAAAATCTTCTTACCAGTCTTGCTCCTTTGATGGAAACTTGGGCGGGCTACAGAAGGTTGCTCCCTGTTTGTCACTGTCATGGCCGTTTAGAAAACAAGGATTAAAATTAAAAAAATGTTGAAACACAAAGATTACAAAGTCTTATCAGCCATAATTACAAGTATGACCATGTAATTCATTTTCTAATGGACATATGGAACCTTAAGGTCCAAATAATTATCCTACTTACCAGCTCTGATGTTGTTTCCAGACATAGGTAGGAGGAGAGGAGGGATTTTTTTGGAAGGCTTGTCGTGCGTTTTCTTCTTCGCCTGTGATGTTTGTGGTGCATTGTGGGCGTCTGATGAAGGGCACGATGCAGAGGATGATGGTGGTGATGGTGATCTAAGTCGTGATGGTCTGTAAATTAAAAGTTTTTACAAAGATTAGTTTTCTTATTGATCACATCGAACAGAGAGAAATATGACATGGGTGGCGTGTGATTACAAAGAGGATGATCAAAAGTCAACACGATGCTCACTTTTGACAGTGATAGACAGTTAACAAATATCTATACCAACATAAAACATCTGCAACGTTACAGCACTCAACATAGAAGAAGACAACATTCAACATTCAACATACCATAAGAGCATACATGCTTGCCTCCCGTCCCAGTTCCACACTGTCCAACCACAGCAGACCAGTATGCACTCTACCAGAGGGCCCATCCCAGCATTAACCTCATGGTGACCATGGAGTTCTCCTGTAGACAGACAATAAACACAAAGCCTGTGCATGGCACATATAATGATGGCGGTGAAAGACAGCTACGGACTCATTAGCTGCTCCTCCACCCAAGGTGTGGACTAATTGAATGAACAGACAATCTACAGGCTACAATGCAGCATATAACAATGTTTAATGTTCTTCATCCTTCACCATTTGCAGAGAGAATTAAATTGCTATTGGGGATGTGAATTAATCATCTTGTGATTGCAGCCGATTAACATTTTAAATTGATGAAATGAGATGATACACATGACAATTTTTTAAAAGGGCCCCATAAAGGAATCAGGATGGCATAGAGGAGCAGAGCAGAGGGGCAACTGGAACTATTCATCAGTGGGTTAGGATTATATCCTGTATTATACATGTTCCGCCCCTCTGCTTCCTCCACTGGATGTGCAAGTCTTTAGCTTGTGCTTAATTATCTTAACCAGTCACACCTGAGAAGACTGATTAAAGGGATCACTTCAGCTGCTGAGGCTCGTTATGTCAGACCTGGTGTCTTCTTTGTCTTTGTTTTAAATTAAATAAATGCTTATATTCCTAACTCCGTCATTTGTCTCCACTTTATTTTGAATATTTTGTCAATGATGCATGTTCAAGATTTACTAGTTGTTTTGGATCAACAGCACAGTTTCAAAGGTCTTGCTTTACTGAATACAAACCAGAAATCGTATCCACATTCCTACATTTTATCTTATTTGACCTTCTGCTATTCATCATTCCCTCATGCCGCCATTTCATCATGGGACGTTTTCAACTGGTACGAGGCAAAAAAAAAGCTGTGCGTTCAGACTGTAAATTCATGGTGCACATATAACATGTATGACCATGTCTCTATTACTCTTCTGCAACAGGCTACCGTTAAGTATTACTGAGCCCATGTTTTGCAAAGCTTTCTAAAATCTTCCGTTGTTTCTTATTTAACACTTTTTCATGCCTGGAAAATCAATAAAGATGTAGACTGACACATGACTTTTTTTCAATATTAAACAGTTTTTTAAGAAAATCAAACAAAAAACAGCAAACAGTTAAGTATGTGAAAGTATCCAGTGCAGCAGACACTGCAGATAATTGACGTAATACGTGCAGTAGTGATGGGAGGTGCAGGTCTTTTTAAAGATTTGACTCTTTTTGTTTGGCTCCCTTAGAAGAGCCGGCTCTTACGGCTCCCTGATTCCTCATCGTTTAGTTTCACTTGAAGCCTTATATTTTAGCCTAATTTAGCAATTATGAATGGTTTGTGTGTTGGTAAGCAATTTTCCCTTTGTTGTTTTCAGCTCCGTTGCTGTGTGTGTACCATGCTTGTACCACAATACTTGCTGTCTTTGGAGTGCCTGTCACCCCCTTCATTTTTAACACAATGGTATGATCCTAGTCTGTCCTTGCATATGATTGGTGCATGGGGTGCCTATCAAAATAAAGTCTGCCTGCATGGATTCTCAGGAGAAGCCTAAGGTTCAGCTCTTCCCAATGAGTCGACTCGTTCGCAAACAACACATCACTAGCGAGGAGCAGCTTTTATGAAATTTAATTGTGTTGCAGTAAAACAATTCCAGCGACATGTTTAATGCAGTTATGTTTAATAATAAAGAACAAATTATGAATCTTCTTTCCTCCAACTGCTTACTGGTTCTGTTCTGTTCTGTTCTCCCAACATTACGATGTAGAGTGCCCTGAGATTACTTCTGATAAAAGTTGTATTTAACCTCAGTTTCCTTATTGTTCACTCAGCAAACGTGGTCATGTTCAGAACATTAGCATTTAAATAATGTAAATGAGTCAGATGTTAAGTTCAGCTGCATTCTGGCACCCACATCAGAGATAAACTCTTTCTCACAGGATCAGAATAGGAACTGGACATTCAGTACACACATCTCTTAAGTAATTGTTAATTACACTCAAAGTGCTCCACAATCACATCTACTCATTTGATCATAATGTGTCTTGCTCAAGGACACTTCAGCATGTGGGGAAGCTTCACTGGGGGAATGAACTGCTAACTGTGGTTTGGAGACGCTCTGCCCCAGAATTGATGTGTCTGTAGTTGTGTTTTACATATTGTAATAACTCCAGTGCTCCCAGCTCAGCTGAAGGTCGTACCCTGGCTTAGGCAGCAGGTATGACTGACACATGCAGTGATTGCACCAGACCATAACATCACCACTTGGACCACTCTCATGTGGGTGTACCACCTAGACCAGACGAGGCACCCACACCCCACAGCAAAGACACTGCTTGACTGCAACATGGCACAGACCCACACACAAAAAGGGTTTAGGAAGCCTCAGAAACAGCACATGGTGTGGGTTAACTTTCCCATAAGCCTCCTCATCTGTATTTCATTTCAGAGAAAGGCCTAAATACTTATATTTGTGTACAGGGCTTTTGAATTCAGTGTTTATCAGATCAGGTGTATGAATGAGGGGGAATTACAGTACACTTGACCCAAAATCCCTCAGGGAGTAAACATTATTATCTGGAGAGTCAGCTCAGTAACTTATCCTGGATGTCTTAATTCTACTTTTGTGCAGTACCCCCCAGGTGGCAGATGAGAGAGAGAGTGAGGACTGTGATTGGCTGCTTTTATCAGCTCAGGGAGACTGGCCAGGTGTTCCCAATGTCTCCAAATTAGAGGCGCTGTCCACTGAGGTACCTGCTGTGATGCCCCTGTGGGCATGTGTGGGTGTGCTCACATTCTCTGAGGCTAATTGCAGTAACTCGAGGCACCTGTGTCCGTTGCCCAGGAGTCTTTAGCTGCCACCACTCTTTCAGTTTAAAAGAGGCTGTGTGAGAGATCACGCCCCTCTCCAGACAGGCTTACTCTCTGTTTCCCTCTTGCAGGTGCCTTCGGTGTGGTTCCCAAGCCGACCCTTTGTTAATTATTTAAATAAATAAATAATTGTTTCTTTTTCCTGTAACTGATGTGGTGTGTCTCCTTTTTGTTGTGGCCACTTGAGCCGGGCCAAAACAAATGGGGACTCGTCTAAACACGTGAAAGTTTTTAGGAACATCGGGGCGCAGGGTGCCGACTGACTGGGATAATAACAGCCCTTAGGTGGATTGAAGAGGTTAATCTGTACAGACTCTATGGCAGCTTTACATCGTCTAGATACAGGTCACTCTTCAAGGGAAGATTTGATTATTGAAATTAAATATCTGTTACTACAACTCAGGAACCTTGGAATCATTATTCAGTTTTGTTGGGTTCCTGCTCACATAGGCATTAAAGGGAATGAAGAGGCAGATAAAACTGCAAAAGAGATGTTGGAAAACAAATACATAGGAATTAGTGTTCCAATATGAAAGGGAGAAGTCAAATCCATTATCAAATTAGTAATTATACAAAAATGGCAAAGGGAATGGGATGCAAAGGCTGATGCAAGACACTACCATACAAATCAGAAGAGTGACATTGAAAAGGGTTAATTCACTGAGGCTAAGCAGAAGAGAAGAAGTGGTTTATAGACTTAGAGTAGGACATACAGGATTAAACGCTGGATTATGCACAGTATGCCAAGTCAGAGAAGATGTAGATCAAGTACTTTTTAAATGTGAGAAATATAATGATAATAGAATAATCTGGCAAGAAATGGAAGGGGAGAAGTCAGTTAATGAAATTCTGGAAGAAAAGGGCACGACAAGTGAGAGACTGAAAGCTTTATTTATTTACATTTATAATACTGGTTTCATGAAAAGAATATATGTATACTACTCCTTAAGGTCTATATTCACAAACACTAAACAGCTAAACTTTTTTATTACCAGTAATTTCATTTGCTGCTATGCTTAGAATACTTCCCCCTTCACTTTGAGCCAGTACTTCTAATATATCTAAGTATATACTTTATGTACTTTTATACTTTAAACTGCTGATTGTGCTCACTCATGATTTATCTCATATAAAGACACACAAAACATCACTAACCTATGTACACATTGACTTTAACACTGTTAACACTGGTGTTTAAGCTACAGAAACTGCACAGAGCTTAAACACCTCTGCCATGGAATCTAGTTTGAACAAACATCTCCACAACAACAGGAAGGACTGTTGATGCTGGCAGGTTGACATGTGTCTGAATCATTCATGAGGGACTGGACTTGATTTGTTGGAGCTCTGTGAAGAGTTGAAGTGCAGCTCTGTTGATGGTCTTAAATGGAGACCATGTGGATGAAGCTCTCCTCTCCACCTCCCAGTAACATGGTCCAGTCAGAGTCTGCTTCAACCTCTGGATCATCAGGACACAGCTCATCCTCTCACAACACACACCGTCCTGTTTACTGTTACCTCCACCTGTAGAGAGGAGGAGAAAGAAGAGAGGAGGTGAAGGAGTGTTTCCAGAGTCTCCATCATCATCACATCCAGTAGAAAGAGCAGCAGGGACTTCAGTCCTGTTCAGAGCAGCAGTGGAGCAGCTGTGGAGCTCAGCCAGCTTCCTTTCAGCTTCATGTTAACGTGTTGGAGTGAACACACACAGACCTGCAGAGACTTTTAGCATCAAGTCTGTTTCCTCTGCAGATTTCACTAATAAACTGCTGAGAGTCCTGAACGCTTCATTACTGCACCAACACTTTAGTGATGGATTTACTGCTGCTCCATTTAAACAAAGATCAGCTGACTAATAAACATGGAGGCTGTCATTGAAGAGATCTGATCAAACTAATGACACATGTGATGACTCTGCTCATGGTTACTAAATGTAATGCTGCTTCTGTGATGTGCAGGCTTCAGTCAGACTGATCTCAGAGCTGTGATCAGTTGTTCATCACATTTGATGAATGACCACCACTGTCTCTATACATCTTGGAAGGCTGTCAGCTGGAATCCAGCTTTATTTCCTGGACACATCAACACAACAACAACAGTCGTCTTCACATCAACTCAAACACATGATCACAACAAGCTTCTGGCTCATCTGATTGGCTGACTGTTGTCTCTCTCTCTGTCTTTCTGTCCAATCCTGAAGCCTGTCTCCATTCTCCTCTCACAGCTTCACTGAGAAGCTGCAGGTTTACAGGAAACACTGGATCTTTGATACTAACTGTGTTTAGGACAATACTGATGAAAGCAGCATGGACTGACTGGAACCCTCTACTCACCTCAGAGTCTCCAGTTTATAGTCTGGACTCTTCACAAGATCAAGAAGCTGCTTCACATCTGAATCCTTCAGGTTGTTTAATCTCAGGTTCAGTTCTTTCAGATGGGAGGGGTTGGACTTCAGAGCTGAGACCAGAGAATCACAGCTGATCTCTGACAAACTGCATCTGATCAATCTGAATAAAGAATAAAAGATGACATGATTGATGATCAATCAGATGTGTTGAGGTTTTAAATGTGTCCTCATCAATGTGTGTGTTGACCAGGAATGAAGCTCAACATTATACAGTTATTTAAATGAGTTTGTATTTGTCTTCATTTTGAGGAACAATAAAGTTTTACATCAAATACATTAAATTCAGTTGGTGATTAAACATATCAGATAGGGCTGGGTGATATATCACATTAATAAATATATGGATCTATGTTTTAATGTGATACGGTATTTAAACTATATCTGGTTTATGGATATAGTTCAAATTAGCGCTGTGATCCTTGCTCCATCAAGCTGCTGACCCGGAGCTCTCTGCACTGCTCCCCCCGTCCCTCCTCTTTCATGCACAGAGGAGGAGCAACAATGTCTGCAGAGTGTGTGGAGGAGAAACTGGTTAGTAAAAGAAAAAGCAGTGGCTCAGTAATTTGGAGATGGTTCAGATTCAAAGTATCAGATGAGCAACAAAATGACGTTACATGCAGAGGTTGAGCTAGACTTTTTAGTTGTCTCTCATTTTGACTGACAGGCTCATAAAAATCTCCTCATAATCTATTTTTACAGTCACTTTCATTTTTTAAAATGATAATAATGTAATTCAATAGCATTTCATTTTCATTCAAATGTCATTAACATAGGTGGTGGTGGTGCCTACATGATCAACATGCAATGCAGCCTTATTTTATTACTATATATTTTATTTTATTAAATGTTGGATGTGGTATGTATAATGGTTGAGACTAAAGTCCTCTTCTGTGTGGCCCTATGAGCTTATCATGACAACAAAAACCAGGGTTTTTTTTTTGGTCTCGGTCTCGAGCTGAACTAGTCTTGGTCTTGACTTGGTCTGTCTTGGTCTTGGTCTTACTCTGTGGTCTTGGTAGTGTCTTGGTCTTGGTTTAGGTGGTCTTGACTACAAGTCTACCACAGGCTCCAGGGTGAAACTAATGATGGTTTCATACTGCAAGCCATTATTCAGTCAGCTGCCTTCAAGGCTGATTGTAGAAATGATCCTAATAATGACATGAAATATGAAATCATCATTAGCCTAATAACCAGCCTGCAAGGCACCACTCTCTGCAATCAGCCTTGAAGGCTGGAGCCTTTTGTATCAACAAACAAACAAGCTAAGCTAACGTTAGCAGTAACTTGCTATTAAAAATTTCTAACATATATAAACTAACCAGTTTATTTACAAAAACACTCTGTGTATAGTCTTGGTTAGCTATAATTTGTCGGGTTTTATTTAACAGTTTGCGTTTAACGTAAAGCAGTTCGCTCGGTGGCTCACTCCATAGACATATATACATAGACGCCTCATTGAGCGCTGTGCCGTACGTCAACGTCGCCGCCATATTGGGGGAGGCAAACTGCAGCTATCACCCGGCGAAAGATGCCTCATTCTTGTGCTGCTTGGAAATGTTTCAGTCGAATGACAAGCGAAACCCGATCCCACGGGATTACTTTTCACAAGTAAGACAGAACAACTACTTTTGATTGTATGTGATCATTACAACATCATTTTGAGATCAGAATATGTATACTTTTGTTGATACTACAAGTCCCGCGCATAATACTATGAAGTCCCGTGTTAAAACCAGCCTTCAAACAACCAAGAAGTCAATCGTATTTAACTAAATTGCCCCGAACTAACTACTCGGAGTGTTCAAAGTTGATTAGCAAACTTTTCTCATACTATGTAGGTTTCCCAAAGATGAAGGGCTGAGAAAGCGGTGGGAAATTGCTTTGAGAAGGGAAGGGTTTTCTGCTAGCCTGCCATCCAGGCTCTGCAGTGAGTATTTTAGTCCGGAGGACTTTGACAGAACAGAACTTATATTTGCACTGTTGTACTTTTTACTCTTATTTATGTTGTGTGTAATACTCGGATGTTGTGCTAGAATTTTGATGTACACTTGTTCAGTGATAATAAAAGGACTCTGATGTATTTTGTATTACACTCTGAGATCATTACAATATTTTATCCTTTTATTTAGCATGTGGCTAACAGGAATAACTGGGTATAGAAAATAAATGAATAAAGCTGTATTGATATAAGTGTTTTTTAATCTGTTTCCTTGCACATACTGCTGTATAAATATAAGTATACATGTTCTTTGATCTGTTTCCTTCTAAAATAAATAAATAAATCAGAGTATATGGTTTAGACCAGGCAATCGCAGTATTTTATGCCATTATTATTATTTCATTTTATTTTATTATGATTTGCAGACTTTGTTCATTTTGTTAATTTTTTGTTCCAATGATTGTCAATATTAGTCGTTATAATATAAAAACGATTAATCAAAATCAGTAGCATGTAAATGCTGGTGCTGTTTATTAATACAGATGTCTCATTTCCATGTCAGGTGGTTATTATAGACACAGATTCAGTATTTTGTATCATCACAGTAGCAGCTAAACACTCGTGAAAACGAGATCAAATTATAAAATACATGGAGTGGTTTGATGCCGACCTGAACACTGAACATATCAAGAATAGTTCACGTTTAGAATCATCAGAGACCATTACAGACGTTGTTTTAGGTTCCTAACAGTTTTCTGAATATATACGTCCGTATGTGAATGTGTAAATGAGAGGAATTCATTTATAGCACCTAGTAGCAGACACTTAATAAAGTTCTCTCCATTGACTCGTATTGGTTCGCGGGACAGAGTTGCCTCCCCCAATATGGCGGCGACGTTGACGTATCGCAGCAGCGGGCCAACCCGCTCAATGAGGCGTCTACTCCTCTGACAGCTTCGTGTTGAATGGATGCGGCATGAGCTGATTGGTTGTGCTGTAGCTCGCGATCTGATTGGTTGTTGTTGAGGGTGGCGCTTGAGCAGCCTCCAAGGCTGAGCAGCAGGTGGAGTGACAGCGGAGACGGCCAATCACACAAGAGACGGCAGAGACAATGGAGGAGCTCGTGGGCGGGGCTAAACTAAGGGAAACCATAGACATATATATCTGATATATATCTGATATATCTACGCTACTTCATATCCCAGGTCTATAGGCGGCGCTGTTTCAGTTTCAGAAATTCACCAAAAACGGAGAGGAAGAGGTGGCGCATGCGCATGAAGCTCGAGCGCTGTTTACAAATCGGCTTTAGTAGAAACCAAACTCAAGGAAAAATTAGATTTAGCCCTAGTAACCATAACAGGCTCAATATCTTCTCCAGCAGTAACACAAGCATGTAGTCCACCATTGTTGTTGATGTTGTTATGAGACGTTTGGCGAGATATAAGAGGTGGAAGGCTGCTCCATGGTGGCAATGGTGGCGATGACATCATCGTTTTCCAAAATCTCTGGTTTCCTGTCCAGACGGATTCACAAGAAGTGCGTTTTCAAATTTATCCACCCTGGGAGCCGGTTTCAAAAAAGTGCGTTTCAGGGCTATGTGTTTACGGGATTCGTCTGGACGATAGAACAAAACAAATAAAAACATCAACAAAAATGCGTTTTCGTGTGGACAGGGCCTAAATCTACATTTCAATAGGTTTGATCAAGCACCCACTCCTCCTCCTCATGCAGCTGCTCCCTCACTTGCTGACACCTGGCTTATGCACTAGCTCCCATTGCATGGGCGATTACTCGGCCGTGCTGCGGAGTAAAAAAATGCTTGGAAGTTGTACGAGACACGGGAAGTGTGGCTTTCTTTTCCTGAAAACGGCGTTTGGATACCTTTTACGGTTTGGTCAGGGTCGCAGTTTACGTTTTGGTGAAATTCTGGAAAAATGTGAATAAATTGTGGTTTATAATGGGGCCCTATGGTACCCTCCAACATGCATGACATCACACTCACACCCATCCAGTCACTTTGTTGCCGGGTTGATGATGTTTTTCCTTCAAAAATGATTTACCACGCACACTTGAAACTGGACGGCAGCATCATCGGCACAGTCAAATTTTCTACTTTATCTTTTATAGCTACTCTTTTTGCTCTTATTTTTATTCTGCCTTTTCTCTAAGCTGTTGTAAACTGTAATTTCCCTATTGTGGGACTAATACAGTTTTTTTGTTATTCTTATATATCATACATCGATATTCAGCCTAAATATATCAGGATATGACTTTTGGTCCATGTCACCCAGCCCTAATATCAGATCTACAACAGTAACAGACAGTGAACTCACCCAGTTTCTCCAGTCTACAGTCTGGACTCTCCAGAAAACCACACAGCTGCTTCACTCCTGAATCCTTCAGGTTGTTTACTCAGGTCCAGATGTTTCAGATGGGAGGGGTTGGACTTCAGAGCTGAGACCAGAGAATCACAGCTGATCTCTGACAAACTGCAGCTCACAATCTGAATAAAGAATAAAAGATGAAATGATTGATGATCAATCAGATGTGTTGAGGTTTTAAATGTGTCCTCATCAATGTGTGTGTTGACCAGGAATGAAGCTCAACATTATACAGTTATTTAAATGAGTTTGTATTTGTCTTCATTTTGAGGAACAATAAAGTTTTACATCAAATACATTAAATTCACTTGGTGATTTAAATTTCTGTTAGATCGTTGACTGGTCGTTCATTTCTAAATGGATCTGAATCTGCTACCTGTTTACCTCAGATTGTGTTTACTTAAGCTCAATTAAATGCACTTTCATAACTGCATTCAGGTTAAAACT